>BSBK01000990.1:287500-887500 GCA_027943335.1 Chamaecyparis obtusa | reverse complement strand
ATGCAATATATGGGACGTCAAAGCAAGAATCTTGAATTTTGCAAACAAAAATCAAAAAGATGATTTTCAAAATTGCCCAATGTAGGCTGCCTCAACACCATTTTTTATTTTACATATAAGAACATCATTCAATGCCAAAAATTATAGGGCAGGTCCCATATTAAATCAAAGGCATTAGATATTATTCTAATTCTCAATATACAAAATAAAATTTGAATTCCAATCAAGACAATTTCGAAAATAGCAATGATTTTCCAACCAAAATCTACAATTGGCCAAAATAAATCATGGATTTTTTTTGAATTGCCATTCAGATTTTATTTTTGAAATTTGACATCTCATTCATCAAGACAAATATTTCGAACTTAGCATTAGATCCATGTCAAAATCATCACTATGGCAAATTCAAAAAAAATAAATATTAGCCAATCGAAATTTGTAATCCAAAATCAAAGTTATGAAATTGAAATCCAAAAGACAATTTAAAATTTGAAATTGCAAGCCCCCAAAATCGTTTTCAACGATCACAATTAGCAATTAAACAAAATTGAAATTCAATTCAATCCAGATTGCCATAACGTCAAGAACTTTGAAGGTTGCAAAAATTAAATTTCAAACAATCAAATAAATTCCAACTCCATCTTTTCATTTCAATCCATCAAATTTCCCATTTTAAATCAATTCATCAAATCTTCAAAATCATCACATCGTCAAGATCTTCAATTCAAACCAAAATCAAACCTTCAATCCAAAATCAAACGCATTTTCAAATACATTACATTGCATTCAATGAAATCAATCTGGCAACTAAAATCGAGAGGACAAGGCAAGATTAAAATCGTCTAAGTCTGGAATGTTCGAAGTGGGGGTCCCCATGAAATGGGGCGATGTTGTAAAACTTCACAACAATATGCAGCTGCGTTGTCCATGATAATTTGGACAACATTCTCAACTCCAACTTCCTAGATCACCCCATCTAACAAATTGCACAAAGTCTCAGCAGTTTTTATTTCTTTTGAGGCATCTATAGACTTGAGGAATACCATTGCACCATTAGAAGCCACCAAGAAGTTGAGGAGAGTCCTATTTCTCCCATCTATCCATCCATCAGATAAGATCTTGCATCCTTTTCTCTTCCAAAATATTTTTTGATCATCAACTAGAACCTATGTAATTTCCACTGATTTTTGTAGCAATGGCCCACTAAAGTCATAAGTTGTTGGGGCCTTAAACTCCTTGCCTGCAACTATAAATGCGGTAACCAAACCTTCCCAATATGGGTTGCTTGCCACATTGGAAGGCAAATCGTTGTAGTACCAAAACTTTGTTGCTGCTATCATTGTTTTCTCATGTTTTTCTTTATTCCATCATGTACCTTCAAGTGAAGGTTGTGCTCCTGGAACATTGCGCGGAATAAAAAATTTGGGTCTAATGAAGGAGGATTCTGAGTCTCAGTAACTTCATCATCATTATCAATAATAGATGAGTTTAGTTGATGACAAAAGGGGGCTACCCTTTTGCGAGTGCTTGTGAAATGAAAGGGAGCTGAACTGGATGCATTTGGATTCATTGCAGCTATCATGGCTTGTTTTGTTTTTTCTTTTTCTTCTGTATGCGAGTCATATTTCGCAAGAAGGGCCTTCATGGGTCTAATAATCTTTGGAGTTGTATTGGGGCAGCCATCCACACCTTGTCTAGATATTCTAGCAAGGTGGTATTTTAATCTATTCACTCCACCTGTCATCGATTTGCTCAAACCACGTCTCCCTTTTTATTTCCTCTTATTCCATACTTCCATGCCTCATCTTTCGTTTTTCCCATAGCTGTTACAACATGAAAAAAATTTAAAAAATCAATAGGGTTTTATGGAAAAACAACAAAAAATTGATAATGAATCATTTGATAACAATAATATTCAAAAACAAGATAAAAATGCGCAGGAAATCAGTCAAAAACAGAAATAGAAAAAACATTGTCAACATTTCCCCTTGTTTTTCAAGATTTTCTTCATTTCTAATGGAAGGGAAAAAAATAAATAAGTAGAAAAATTCCTTACCTAGATGTAGTTTGCAGATTTGATGTTGATTCTTCAACCTCTCCACACCCTAAAACCCTATTGTGAGCAAAAACAAAGAGCAAATGAGAGGAAAAATGGAAAAAAAATAAGTTTATGCATGTGTTGGGTGTGTTTACTGGACGACACGAGTCCTGATGAAAGACTCGCGCGAGTCCAAGGCAAAGACTCGCAAGTCAACTTGCCTTGCGAGTCCATGGTGAGTCGACTTGGCTAGCCTTTGGACTCGTGAGTCCTCGCGAGTCCACGCAATTCTGCACGATTTTTTGAACCATGGTTTTACCATCCAAAGTTAATAAAGTAGTTAGGAAGTGCATTACAATATGACAAAAAATATAAGAACTACTATAATCAAATGTAAAATCAAGTTTGATCATGAATAAACACTGTTGCAACACAATGACTTAGTTTAGAAAGCCATATAATAAGGAATGTAAGCTCACAACAGTCAATGAAACTCTACAATGCCAAACCAAGATGAATATATGCTGATAAGAAAACTATGAAAAAAATCAGACTGATACAGTGCTGATAACACAATGGAAACACCACCCACACAACTGTAACCACTACCCAGATGCACATCAACACAACCAAACTGAAATACTGTTGAAAAAATTCTTATTTCTCCTTAGAATTGATGCAGATCAGACTAATAAGACATAATTATTCTTGTGGGCCTAAAATAAATATTAATGTTGTTGACATAGCAGGTACAGCACACAATAACCTCAACATCCTCCTACAAAATGTTATAATCTTCAACAAAATTGTATCCGTAACATTTAGCAATCAACACATCCTCAAAATACATTAAGTATTTCAATTATACCTAACATACAGAGAAAACTCACTTTTCAACGCCAATGTGATCTTGGGGTGAAATCCAAAAACTGTTATTCCAAGAGAGTTTTCATCCTCAATATTATGAACTCATGTTCTTGCTCAAAGCAAATGAAAATGAAAAATTACTCAATAGCTTTGCTTTTTAAAACCCAACCTCCATTTATAATACTTCAGAATTATTTTATACAAACAATATTTTTTGTTTTTTCCCTGTTCTTAAAAAAAAAACTTTTTTTCTTTTTTATTGCTTTTTATGAAAAAAAAATAACTTTTACATTTGCTTTTTTTTAAATTTCCTTTTTGTTGTCTTTTTCCGGACAAAATTTTAAAAATTATGTTTTTTCATTTCTTTTTTGGAAAAGTATTTTTATTTATTTTTTGAAAATGCATTCTCTTAATAAAGTAATATAAAGTGTCCTTATGACCACTTTTCATCACTTTATCTGCACACTTAAAACACCTTTTTTAATTAATTAAATGTAAGTTGTCAAATAAAATATTGAAAAGTAACTTTTTGACAACTTAATTATTTAAGTTATTTTATCTTTTCCAATGCCAATCAATTTATGGAAAAACTTTAGAAAATATACTAATGGCTAAACAATTGCTCACATATGAGAAGGGAACATTACAATCAAGCAGCAATGAATGAGGTGTGTGAGATAGTTTGGGTCAAAAGGATTCTTTTACACACGACTATGCCACAGACTACACCTACAACCCTATGCTCAGTCAAGGAGTGCTCAAAATACCCAAAAAAAAGTATTCCATGGACACACCAAACATGTGGTCACTTCTCTAGACAACTTGAGGAAGACGGATCTATTTTGCTGCAATATTGTCCAACAAAGGACCAAATCACAAACATTCTTACCAAGTCTTTGGGTCTTGACAAATTTGTAAAATTTCAAGATAAGTTTGGTCGTTAGTAGATTGACAATTAGGGGAGGGTGTTCGAGTAATTTATATATAGTTAATAGTAATGGTCAATTAGTTTTTAACGGTAGACTTTAAAAAAGTCATTCAGAATTTAAAATATACTTTAACTTTTCCACTTCAGTATTTTCTTTCTATTTATTCAACATTCATAGATTGTCTATTGTACTTGTAATCCTATATAAGAAGACTTTGCTTTTTCTTTAATTAATATCTTGGTAATCTTTATGTGCTTGATTTCCATAATAATAAACAAGTATGCTTTCTTCACTGAAGGCAATCATGTGCTACCACTACCTCTAGTTTTAAAGCTAGCCCCTATATTCATTCAAGTAAAATGCCACCAGTTTACTAACTGCTTAACAAAATGCATCAGAGATGTGGTCCTCCTGACTCCAGTTTGCAGGTTACAAAGCCTATATTTCCCTGATGCATATTGGTTAACAGTTAATACGATAACATTTAGACTGCAAATATGTATATATTTATGATTTTGATTTTTATGTTTTTTTTAATGGGCATGCCTAGAACATACCTAACCCCAAAAAAATTGCCATGCCAGTGGACTGTACCCACATACTTGGACACATACCTGATTTAGTAACTTATTAATTAATTTGATTGTCAAGGACCTGGATAAAAGTTTTAGGCTTTTGTTAAAGCAATTCTTAAGTCCCACTTTATATTATCCATCAGCCAATTTTACCAATCCCTGGTCATTTAAATATTTTCAGCAGAAACTTTTTTATTATTTTTGTATATTCTTCTTTTTGAAATGCCATATCAAAAGTAAGCATTAATTTTTATTAAAAAACTGTTTTACCGCCTGCACTCGGGCAGAAATTGTGACCAGACGACTCTTTAGCTGCCGCACTCTTTCAAGATTGAGAGTACTGATCTTGACTGTCAATTCATCCAATGCTGGATATGCCTCGCGCTCCAATGCTTCAGTCTACATCATGTTTCATAGAATTAACATCCCATAGAATGTTCTATCCTCAATTAAGGAAAGAAACACAGGAGAAAACAAAATGAAAGGCACGTTATTTAGTGCAGCAAAAAGTATCACGTATGCTATTCAAACACACTGGAATAAAAGTAAAATCCACAAATTTTGAAAACATTGAATAATGATAAACAAAATGCATCCTTTAATCTGGTTTTAATATTTATGATTAAGGGTCAACACAAGAAGGAAGACATCACATTAATAGAGCGTATTAAGTAACAAAATTCAGGAATCAAATACAAAAGCAGTGGTTATGAATCTATGATTATGCCCACCTTAGCATCAAGGCTGCTACATGCTGCTTCAAGACATGCCTCGAGTGCAATAAACTCAAATGGCAAAGCACTTGGACCAAGCTTATTTGATAAATTTAAGCTTTTTTGAGGCCTTGAACCTATTGCTTGAGAGGACAGGTCCAAAGATGCCTCCATGAAGGAAGGTCCATGCAGACTGCGTTTTATGCAGTGATCTTCCTCTTCCTTATTGTGTCTCAATTTTACTGCTTCATCAGCAAATCCTTCCTTATTGGCATATTCCATATCAGAGTCGCTATGGGCACCTTCACCACTTCCTTCTACCTACACCAAACCACATAAAACGATTTATCTGCAAATGTACACCAATATCCTTTACAGTGTTCTTCAATCTCTGAAGAATATAAACCAAACTTTCTTTCAAGACAAACAATATCATTGTCTTATAGTTTTAAGCAAAAATCATTCTGTATTCTAATTTCTATTGATAGCACAGATATAATAATAATTGTGTTGTTCTTGTTTATATTCTTATAGTTTTAAGCAAAAATCATTCTGGATTCTAATTTCTATTGATAGCACAGATATAATAATAATTGTGTTGTTCTTGTTTATATTCTATTGATTCTAGTAACATCCTTGTATTTACAATACCTTTGGTACAGATCCCCTCAAGTGTCGGTCGCTCTAATAGTATGTATTTTTTCCACTGCTACAAACTCAATATATTGTAAAATCCCAGTTTGAGAAATTTGTTTGCTTTGTAACTTTCAAAAGGAAAAGATTAAAAATATCCCACTCCGATGATGTTTTCTATCACTTGATAGTGTCATTTAGAAATGCATGCTATGCATATGCTATCCCTCTATAAACACTAGTGGTCCTTGATAGTCTAGATTATCAACTTGGAACTAGAAACCACTTCAGATATTATATCTTTTGCATTCTTGATTAACTGTATAGTATAGACATGTTATACGTAGTTATTGACAAGTATAATCTAATCAAGTGGAAATGCTTTTGACCAAAGTGCAAGAATTTGACCATCGCAACTCCAGCTGTAGCAGATTGTTCTCAATAGACTGTAGTTCACAAGTTAACCAACTTGCACACAGCGTAACTAACGCAGAGTTTATCACTTTGGAATATCAATTATTAGAAATATAAAGAGATGGGCCAAGACATATAAGAGGTGATGCTATTTTTAAAATAGTGCATTGAAATTAGGATGGTTAATACATGAGAATAGATCTTATGTAATTGGAGTTTCAAGGGTCATTATTGTTAACGAGAATAAGTACGTACAATCTATCAACTTATATACCAAAGATATCTTGGAAAGTGTCATATCCTCGGCCAATATCTAAATTTGCAGCCTTTAAAATTGCATATTCCCCGCCATGTTGGGAGAAAATCACTTCCTCATTTAAAGGCATTAAATAATATTTCAGTATGGAGGGCCAACTAGGGTTAAAGACAACGCAGAAACAGGTAAGAAATAAATATATATATATAATAATAATAAGCAGCGATCTTAAAAGAGCCGATTGAGTTTATGAAGGGTCTACCTCCATTATAGAGCACCCATCTTGGAGCAAGTGTTTGGAAATAATAATTATATAATTATACCTACTTGCTAGCCAACCAATTTAGAAAGGTTGCAACCTTTGATGAATTGGTGTTATTCGAAAGGTATAAATAAGAGGTGTTGTGAATCATTCAAGCATCCATTCATGGCATAATATTCCTATTTTCAAGAGCAGATGCAGAGCAGGATAAAGAACCAGATCAGAAAATATTCTGCTATAAGCAACCTACAGTCCAACATTGTTATTAACTTAAAAAGACATGTCTTCCTGAAAGAGCGTACTCATTCCAAGGGATGTGACCCTGCACCTCTCTTGAAAGCTATTAAGGATAGAACGCTCATTAGGAATGAGACAATCAAGCAGGCAACAAGAGAAGAACAGATTGAACCAGTCAGACTTATCTTACAGCGGTCTAACTTAAGCATAGAGAATCAAAGTATTATTGGTACATAGTATCAATGGATCTCATTTATGAATTATTGCTTAAATAATCTTATTTACGAATTCTTACTTAGGGATAGTGATCCTATTTGTGGTTTCTTGTTTATAAATTATGAATATGATATTGTAGATGGCAAAAAATGTCGCTAATAAATAAATAATATTTTGTTGAGTCTTATTAGTACTTGGTAGTGTAATTTGTTGTTCCCAAGAGATTGTGTCAGTTGCCGATGGTTGGCAATCTTAACCAAACATCCGGCACTATTTATGTCTAGATCGGGAACCAGTTCACATTCATAATTTTATAGGCATTACACTTGATCATAAAAGATCATATCTTTCTGCCATATGATTATGTTGATTACTCTATTTGTTTTATATGATATGTTTATGTATCCTTGTTTACTATGTATAGATTAAGAACATTCCCTTTGGAAGTAAAAATTTTGGTGTCATTACCAACTCAAACCTAGAGGTCTGATTGAATGGCAATAGGCAAGATGGCAGAGTAATGGGCCAACCATTTGAATAGAAAGTGCTAGTAACAAAAAGTAACAAGGAAGAAACACTGGAGGATCAGTTGATGGAAGACTTGGTACACTTGTGGGAAGTTTCGATTGATCAGTACGTGCAGAGGGAAGCTCAAGAGTGAGCAAACCCTGGGGGCACAGTACGCGACGAACTCACAATGAACCATGTGGTCTTCGATCTTCTTGAGAGCATTCCAAGGTTGTTGGCACGGAATTTTTTTGAAATGCAAGACCACCGCAAGGAAAGGAACCGAGAGGAACATCGGTAATAGTTACTACAGTGATACAAAGAAAGGACCTGTAGGGAAGAAGAAGAGTGGGATATAGGCAAACGTCGTACCCCTGGCAATTAATACTTCTACAACCAAATAAGGACCGACATACCAAAAACACTCAAGAGGAGGGAGGAGAGCCATATCCGGGTTTCGAAACCTGACCCACCAGATGCCGTATGAACCATACGTAGATTTTTAGCATAGTTTGATGACATCACTTTAGTCGCCCAAGGGGTCGCAGAGCTAGCAAGGCAAGTGAATATTATTGTTGTACCAAAGGGCAAAAGGCTTCTTGCCTTCATGAGGAGTGGCTATGAGGAGTTCGCACACTACTTCATGTTAATGTTTTGTTAACCAAAACATAAGAATGCAATAATCAGAAATGCAATAACAAATGAACAGATGACACCATTATTTACCCTGGGAAAACCCTCCTACTCGAGGGAAAAACCCAGCCACACCCAAAAGATAGATCCTTTATTTAGATCTCAAAAGAAATACAAGTATTCTTACTTGTGATTGAAGTCTCCAACTAGTCAATCAATAAGCATGACTTTTCTCATATCAAAAGGTCTCACAGTCTCACAGACTTCTAAATCAACTGGTTACAAACATAGAGAATCACATAGACTGCTCAACGATCCCACACACATATCGTAAACAAATAGATAATACAAAAATGAGTCTCAGCACATATACACTTAGTGTGATTATTCCAAAACTCACGACACACTGAAATATATATAATATCTGTAGATACATTGAGATTCATGTATCCTCAAAGCAAGATAAGCACACAACTCGATACCATAATATATTGAACACTCACACATTGAAAACATAACTCCGCAACACATGAATATAAAAGCTGATGTCGCTGCTAAAGACACAGAAGATAAAACAAAATTCCCGTCCAAAATAAGTCACAACCATGCCAAGAAAAACATGTTTGTTACGTGAATGCCAATTAATATATATCATCGGATGGAGAATGATCCCGATCACCTTTTGTAGAGACGCAAACTGACCAAAGATGAAAGGTTGCCCATAGTCACCAAGCGACGGACGTTACCAAGGACATCTAGCATTGCTATAATGAGACCGACAACCTCATAAGAAGGAACATTGCCTTACATTAATGAATAACTACCTAGTCAACAAGTTTACGGTGCCATGTCACCATGTGAAAGACGACTCCAACCGAGCACGCTAAATGATAACGCTTGCACATTTAAGTCTACGTGGTGATGCTCTCTCGCAGCTATTGCTTCCAACATTAACACTCCCTCTTAGCAAGAGAGAGATCATTCATATATCATAGTGTGTCTCAACCTGACAAGCACAATGGGGCTGCAACAAAAATATCAACAAAATCTCATCATAGATTTTCTCAGCATAATATTGTTATCTCGGCATAACAACAATCGCCATAGCTACTCTTAGAGGGTGAAAGAAAAAAACATATAACAATATTTATCATAGCTACTCTTAGAGGGTGAATCAAAATCACAAAAATAAGTCATGAAGTCACACACATGACTTCCACCATGGCTACTCGCAAAGGGTGGAGCAAGGGCTTTCACCTCAAACTTCTCCCAGAGAAGAATGGATTACCACCTTGCCTACTCGCAGAGGGTGGAACAAAGGTTTTCACCTCAAACTTCTCCCAAAGAAGAATGCATTACCACCTTGCCTACTCGCAGAGGGTGGAACAAGGGCTTTCACCTCAAACTTCTCCCAGAGAAGAATGCATTACCTCCTTGCCTACTCGCAGAGGGTGGAACAAGGGCTTTCACCTCAAACTTCTCCCAAAGAAGAATGCATTAACAAGGGCTTACACCTCAAACTTCTTTTGCAAAGAAAAATGCATTAACAAGGGCTTTCACCTCAAATTTCTCCCTCTCAAAGAAAAATGCATTAAGCTCATAATAAGAACAACTGAATGATAAGAATTCCTCTCAACAGGGGCAGCATTCTCACTGCTTTGATTAACATACCAAAATAGAGTTGATTCCAATGTTGACCAAACAAGGGGCTTCCAAAGCCATTCTGCATTATAAGCTTGCTTATCTTCAGCAAAGGACAAGGCACTCTCCCTCTGCCACACAAGCTCCCTCTGAATCTGATTTCTTCCTCTTAGAAGGGCTGATCAAAAGACAACCTGAAAAGGTACTTCTTCTTCAAGAGTCACCAACTCAGCTCAGGCTGCAATCTCTCATCATCCTTGTGCTTCTCAATTCATCCTGGAAGCATTTCAGAGAGATTAGTATTAGAATCAATCAAAGTAATTCTAGAAGCACACATGCCTTCACTACTTCCAATATTAATGCATGAATTAACTACACAAATTCATGATCAATATTCACAGGTATAATCAGAAAATACTTATCTCTCATTGATTAATCTTCCTCACAACTCGAGCACACTTCAGGAAGACGAAACACCTCTAAAGCCGCCTCTAATCCCTTGATAACAATCAACATCACATGCCTACCCATAATAGATATTAGATCTGAATCTCCAACAGAAACAATAAAGAAGTCTCTTTTCCATCTTCAAGAATTAAGCTTATTTTATCCTCAACATCGAACTAGTTCTATGAGCATCTACAGGATACAGATCGACCACCAGCCCCTCTCGTGAGAGAGTCAAGGCTGTCCAAGCTCTGATACCATGTTAATGTTTTGTTAACCAAAACATAAGAATGCAATAATCAGAAATGCAATAACAAATGAATAGATGACACCATTATTTACCCTGGGAAAACCCTCCTACTCGAGGGAAAAACCCAGCTACACCTGAAAGATAGATTCTTTATTTAGATCTCAAAAGAAATACAAGTATTCTTGCTTATGATTGAAGTCTCCAACTAGTCAATCAATAAGCATGACTTTTCTCGTATCAAAAGGTCTCACAATCTCACAGACTTCTAAATCAACTAGTTACAAACATAGAGAATCACATAGACTGCTCAACAATCCCACACACATATCGTAAACAAATAGATAATACAAAAATGAGTCTCAGCACATATACACTTAGTGTGATTATTCCAGAACTCACAGCACACTGAAATATATATAATATCTACACATACATTGAGACTCATGTATCCTCAGAGCAGGATAAGCACACAACTCGATACCGTAATATATTGAACACTCACACACTGAAAAGATAACTCCGCAACACATGAATATAAAAGCTGATGTCGCTGCTAAAGATACAAAAGATAAAACAAAATTCCCGTCCAGAATAAGTCGCAACCATACCAAGAAAAACATGTCTATTACGTGAATGCCAATTAATATATATCATCGGATGGAGATTGATCCTGATCACCTTTTGTAGAGACGCAAACTGACCAAAGATGAAAGGTTGCCCATAGTCACCAAGCGACGAACGCTACCAAGGACATCTGGCATCGCTATAATGAGACCGACAACCTCATAAGAAGGAACGTTGCCTTATGTTAATGAATAACTGCCTAGTCAACAAGTTTACGGTGCCATGTCACCATGTGAAAGACGACTCCAACCAAGCACGCTAAATGTAACACTTGCACATTTAAGTCTAAGCGGTGATGCTCTCTCGCAGCTACTACTTCCAACATTAACACTTCACACACCATGGGTGGCCAGCCATGGAGACACCTGAGATGATTGAGACTTGGCGTAGAGCTCAAATGGAGTTTTAGGGCGGCATGTTATCCACCCAGCACAACATAGAGAGCTCATTCAGGGAGATATTTTATCAATTGCAAAGGACAACACACTTAGTGAGGGAGGTTGATGTAATGAGAGTGGTTGCATTAGAGGAGGTAGTAGCTATATGGAGTTGGCACTACAAGACAAACTTATCACTAAAGAGCAAAAGTTGAGAGCGGCCTTTCAACAAGAAGTGGAGCATCACAAAGCAACCGTGTCAAGCTAGGACACCAAACTGGCCGAGTTGGAGAAACGTCTTGCAGCAGTAACTGCACAGCTAGAGCGGAAGGACAAAGATTGTGAATACATTTCGTGGCAGCAGAGGGCTTTGATCTGGTGGTTGTACTTGGGTGAGCATTGCTATAATAACACCTAACATATGTCCATTGAGATGAAACCATTTAGGACTTTGTATGGTTATGATGCTCCATCATTTGTTGACTTGACCTTTGATAACAGTAGAGCTCCTAGAGCTAAGGATTTTATGTACGATAGTCAAGATATCCTTAAGGTGCTTAAGGATAACATTCAGCATGCTCAGAATCAGCAAAAGATGTATGCTAATAGACAAAGGTTTAAGAGGTCTTTCAAGCTGGGTGACTTGGTGTCTTTGCACCTCCAACCATACAGACAATCCACGTTGAAGAGGAATGGTGCAGAAAAACTTAAGCAAGTTTTATGGCCAATACAAAATTTTGAGGAGGATTGGGGAAGTAGCATATGAGTTAGAGTTGCTAGCAGGTTGCAAGATTCATAATGTTTTCCATCTATTATGTCTCAAGAAGGCATTGGGACAACATGTTACTTCTTCACCCAAGCTTCCTCCATTGGATGAGGAAGGTCGCTTAGTTTTGGTGCCTGATACTATCTTGGATATGAGTGAGCGTCGTTTGAGGAACAGGGTGATCAGAGAGTATTTCATTCAATGTGTGATTTACCACTTGAGGATGCTACATGGGAAGAAGAGCAGATTTTACAACATCCAATCTTGCGATTGCTTGAGGGCAAGTGATCCCAAGAAGGGAAGACTGTTATGTACCCCTCTTTGGAGTGATCTCCAAACGTGAATTTGATTAGCCTATTAGCCATTCCCATAGGCTAATTGAAATGGTTAGGGAATTATATGTTGCAGCTGGACGTATTTTTGGCCAAGGAGAAATAAATAATATTATTTTGAGCTCCTAAAGTAATATTGTAAAATAAAGTCACTTTTTGTTATAAAATGATATTATAAAAAAAAAGTGACTTAAAATATAAAATAACTATATTAAGTCTTTAGGTGATTTTATTTGGAGAAATAAAGTGAAAAAATGATTTCATTGAAATATTTTTTCTAGATTTGGTGTAATGTCCCCAAATTATAATATCCCAAATTTGCCTTAGATTACAAATTTTTTTATCATAACGAGTAGGGTTTAGAGGTACTTTTCGCTTTGATTGAGGCCAATTCCGACCTTAGTGAGTAACCCCAATAATAACCTTGATATTCTAAGCCCAGTTAGTGCCACAGATCCAATAGCTCTTGTAATTGGGAGGTCCACGGTAGGAGCCAGTATTCTACTAATGTCGATAATCTTTAGTAGCTTGGCATTGGGAGGCGCCAAGCAAGTTGATAATCTGAAACTTTGTTGGGCTGTGAAATAAGTATTGGAAGCTCTAATTCTGTAACCTTGTCATGCACAGAAGTCACCAATTGTAACCCATTTAATGTCCCCTGCTCTATATAGCTCTCTCAGATTGATATTTCCTCAAGCTTGTGGTTTTTGTTTGAATTCTTATGCCAATTCTGTCACTTATGCTACAGGCATGAGGAGTCGTAATCTCCCAATTTCTTTTCCCCAATTATTATATACTGCTCCTCTAATTCTAAATATCCACATTGATTGAGAAGGCACCCTTCTTTGCCTAAACCTATTCCTTGGTTCAAATATGAGGTCAAAGCAAAGTGTGGTAGATTTCACCTAACCAATTGTTGTCTTTCAAGTTCTTAGGATTAAAATAGAATCTCTCAGCCCTCATCCCTTTTACTTTCAGCATATTGCATTGGAACTTTTTTAAGTACTTTCATTGCCAAATCTTTCAAATAATTCTTGAGGTTATAACTGTCTAAGTCTTCTTGGAAAATCACGCAAGTCCCCCTTGGATTACCAGCATACATCAAGCCAAACGAACTCATATCCATCATAAAGTCGCATGTTCACAGTAGGAACCTCGGAGTCGCCTCTAAGAACTTTGCAATCTTAGCATGCAAGGGATCTTTGTTCAAGAGAGGGTAGAGGATCCGTTGACAGTTTACTATGTTACTATGTTGGTGTGGTCATAAAACACCCATCAACAAACCTTGACCTCTCAAAATTCAAGATATACTCACTGCTATTAACTTTACACAAAATATTTTTTAAAAACATATCTAATAATTCCACTCTATAATTAAATATAAGCCATTTTTTTAATTGTTGTATACCCCTAAACACGTGGAATTCTATAATATGTCCTCTGTTATGGAATCAATACTACCAAAAATATAAAAGGTGTTAAAGTACTGTATCCCATAGTTCCAATCTATAAATCAATATAAGTCAATGTTTTATTATTTTTCTAACACTCTTGATTGTTAATTCTGGGGCCAGCTTTTATTAGGAACAGAGCCATACCTCGTGACAGTTCTTTTGATTTGTTTGTAAAGATTGACAGAAACATTCTTATAATGGGTTTTATATTTGTATAATACCAAACCATTATTTATGCAATCCAAAGGTTCTAAAAGACATTTTGAAGTAAAGGTTAATTGCGCCACAAGGTCTCAGGTTCGACCTCCACAATTTAAAAATTAGAAAAAAAAACATTTCCATTCGTTCTTTCTGCCTTCAAATTAAATTGCAAAAGAAAATTTATCAAATGAAATGCAAATTAAAATTGTTTTTATGCAATCCAATTGTTTCTATTTAAAGAATATTTTGAAACAATGTTATTGTGCCACAAGGTCTCAGGTTCGACCGCCAGAATTTAAAAAAAAAAAAACAGAAACATTTCCACTCGATCTTTCTGCCTTAAAATTAAACTTTATAGAAGACAATTTATCAAACGAACTGAAAATTAAAATTCTAAGAGCACAAAAACAAGAAAAGAGGGAAAAAGGAAAAGACCTGGTGATGGAAGGGGCTGTAAGCATTAAGAAGGCGCCTTTGAAGATTGGTAACAAACGGAGCAACCGCAGGATCTGTCGAATTTAAGAGCAGAACTTCTTGCGCAGTAATAACGGCTTTAATGTGCTCCAAATTGATGACAATGGCGCTCTCTCGACCAAGAATGGTGGAGGGATAAGAAAGCAGAGGGTCCAGAATGCGGAGGTCCCGAGCAGGCAGGGCAGTTCGTTTCATGATGGCGTGTTTCCCTGCCTCCACCACCTGTGTCCCGCCATGCCCATCCACCAGCAGCCATGCTCGCACGCCAGACCCCTGCTTTCTCGCCACTCCGCCGCCTCTCTCACTAACCAGAGGAGCCCCTATTGATGGCGAGAACGATGATGAATCTGCGCTTCGCATTTTCCCCCTCTCACCCAGCAAACTGTACTCAACTGTTCATTGATTTTTTCAATAATTTACCGTTTCGCCATCATAATCATTTGGGCAGGGGGGGCTCCACCTATGGAGGTACTGTTCTGGATTACATTTTGTCTCTGCCATTTCACATGATTTCATCCTCGCACGTAACTAAATTCCCTCCACAGCATTGGCAAGAAGGCCGCCACTTCCGAACTCCTTAAAAATGTTTTAAGTTTTTTTTATTATTAGGTTTATTATATTTTCACTCAGTGTTGCTGTTAAGTTTACTGTTGCGTGACAGTCAAAAATTGATGGGAAACGTATAAAATAAGGTATCTTCAGTGTGCAATTATTATTTGTTGCTTGAATCTGCACTAAATGCTATGCAGGCATTAAAAGATGGCACTCGCTATGGTCCAACATATTTGGGCACCACATATTTGCACCTAGCCGCATGTCCTATCTGACTGTACGCCATCCTTCTCTGATAACTGACACTTAAGTTATGTTGTCGTAATCTGTTAACTTTTAACTTCAAACAAATATATGCATCTTTTATAAAATAATTTTGTTAAGTAAAAATTACATGTTAATATTTTTTTATTTTACAATTAAATTTGTTATAAAATATTTTTAAAATCATAATATCATTTTTAAAGAAATTAAAGTTTAATATATATTTTTAAAAATAAACTAAAGTTTGAATTTATATAATTTTGAATTTGTGTATATGTATCATTTTATTTTTTATTTTCAACAAAGTAAAATTTGGATAATAAAATAATTATGATAAAGTGTTAAAAATGACTTCATATTTTTTAACCATAATAAAATGATAAATTACATTAAAATATGAAAAAAAATTAAAGTAAAAAATATTTTAAGTAAAATATATATTTTTTAAAAAGGAAAATTTTAAATAGGTAAAAAATATATTTTAAAAATAAAAATTGGTATAAAATCAATTATAATGATAACATTTTGATATTTATTAATTTATTCTCTTCAATTTTCCATGATTAATTACAACTATTACAATGAAACTTATTATTGTTTAATTTCAAATACACTTATTAATTATCCTAAATTATATATAAAATGATACATATAAACAAATTTAAAATTTTATCAATTGAATATATAAATTCAAACTTTGGCTTATTTTAAAAAATAATATAAAACTTTAGTTTATTTTTAAAAATAATATAAAACTTTAATTTCTTTAGAAATGATATTATAATTTTTTTAATATTCTATGACAAATTTAATTCAAAACATAAACTTATTAATAAATTATTTAAAATTAAACAAAATATAATCTACATTCCACTTTAAATATTGAAATAAAAAAATATTAAGGGGTAATTTTTACTTAACAAAATTATTTTATAAAAGATGCATTTTTTTTTTTTAAGTTAAAAGTTAACATGTACGACAACATAACTTAAGTGTCAGTCATAGAAGGATGGCATACAAGATAGGGCATGTGGATGGACAAGAGGCTAAAGATACCTCAAGATGAATTTCTAAGTTTAAAATTTAGAATATAGTTGATTTTTAAATTAATTATTAAATTTAGAAATTGATCTTGTGAGTATCTTTTTCATGTTTGTGACAGTCATTTTCATAATTGTAGGCTTCATTATATATAAAAAATAAAAGATAATCATATTATTAGTGCATTATCTCCTTGCATATCTAACAATGATCCCCTAATACATAGTGCATTATCTCCTTTTATATCTAATCGTCATTAACTTTTTGCAACCTTATCAATTATATAGATTTGTAGTACATTATACAATTAATTATGCAATATAAAATATATTAAAATTCTATGTATAATTACCTATTGGCTTATCCCTTGAACCTCCTCTAGGTGCAAGTGCTAGTTTAAATATTTACCATATTTATGATTGGGTGAACTAATAAGTAAATTGTTATGTGGTCTATCTCGAAAGTGATAAGTAATGGTTGTATAAATAATTGTATATTTATTAATAATATTTAACTGGCATATTTATATTTAATAAAATTAAAGTAAAATAAGTGGAGAGAGATCTATTTTAAAAAGAGAGGTGGATCTTATAGACAACCATGCAAAAACATATTCCCTCTTAAATTGAAAACTATCAAACAATTTATACAATTTATCCAACCCAATTTTTTAAAAGATTACAATAATTTAACATGTGACTAGCTTGTATGAGATATACAAGTTTGTTATAATGATATAGAGATTACATGTTGATACAATCCAAAGAAGGTATATTGCATTAATGCTTTGTCCAAATCTCTATACAAATTTCCCTCCTTCCCAACATTAATGTTATATGAGATATTAATCTAACGTCAAAACTGAAAAGCATTGTGCCTACACATTGCTACCAGAACCAACCAATATTCATTTGGCACAATTGTTAGTAGCCAAGGTGAAATACTGAAATAAGATACATAATATTGCCCATGTGAATACTAATCTCATTGTTTTACCCCAAGTATCCTCTGATATCTTACTAGGTACATATTGATCACTTCATAACCATTCCCTAAGAAATATGATGACATTGCCATTTTAACCACACTTACTCTTACCATACTCATTATTACTGTCATTTATACATGTAGAAACGGCAATGATTACACTAGAATCATAAAGAAGTTACACAAATAACTAACATCACATTATGAAATGTTAATAATATGAACTCATTATAACCTTTTGATCATACCCGCCCTTATCTTACTGCGGGGTACTATATGCTTCCAACACAAAAAGATTCACAAGAAAATCAAAGGGCACAATCTTTTAAATTCGCAATATTGTACTACAAGAGACCCGATTAAGGTTATGATCCTTTTCTTTATTAAAATATTAATGAAGATGAGAGCCTTGATTACTCTATTCCATCAAGAGTGAAAGCATTCCTAGAAAGATTTATCCCCACTTATCCTACCTAGAAAGTTAACATAGTAATCATGTTGTAATCTACATCAATATCATAATAAAGAAGAATATCTATTGATCTTCAATGTAGTTCATCATGCTGAAATTTGCTAGGCATAATGTACAGTTGTAAAACAAATTTGTCTTATGGAACTAAATTAAGAAAATACTTGTATTTAAGGACAACTTCGTAACAGAGATAAATATAGGTAATGATTGCTTTGTAATACCTTGATTGTTTAATGAACAAGAAAAATGCAAGGTCCCATGTCAAATAACATAATATTTCTATGAGTCAAGCTTTATCTTAACCCAAGAAATCCAAACATCTAATAGCCCTTCATAGAGGGATCAAACATTCTACAAAAGCCAAAGAGTATATATAAATGAAACTATATATATATATATATATATATATATTATACGAGTAATGTGTGAGGCCTCACCCTGACCCATCATAGCACTATTGATACATTCACATTTTGATACCTTATGATCTGATATTTTGATACACTATCTGATCGATTTGACAATGACTCATGTTTTTGATTAAGGAAAACAAGTTTTAAAGGGGCCCTGAAACCCAAACAGTGTTAAACATAAACAGAGATATAGTAGTTACATTCCACTAAGATACAATAGCCATAGCAAAATATAGGCCAGACACAGTCCACCAGCAATTCAAACAGAAAAAACCAGGAAACAGGTCCAAAAAGAAAAAAGCAAAAAGCTAGGCCAGGTCCAAAAAAACCAGGGGAGCAGATCAAGCAAATTCTCTTAGTATCTCCGCCACTCGAGTCTTGAGCTCAATCGCCTTATCCGCTGCATCCTTGAGTTCAGCCAGATCCTTGTCAGGTTCCTGCGTGTCTTTCTTCACGGTACTGGACCTAGTTCTCTTCCTCGCCCCTTCCTCCATATTTTTATCTTTGCTACTATTTGGCGACTCCTCCTTGTTGCTCCTGTGTTCCTCAAATTTACTGATCAAGACTTTTATGTTATCATTTGAGGCTTTGAGGATGTTGTGGCTCTGCTCCGCTATTTTTTGCAAGGTCCCCTCCAAGCTCTGCATCCTCTTCTTCACATCCTCCATTTTACTCTCCATCTCATTCTTCTCCTCCGTTAGCGTTATCTTTCTGCTATTGCCCTCCCTTTCCAGCATACCCTTGACAGTGACTCATGTTATTATGTTTTATGATGATAATTATATTATATGGATTATATTTATGATGCAGATTAGAACCTAGAGCATATTGTTGATTTTGTTATACATGCTTAGATATGTGTTTTGATGAGAAAAAAACTTAATCATGGTTAGATTTGATTATTTCACGGATTATGCTTTAAAGTTTAAGAAATAGCATGGATAACATGTCATGATGTTAGAGTTATGTAAGTGTTGTGTTTGAGCATTACTTTAATGAAAATTGTAATTGGAAATCGAACTCTACATATTGAATTATGTCTGCAATTATGTAACATTGAATTGTATATATATTTATATGTGATTTTATTTCCTTGGACTACTTATGCTCGAGTTTAGTGTGCAAGAAAAAAACCATAGAATTATTCGGAGAATCGGGGCTAAACATATGTACAATTGAGTAAGTCAATGTTTAAGTTAATGAAGAGATTGAAACCTTGTTGTAATGTGATTTATTTGTAAACGTAATTTGTATGTATGTTACTAGATTAACATCATGTTGTTAATTGGACATGTCATTTGTAAATGTGAAGTGTATTTTATGGTGTCACTTGACACTTGTAATGTCCATGTGGATAGTGACATGTCAATTAGGGTTTGACAAGAATCACCCAATCTAATAGGATATTTTATAAATCTCACTTGCATGTAGATGTCTTGTAGGGATCACATCAAGTTGAAATTTGGATTCAAACTTAGGTTGAACTTTAGAGGGGTCAAAAGTGACCCTAAAGTGCATTTTTGGCCAAAATTAGCTAACCATATGGGGGTACCTTGAGTTAGGGGCTAGATTTTGCCTATGGGAAGGTCTAGATGACAATTATGGCCCTCCAAAAAGGCTACTCTTCAAGAGTGGCGAAAATGGAGATGGCCACATGCATTTGACTTGTTCCACACTCCTTACCAAAATCACCATTAAGAGGAGGGAGACAAGAGGTAAAGTCAAGGACTAGTGGCCATGTCACATTTATTGCTAGATCATGAGTAGGATTTGGGGGCCTTTTTAGAGGGCTTGGAGAGAGTTAGTGGTTGTTCACCCACTCTCTAATTTTAGAGACACTTAGGGTTTGGAGTTGCAAAAAGAAAGACAAAGGAAAGGGATAAGGGTTCTTCTCAACTTCATTCTTACCATTGCATTGGACCAAGGTTGGTGATCTTGTCATGATGGAATGCCTCTTCATTTGTAGATTTGAGATATTGTTGTGTAGAATGAACATGTAAATCTTGTATGTTATTCATGTGTAAATTTTGTTATTGTTGTGTTGGGTTTGGGTGTATATTTGATTCTTGAATCATCTTTTGTTATTTTTTTTGGGTATGTTGTTCATGGGTGTTTAAGGCATCACTCACCCTTGGGAAGGGAAGTAGTAGCCTTAGGTGAAGGGGTTAGTTGGGCTTTCCATTGTAGTTGAGAGTCTCTTCTCATGAGAAGAGGGAAAAATCTCATGGAGTATGGGCTCCATGAAGCCATGTTGTGATCTTTGAAAGGGGGAGATAAGGTTGAAATCTTGTCTATGGAAAATGTTGAATGTAGCCTTGGAAGGCATGGAAAAATCTCTTGTTGCATATTCTTATTGTATGGCAATCTCCTCCTTGGAAATGCCCACCTTCACCCTATTTCGATGGGTTATAGGTAATCCATTTGTGAAGCCATGGTTTTGGGAGTTTAATGTAGTTTTGTTATATATATGTCTTTGTGAGGATTGTTGGTTGTATGTAACCATTTAGCCCTTGATTTTCCAAGCTCGAGGGTGTTCTCCTTGAGACCTTGGATGGGAGGTGAGCTCTCCATGACTACCCTCTTTATTTGTAGGTTATGAAGTCATGTTCTTGTGAGGGAAGCCTTGGAAGAGCCTTCTTGGTGTTGTCTTGAGAAAGAAATTTTGGTGTGGCATTGTTGTAACTTTGGAATGGAAAAGCTCTCCATTGTTTAAGTGTATATTTGTAATAGTGAAAGTTCATCATGATGAAATAAGAGTGAAATTTGTCCATTTTTGTAATCCATATTTGTTGAAAGATGCAAAATAGTTATTTTATTTTTGTAATGATGCATGTTGAAAATCAATAAAGGGGAATGGGAACAATGTGGTAATCTTGTCTTACTATTGGAGTGCAATGTTTCCTCTAGTTCTATTGAAGAAATCATTTATTGCATTTTATTTGAGTGTCATTTAGATGTGATAATCTTGCTAGAAATAAGAAAGGAATGGGAAGTTTTAATTAGCTTAATTGATCTAAAACCATGAAAGAAAAGTTTATTTGCAAGTTCATTTTGTTCATCCCTTAGAATGCTATTAGTCTTATTTTGAAATTTTTAAAAAAAATATTGAGCATAACAAGCAAAAAATACACAAAGTCTAAAGACAATCAAAAACACAAAAAAAAGGCAAATAGAGACCTACAGGTCTCTGGAAAATGTATGGGGAAGAAAATTAATTCCCCATACTTTTCCAATATGTCATAGAGAATATTTTAATAAAAAAGAAACACATGCCTTTAGCAAATACCAAAAAAATATATATGCCCTCACAAGTCCATTTGGTGGGACCCACCTAGGTCACCACCCAAGGAACTCCAAAAGGGGCCTTTTTGGAAATTGCATATTTTTTTAAATATATATATATAACAAGCAGAAGAGAAAAAAAACTCACGTTCACCTTTTTTTTTTTTAAAAAGAGTTAATATTCAAAATAATAATAATAATAATAATAATAATAAAATTTAAGAGGAGGGGGGTGGTCCCCCCCCCTTGCGGACCCTGCTCATGGCAGGAACCACATTGCCCTGCCATGGCAGGTCTGCATTGCCATGGCAGGTCCGCACTACATGGCAGGCGGGGCCCGGCCCAGTCCCTAAGGGACCTAAAACATAATTTAATTTAAAGTTTTTTAAAAAAAATTTGTATTTTATAAACTTTTTTTTATATTTCTTATTTTAATTAATATTTAAAATTCCTTTAAGTTGATTATATTAAAATGCATTACTTTAGTTTTATTATTTTATTTATTATTATTATTCTTATTATTTAACATTTTGTTTGATATGTGTAAAAATAACATTCTATATAATGTTTTTTTTTAGTTGCAATTATCTTTAAAATTTAAAGGGAGTTTTGTTAATTAAATTATTTATTGGAATTAATAAATTGACTTTAGAAATATATATATATATATATATTTCTTATTTTTCTAATGTTCTTGTTATAAGGTGACGTCATTAAGTTTATTGAAGATTGGTATTAAAATTGATTATAAGAGAAGTTATTAATTCTGAAATTAATATATAAATATACTCATTGACTAGTGAAAATTTAATATATGAAATTTATTACTATGGATTTAGAAAATATGTAAAAAAAATTGTATAGTAGTATGTAGGTTTACCGTTAACTTATTCAACCTGATACCCTCCAAATTTTATAAACCATCTAGCGCTCATATTGGGATTTTATTTGATTGTTGTCGGGTCACTTAAATGAAAGCACTTGTTCTTTAACTAGTATTTCCACACTGAAGTGACTAATACACATAATTCACCCTTTGTACTATACTAACCATATGGGAAATGTTTGCCCTCACACTTAAAATCCAAGTATCGGGCCAAACCTAATGTTGACCCTTTTTAGCTAAACATCTTGATGGTGAGCTTAATAAACCAATGTAGTTCCTTATTGGCACGTTACTTATTCCCCTTTGTCTGTTGTTCTTTAGGAACCCTAGGGGGACGCTTCCTAGTACTACCCTAGACTTTCTCTTCCATTTTTGTTCAGCTTGCGTGTATTTTAGAACCATCCCTTAACCCCTTTCCCTAACCTTGTTTCTTCGTTGACATCATTGATTATCTTGTTCGATCATATCACTTAGGGTTAGTCAACTCTAACCATGTTGTGGAGCGAAATTGGCCAACTCAGGGCATGTGTGTGGAATCACTACATGACCTCATTGGCCATGATACACCTTGCATGGAAATCTCTTTGCCTCTACCGCATATCTCTCTTAATTGAGTTCTTTAGGTGGTTTAAAAAAAAAACTTGTGCTTTTTTGTGTGGTTTATTTTGGGCATGACATAATGTGAAGTAGTATAATTTATTTAATATATATACATGTATCTACACATACATATATGTGAGAATATATGTATATAAACACACACACACACACACACACAATTCTTGAATTGTTATGTGTCTTATAAAATTATTATTGATTTGACACTCATTTGAGTGAATACCATCAACCACCTGCCTCGGTTTTGTCATAAAAAGAAGAATAGATATGCTATTTACCATAAAATGAAAGGAAAGGAGTGAGATATCATATGGAATAAACTTAAACAATACCGCTTAAGCCTTAATAATCAACCCCAAATGATCAAGGAGTTGAAACACTATTGGGACTCTATATCATCATACATGAGCTTAACAAAACTTAGTGACATGTTTAATATTTTAAATTTATCATTCAATACTACCCAATTCAATATATTAGAATCTTGGAATCGATTATGAATTGCTCAGCAAAACCATTAATAAAATGTGTGTGTGTGTATTACTCATAATTATTCCCAAATATATTGTGATGAGTCTAAACATTCAATCCATTGATCATAATTGCATAACAGAATTGGAGAGACATACATGAAATAAATCCTTTGTTTACATGCAATATCCACAACACCCTCTAAGGAGAAAACATCATATAGTTCTTAATAGCAAATACTAACTTCATAATCAGAATAGTTGAGAGCCTGTAATCATCCACTCATAAGTGTCATATGAATATATATTAGATTCCATCTAACATATATATTTATATTCAAATTGTGTAAAATTTTAACTCTATTTTTAATGAGAAAAGACTAGAAATACCAGATAAACACAAGAGAAGAGAAAACCATAAAGTGTCACAGAGAAAATATCAATTCAGTTATCTTTATATTTCATTATTGATAAGATCTTCTAACACAACATTATCTACAATATATATGTCGATGAGATTATAAATCCAAAACACCAAAAAGTTGATAACATAATATTAACAAGAGACTGCTTCAGGTTGCATATATTGTCGTAATGTTGACTAGACATATTATCAACACGCTAGAATCAATACTTTGAGCTCGCCTATATATTAGAAAATTGGACCATAGGTCATAACTAACCCTTAATATTACCTACTAATCGACCTGATTATACATATTTTAGTTTTTTTATTTTTCAAAACCCAAATTAATTTAAAAGAATTTATTCAATATATATCAAATATTTTTAATTAATCACTAAACAAAATAATCTCTTTTACTAATTTCCTCCTAAATATCTCCATTCATTTCTTCTCAAATATCTCCATTCATTTCTTCTCAAATATCTCCTAATATTTCCATTAAATTCCTCATAGACATCTCCAAAGGTGGCAATAGGTTTGAACCCTTCACCTCAATGGTATATGCTACTCACATTACCGACTGCACTACTCTAAAAAGTTGGTACATTCTTCTCTCTACTTAATCTTGACATGTATTACAAAAGAAAAAGAAACCATATTTGCCTCCTCATTGAAGTAGAGGAGGTATATATTTTTTGGAATCTCATATGTAAAAGAAAGCTGTCTTTTGCAGTAAAAATGATCCAAGACTCTCAATTTGTGTCTACTCGTAGAAAAGGATAAAGATGGATTTGAATAAATAATAAGAAAGGCTTATAAATTCTTAATGTCATCCTATTGGAAAGTCTATCAATTATAAGTATAAAATGTTTAAATTTAACCAGAAATAGGAAATGACAAGAAACACTCATCTTTAAATTTTGTTATTGAAATTTGTGTAAAGTAAACTAACTATTTAATCGTCGATGTCATTTCCATCAAAATATAGAATAAAGATTAAATAAGAACCTTGTAATTTGAATTGTTAGATTCTTAGCTGAGATCTCCCAATCTACCTCCCACGATGTCAGAACTCCTCCTTTTCTCAGTCTCCCTATTTGTTTGTCTTTCCTTCTCTAATCATACCCAAATCCATTCTATAACCATATATGTCATTCAATTTCAATTCTATTGATTCTTCTCCCCCAAATCAATTTTTTCTTTGGATTTTCAGCCACAGAAAGCTATCAGTAGCCACTCTCATAGCTAATTGGATCCCAGAATTGACAAACAAAGTGAGTATTATCGGCTCTTATTTATCATAACAAACTACCATGGAATTGTAACTGTCAACCGTTTGATATTCTTGACTTTTATGCATGAATTCTTTATCAATTTAAGTGAAATGAAACTGCCAAGCTTTCTTTATTGCCAACTCAGCACAGTTGACACTAAAATGATGGTCAATTTTAAAAAAACAAATATTTACAACCAAATTTGCTTCCACTGTATGAAGCATGTCGACTTAATTAATCAAAACTTGTATAATCTATTTTATAAAATAAATAAAACGTAAACTTTCAATTATAATTTGAAAGAAATGCACTATTAAAAAACTATATGTTTTGAATTGCATTTTGTTGGTAGGACATGTGTATGGTGAGTGGAAAGGACACTAAGGGTGAAGCATATTATAATATAGACACACATTACTTAAAAAATGAGGAAATATACAATTAAAAAATATTTAGAATTTTTTACAAGCAAAAATGATTGTCTATTTAATTATTTAGAAGAGAGTGGAAACTAAACAAATAGTCTAATAAACAAGACTCTTATGTTACTCCTAAATTCATTAAGTGTTATCATTAGTGAAAAAAATATGAGTTATGGTTAGTGCAGAATCAGGTCGGTATGAGTGAAGAATCATGTCGGTGAAGAACAAGACATTCAATAAAGACAAGGTAGAATAATTACCAAGCATAAAGCAAAACATTTACCTAACAGTGTGTATATCAAGCAGAATGGACAATGAACAAATATAGTTAACCAAGCAAACAATGGTTACCAAGAAAAGGAAGAGTACAAGCAAGTATGTTAACCGAGGAAGAATATTATCGAGCAGGAACAACATGATAACCAAGCAAATCAAAAAAGATTACTAGGAGACACAAGATGAACATATAAGTTTGTGAAGATTCTATCGAACAAGAAAACAATTTATGAAGGCTAAGGAGAAAGTTAGGTAAGATTTATTGGGAATGAAACATGATTGCAAATAATCCCAAGGCAAAGATTGAACCAATGAAAATGAAGTAAATATTTCTTGGAAAGAGGAAATGAATATGGATCACAGATCTAATTATCTGAGCTTTCTACAAGGATCCAAACCCTAATTAGGTCAAGTAATTAGGAAGCTACATGGTTACTATATAAGGATGGATCAAGAAAAGATCAAGAGAGAGAAGAGAGTGAAGCGGGAAGCATAGAGAAAAGATAAAGAAGATAAGGCTACCGAGTAGAGGAAGTGGATGATTTTGGTGAAATCAGTCAAAGAAAGGTGATGAGACTATAGAGAGCATAAAGGATCTGACCTAGCATACAAGTAGATTCATTATTCTAGATCAAATTTTTTCAGGAATACATTGTTGTTATTGTATTCTCAAATCCCACATATTGGGTAGGCCTTAACAAGCCTTTTATATTATAAATATCTTAACAGAGTGCACACTTAATGAGTGTTGCAAAATCCTTTTACTAGGTAGACTTTAGCAGGTATTTTTCTATAACTCCTAACATGGTAAATCATCAAAAGTGATACTTTTGTATGCTCTAACCGAGAAACCTTTATGTTGCAGTGGTGAAGGATTGTGGGTGTCATCCTCATCACAGATTTTCCCTCTAACCAAGGGTTTCTGCATGACCAAAATCATGTGTCAAATGTGTTCATGCGTTTTATGTGTTTATGGTTGAAAGAATTTACTTTATTTTTCTTTCATTATGTAATAAGTAGTTAATTGTACACATGAAAAGAAAGATATAAGACTCAAAGGGTAAAATAATTATGGAGGGTTAAAGTTTTATAAGACACTGATTCACACCCCCCCCCCGCTCAGCACCTTAACTTTCCAACAATTGCAATCAGTGCACAATCTCCTATTTAGAAGTTTAACCACTTGAGAGGAGAAGAAATGGAAAGCTTTAGGTATGAAAAGGTAATTAAGAATATGAACATAGAACTAAAATTTGCAAATGACCAAATTGATGAACTGACAAGGAAGTTGAAGCATTCACTAAGAAAGAGAAAGGAGTTAGCCCATCAACTGAAAGATACCCAAGATTAGGTTGAAGAAATTTATGAACAATCAGATGGAAGCTTGTCTGACGAATCTAAAGCTGTTATATTAGATTTGACTGAAAAGAACAAAACCCTAACCGAGCAGGTAAAATCATTGAAGAAGGAACAAGAAGTTCAACGGTAAGAATGTGTGAAGTCTTGTAACAACTAGAAAGGCTGAAGATGATAAGAGAATGATAGAAGAAGAGAAAAGGCAAATGAGTGCAAGATTGGATGAGAAAGATGTGTAAATACAGAGGTTGACACAAAATCACTATAATATGGCAAATCAGTTACTTGATGTTAGTCATGAGATTGCAAGGAAGCAGGAAGAGAATGATGGACTGAGATCAAAAAATGCATTTGAAGAATGAGATGAAAATTGAAAAAGAAGCCAATGAACTTGATTGAAGAGATATGAGGAAAGTATAAGGAAACTAGATGAACATTTGAGATATCAGAGAAGACTGAGAGATATCAGTGGATTAGGCTTTATCGAGGACTCTACAACTGATAAAGGAGATATCTAAGCAAGCAAAGAAGAGAAATGTGTATACAAATCCAAAACATAAGAAGCCAACTTGCTATCACTGTGGAAAATAGGGCCACACAACAAATGTATGCATGAGCAAGGTCGGTAAGTCATTTACTACTCCTAAATTTGATGGATACTATTATAACTGCAATAAGTATGGTCATAAAACATTTGAGTACAGATCCAAATTTGACAAGAATCCAAGGCAACAAAAATTTGATGGTTACTGCTACACATGCAATAGGTATGGACACAAATCATGAGATTGTAGATCATAGAAGAAGTGTACCTGGATACCAAATAGATAAGGAAATACTATCAACTGGGATTAAAACACAAGAATTACTTGTACAACTTGTGGAAGATATGGTCATATTGCAACAAATTGTACAAGATTGCACATGGGAGGAAATATTGGTACTTGGAAGACTTATGGCATGGCATGTTTTCATTGCCACAAAGTCAGCCACTTGAGAAAAGACTGTAGGTACCAAAAGTATGCACCCAATGATGAAGACTCTAAAGGAAAAGGTTTAGTAAATTTTGATTAAATTTATAATTAGATGAACATAATATGGAGAAGAAATATTGAAGATAGTGGAACATCAACTAGATCACTTGGTGACACCTCATCCTCTGGATCAGGTGACTCCGCAACTACAAACTAAACAATATAGGTAGGTATGGGAATTGTATTTGAATTATTTTATCATACATCAATTCCTCAAAATCATGAATTAATATCCAAATTAGCATATGGTGAGATTAAATAGGATAACTATTATAGTTGTGAAAGTTAGTATGGTCGTTAAGCATAACCGAGTAAGTTGGATGGTTGGCAGAGAAATATTGAGTAACCAAGTGAAGATTGGTGGTCAGTATGATTATTAGCTGGTTGGTAAAAAAAATAGAATTTATTGCACATTACCTAACCCTAAATGCCCTTTTCAATATAAAAACAAGGATAGACATTCCATTTGATACACTGCATTTAGAGAGCATTGAAGAGCGATCTGAGCGATTTGAATGAGCATTTGGATTTTGAGCTGAAATAAGTGAATTTGTTAGTCATTTGAGCTATTTGAGTGATTTGGTATAAGAATTCTAGTGTGCCCGAGCTATTTAACTGTCACTTGACAAAGCCCTAGACAATCATTCTCAAAATGGCATCTAGTGTTGCACAATCCAAGACACCCAAGGTTGCAAAACCTATTCTGATAAAGAGCACATATTATGAAGAGCTGAATTAAAATTTATATCCTGAAGTTTCTATGAAGACTGATGAGATCAAAGTGCTTTCATCATTTCCTCTGAGGGTTTTACTGGTTTGATATATTAGATCTTACATTCACTACAAAATTGGTGAGATATGTGAAAACAAAATTCAAGATGCATACAAGGCATTATGTGTGGATGGACAACTGAAAGATGAGCACACACATTTGGAAAGGAAGGGTTTGACTCATGCCCTACATTTCCCAAAAGTTTTCAAAGATGAATGGATAAGAATTTTTCTTAGCTAAGTGCATAAACAATCAATGTGGATCGAAGGTCTAATTAAGATCACAAAGGATGTAATGCACATGGTTACTGGATACCCAATTATCAAGAAAGAAAAAGCAGTAAGAACAACACCGAAGGAAGAGATAGAGAAGCATACCGGAGTGACATGGGATGGTTGAGGTCTCTGTGTGTCTACAATCAATGATGCATAAACTAAGTTTTCTACATGTGTTATTGTATACAAAATCTATCAATCTAGCAGACCAAATAGTGTATCGTGTGGAGCTATTGATTTAGCATACAAAATTGTGAAGAAAGGATTCAAGGTTGATCTTGTTGAGATACTTCTGAAGACACTAGAAGATAATATGCATACTATCTAAGTTTCCAAGTCAAACACACTGAAATATGAATCGTTGTTGGTATGTATTTTATTCTACTTGCAAAATTTATTTCCTACAATCAATGATGTGAACTGGAATACAAATAGGCCTATTATATATCAAATTAATGATTACATTAATGGTCTGGGTGAGAATTTTGACAAAGTGATGAGTGATTATTTTGAACAATTTAAGGCCAGAATGCACGAAAGATATAGGATTCCCCCATAGCTAGTCAAAAACTATGAAGAAACAATTTGTTCCCTAGATGATACTGACACATGTCTCATTAAAGTTGTAGAAATGAGAGCTTCATGGCTAAAACTGATGGATTACGAGATTGACATTGATCAAGATACACTTTCCACTGAAACCTTGTTGAAACAACCATTAGACAAGATGGTCAAATGATTTGGGACATTTGAAGAGGCTAAGAAGAGGATAAGGCTTGAAATCCTAGGTACCAAAATACAAAAGAAATCAAAGAAAATGATAAACACATTAGAGGAACACTTCGGTGAGGAAAAGGATAATCAGTTGATGAAGAGACCAAATGAGAATAAGTTGAGGAAGAAGAAATAGAAGTAGAAAAGTCTAAACCTAAAAGGGGTAGGAAGGCCTTGGCAAAGGAAAATATTAGTCTAAAGGCTACTAGGTCAAGGACTAAGGTTGCATCAACCCCGACACTACCTAAAAAAAGAGGTAGAGGTAAAATTACTATACTTGAGGAGAAACAACCCAAAACTAAAACCTATCAGAAAAGGAAATACACACTAAAGAAATAAAAGGTTATGAAGAATGAGGATAATGAGAGGATAGAATCAGATGACGAAGGTCAATTTAGATTTGTTAAGAAATTTTTATTAAAGATAATTGATGACCATGCTGAAGCTTTGAGAGAATCTAGAAGTTTTGGTTCGATACATATATTAAAATTTCATAAGTTCAATGATGAGGACAAATTAAAAATTGAGGAACCAACTATTGATGTAATGTATACATTTAGAATTGTACCTATGGAACTTGCATGAAAGTTACTTGAAGAGTTATATGATAGAATAAGTGTAAGATGGAGATATGCAGTAGACTCTGAAACAAAAATAAGGGAGAGATCACTTGTCTTATCAATTTCAATATTAACAGTTCAAGAAATTGGTAAAGCCCTAATTAAATACAAGAAGAGATTCATGATTAAAAAATGATCATTGAGCATCTTAATGGTCATGACACAAGAAGTGGAAGAAGAAAGAAATAACGAATGGAGGAAGATATTTCAAATGAATAAACCTAAAAAGGTGGACATATTAGATATTGAGCAGCCAACAGGTACACAAGTATAGAATCTGGAAGAAGACCCCAAGGGAACTGTGAATAAAGTGATTGATGATATTCCTCACATAGTCATAAATGCAGAAGAAGAAGTTGTAATAGAAGACATCACTGAACAAGATCTTGATGAAACTTTAAATAAGTATCAAGATGTCATAGACACTACCGAGGAACCCCATGAAGATACATCATTTACTGAGCTAGTTGTGGCTCAACTCATGAAGGATGCAACTATTTTGCAACAAGTGCATGAATATCTAGCTCCTAAACCATCTACTGATAGTGTTATAACACCTACTAAGGTAACACTTGACACAAATGCCACTGTTGATACTAATTCTCCCAAGGATAATGAGGAAACAACATAGGCAGCCAAGAAGCCAAATGAAATGGATAAGGGTGATGAACCAAAAGCCACCAAGAAAAATAAAGAGACTACTACTATAGAGACAACATATCCTTCTGCTACAAGAATGAATTCAGATGCATAGGAACAAGGAGAAGAAAAAGGTAATGAAAAGGAATAAGAGAAAGAAAAGGAGAAAGAAACCACAAAGTAGCATATTGAGGCTCCATTGCCCCCAAATATTTCACCTAGTGAAAATGTACTCAGTTCCCCTAACAAGAAGAAGAAGAAAAGTAGAAAGGACAAGATATCATTAGATGAAGAGATAGTGATCCCAATTTGTGATCCAACCAAACTGAATCCTAATGAAATTTAGTGAAATATGGTGAATTGTTGAAGAGAAAAGCAGCATAGGATAAGCTCAAACAAGAGAGGAAACAACACCAAGTATTATCATATGTGAAAGACATCTTAGTACAAATTGCACCTAAGACTCAACTTAATGAGACAACACCTATTATTGATCAGTTAGTCTCACTTCTAAATCAAGTCAATGAATCAAAAGTTGATGCTAAAGAAAGAATGATGAAGATAACCGAGAAAAAGGCTGAACAAAGGTTAGCGGAATTTTTTTTGCAAAATATTGTTGAGTAGAAAGTTTCACTTCCTATCATTTCTACTAAGTTGGAGGACATCATAAAGGTAATAATCAAGTTATCCCAATTTTACCCAACATGTTCTAGATAAGCAGAAAAAGATAGATGAAGAGCTAAAGCAAAGTGTAGAAAAGTTGACTGATGAACCTTGGACATTCCAAGTTCATTATTCAAAAATTAAACATTTTATGAGTTTACAACAAGACTTGAAGAAGGAAGAGGAGAAGATTAGAGCAGAAGTACTTGAAGTTCAAGCATAAATCATTCCTCATTTGGAGGTAATTCAAGTGAATATCAAGAAAGCCAAGGAACTCATTTATACACCTGAAATGTTAGTAATGGATCATATGGAAGATCTTTCATCACAACTCCAAGCCCAACTTTCAACAATTGAGGCACTAAAACACAAATGGAATAATACCTATGACAGTGCTAAGTCTTCTTATAAAGGATTGTTTGATAAACTGTGAGTATACAATATACTTTACATAATTATTTTTAGCATTATTGTCAGAAAAGGGAGATAGTGAAGATAGTGAAGATAGTAGATAGATAAATTTAACTATGTATATATATGGGAGAAATAAGGGAGATAGGAGAAGTATATGTTGATGGGGAGTTATCACATATTGGAGATATCAAGTTTAGGATAAGTTATGAAATTTTTTGTCACTAATACCAAAGGGGAAGAATGTTACTCCTAAATTCATTAAGTTTTTCCATTAGTGAAGAAAAGATGAGTTATGGTTAGTGTAGAATCAGGTCTGTATGAGTGAAGAATTAGGTCAGTGAAGAGCAAGTCATTCGGTAAAGACAAGGAGGAATAATTATCAAGCATAAAGCAAAGCATTTACCTAACAATGTGTATACCAAGCAGAATGGACACTGAACAAATATAGTTAACCAAGAAAATAATGGTTACCGAGAAAAGGAAGAGTATCAAGTAAGTATGTTAACCAGGGAAGAGTATTAGCAAGCAAGAACATCATGATAACCGAGCAGATCAACAAAGATTATCGAGAGACATAGGATGAACATATAAGTTTGTGAAGATTCTACCGAGCAAAAAAATGGTTTACGAAGATTGAGGAGAAAGTTAAGTAAGATTTATTAGGAATGAAACATGATTGTAAATAATCCCAAGGCAAAGATTGAACAAATGAAAATGAAGTAAATATTTCTTGGAAAGAGGAAATGAATATGGATCATAGATCTAATTGTCTGAGCTTTCTAAAAGGATCCAAACCCTAATTAGGTCAAGTAATTAGGAAGCTATATGATTACTATATAATGATGGATCGAGAAAAGATCAAGAGAGCGAAGAGAGTGAAGCAAGAAGCATAGAGAAGAGATAAAGTAGATAAGGCTACCAAGAAGAGGAAGTGGATGATTTTGGTGAAATCAGTGGTAGATGCATTATTCCAAAATAGGTTTTTTCAGGAATACATTGTTGTTATTGTATTCTCAAATCCCACATATTGGGTAGGCCTTAACAAGCCTTTTATATTGTAATTCTCTTAACACAGTGTACACTTAATGAGTATTGCAAAATACTTTTACTAGGTAGACTTTAGCAGGTCTTTTTGTATTACTCCTAATAGGGAAAATCACCAGAAGTGATACTTTTGTATGCTCTAACCGAGAAACCTTTATGTTGCGGTAGTGAAGGATTGTGGGTGTCATCCCCATCATAGTTTTTCCCTCTAACCAAGGGTTTATGCGTGACCAAAATCATGTGTCAAATGTGTTCATGTGTGTTATGTGTTTATGGTTGAAAGAGTTTACTTTATTTTTCTTTCATTCAGTAATAAGTTGTTAAGTTTATGCATGAAAAGAAAGATCTAAGACTCAAAGTGTGAAACAGTTATGGAGGGTTAAAGTTTTATAAGGCACTAATTCACCCACCCCCCCTCTTAGCACCTTAACTTTCCAACATCTTAATGGTCAATAAATATAACAAAATTGACCACCTATGCTCCAGTAGCAAGCCCCTATTCTTAAAGTTGTATGGGAAAGTGAAACTTTGAACATATAAGGCTATTTATTGTTATTTGTGATAAATACAAAAGGATTTTTGTATGCTTAAACTAAAAATCAAATAGAAGAGAATCAAATTCATTATTTTTTTATGGTTCCATTTCATCTCAGAATTTATTTGGAGTAGGAGCTAAGAGAATAAATAGTGGAGAGAAAAAGTGAAAACGGACTATGCTTTTGCTCAAGTTGTTTTCTTTTGCATTGTTATATTGTATTGTGAGTTTATTGGTTCTCTCCTTTTTCTTTTGCACTAAACTATTGGATTTTTGTAAGGAAGTGATGAATTTCTATGTGGATAATGCAATGAGAATAATCTAAAGAAGTTGATTATTTCTATTCAATATGGATTTGAATGAAAGAAAATGTAAGCAATCAAGCTAGAGTATCATTAAAACAAAAAGTGAATTCATTGTCTTAAGAATTATGAACATATATAGTTGTTATAATCTATCTTTTATAAAATGGATCAGTTTAATTGAATCTATAAGAATGTTTTTGATAAAAGAAGCAACAAAACCAATGTGTTGTCCCATAGTACAAATAGATAACTATCCCAAATGATTAACACTAGACAACCATTAACAACTTGTGAATTTTATCCAAAATAAGAAATAGCATCCTAAATCTAACTCTATAAAAAACAAAAGACCATTTATGACCAGACCTCCAAGCATAGACATAGTACCACATATCCAATAAAGTAAAACAACCTAATCTAATAGATTTTTTTAGTCTTAGCAGTACTAAAAGTATATAACATACCAACAATCTACTCATGATTTCTTCTCATTCGGTGTCTTTGACAGCAACACTTTGACCCACTATAAAAGGAATTGGAACATATCTTTGTAATCTTCATCTTCCTTCAGCTTTCCACCTTTTAGATGTTCCTGCAACAGACATATAGTGCTAGTTGAACTACGCATCACCTTCAGCATGAACCTAGTCACATCATGTAGACACTTGTCCAAACTCACTACATCAGTCCTGAGGTTCTGGAGGCCACTTTCAATACTGGCAACCTACTATTTAATTTTGGTGATGATGTCACCTAGGGCATGACTTGGGATAGCACTACAACATTTGGGGTCAAATTTTGACACCAATTTCAAAGACAGTACCATTTGCATGTATTTTTTGTGTTTTTTTTGCTAGTGCCCCCGAAGGTGTTGTAATAGCGATGGTTCCATTATAATTTTGACACCCACATGATTATAAACAAAAAAAAGAAAAAAGAAACTCTCATTTGTAATTTTCATGAGCTGCAAAGAGGGAACCATGCGCGAAGAGGGAAGAGGGCACTAGACTTTTGCTTGTGGGCTATGAAGAGGGCACTGTGCCTGAAGAGGAAATAGGGCACCATCTGCGAAGAGGGAAGAGGGCACTAGACCTTTGCTTGCGAGCTGTGAAAAGGGCACCGTGCATGAAGAGGGAAGAGGGCACTGTACTTTTTCTTGTGAGTTGTGAAGAGGGCACTGTGCACAAAGAGGGAATAGGGCACTCAACTTTTTCTTGCATGCATGAACTTGGCCCTAACTCTACATAGATTCAAGGTAGACCTGAACTGGACTTTTTCTTGCGTGCCCGAACTTGGCCATGTCTTTTTTATTATTTGGTTTTATCACTGTATTTCACTGGTTTAAAGCTAGGGCATCCATTTCATAGAGGTTGTGAGTGTTTTATTCATTTTTTATTTGTTTAAATGTATAAAAATATTACAAGAATTGATTGAAATACTTTTGCTTATGTGCACATGATGAACTACAACTGATTTAGAACCTAAATGAATAATATGTGATTTAAGATCACTGAGGAGTTGCTGATTAGATATGCAAGATGATTAAATCAATATTATGTTGTCATTGATGTCAACTAGCTTGACAATACTTATCTTGTAAGTTACTATACCGAAACATCTGAAGAAAGGTGAAAGAGATGAAGAACATAAATATCTACATGAGGAAGATGTATATGTCAAATGAGGATAAGGAATACATTGAGTAACTTGTTGATGAGTCTATGACTTGATGATATCGACTTTATTATGTTGCATTCATCTATGATGAAGAATAGAGAAGAAAGACACAATGCAGTGTTGTCGGTAAATGAAGCATTCTAGTATACACTGATGGAGTGTAGTGTATACTGAGTGCAGTGTTAACCAAGCTTGAGTTCACCGATGCATTTCTTTGTTAACCGAGTAGAACAGAAAGAAATTAAATGATTAGTTTAGCCAATAAATTGATGAGCTGTAAAGTGTATGAAATCAAGGTAACAGATAAGGTTTGTTATGAAGATTGACAGCTAACATAATTCAAGGAAGATCTAATGGAGCAGATTGAAATGTGTTACTGACACATCAGCCAAAGAAGGTTAGAGCATAAAAATCAATGAATGAGATTAAGCGGCAAAATTTGATGGACAAAAAGAAAATGATTTACTCGTCTATATAAGAGACATTGGTTTCATTGTTGAAACTATGCTGGAGGAAAAAGATACTGTAGAATTATCGCGTGAAGGAGTTTTCATGCATTCTGATCATACTAGTTAGTGAGAACCGAACTGTAGAACAATTATCGAGCTATAGAGAGTAATTACCGACGGACAGTAAGTTGATATAGTATTGAATCTGAAGTGATATATTGATCAGAAAGATTTGAATGAGTTGAACATTGATCTGTAAACTAAAATTGATGTTGTTTCAAGGTAGATCATCTACTGTTACATATTTAACCATTGTACACAGTCAAATACCTTAACTGAGTGGACTAAGAAAGTCTTTTTATGTTTCATTCATAGAGTGAACATTGTTATCCTGTCAACCCTAGAGAGACTACTGGTTGGATGATAACTTCTGGTCTAAAATCCTCTAACAAGGTCACACCTAATAGTGTGTTTGTAACCTTTAATAGGGTTGGGTCTTCACCGACCTCACTTCAAAAGAGTGAACATTTTAGGTTGCCGGTCCCAGGTGGTTTTTCCCATCACAGGTTTTCCACGTTAAATCTCTTGTGTTATATGTTGATTGTGATATTTGTTTGTTATTATACTTTGCATATTACATGTTAGATTTAATCAGTAACTACTATAAGTTTTAAACTGATAATCAGTAAAAGCATAGACAGAGAAAGTATTTTGTGTTTACCGAGTAGTAGAAGTTGAAGAATTATTTTGGATTATACATTTTGTTTTGGGACACTGGATAACTGATTCAACCCCCCTCTCAGTTATTCTAACAATTGGTATCAGAGCAGTGGTTGCTTAGAATAGAGTTTTAAGGACTCTAGCAAAAAGATCTCAAGATGTATAAGAGGGAAGTGCCAAAGATGAACAAAGAGAACTTCGCAGTATGGCAAAGCCAGATGAAGTTGCACATATCTGGAATTGGGAATTCTGCACTAGAACTGATGCAAAATGGCTACATTGAACCGACACCAGGTCCCTTGACACTTGATCAACTAAAGGACAAGCATGAACACAATATCACTATGATGGAACTTGCTGCTGCCTATACTGATGCCAAATTTGAAGACATTAAGGGATGCACTACTGCCAAAGCCATGTGGGATAAACTGACTCTAATATACAGTGGAGATTTGAATATTAAGAGAGCCAAAGTAGAAAGCCTAAGAGGTTGATTTGATGATATGAAGATGAAAGAAGGTGAGAACATTGTGCAATACACAAATAGACTAAAAGAGGTAGTACATGCTATTAGAGCATCAGATGGAATTATTGAGGATGAAATAGTGATAAGCAAGATCCTCAGAACTTTACTGCTAGTTTATGAAATCAGGATCTCTGCAGCTCATGAAACAAGAGCTACATCCAACCTTACTCTTGACACACTAATCGGTAAGATTAAAACCTTTGAATTGAATAACTTTGACAACAGTGTTGTACCTTCTGTTGAATCTGCTTTCATGTCTTCTTTGAAGATTGGTAAGTCTAGTAGCAAGAATAGTAAGAATAATGATAGTAATAGTGGTACCGATGATGAACTTGATGAGGCTGAAGCTCTTATGCCCACAAGGTTACCCAAAGGTAAAGGAAGGTATAGAGGTAAGCTACCTTTGGCATGCTTTAATTGTAAAGAAGTTGGCCACATCACTGCTAGATGTCCGAATAAGAAATATGATGATAGATCTAAAGACCGATCCAAAGGAAGCTATGGGAGAAGCGTTAACAAAGGCTACCGACACAATAATAGAGATAATCAAGATAGCTATGAAAAAGGGAAAAAGGTATGTTACATAGCTAAAAAATTTGAATATGAATCTGTAACTGATAATGATGTAGAAGTAGTATTTTTTGCTATGAAAGATGACTCAGAGGAAGAAAAGAAATATGAAGAAACAACATTGATCTCTAAAGTAAGCAGAAATGATACATGGATCACAGATAGTGGCTATACACATCATATGACTGGTGATATAGAGAAATTTGATCTACTTGATGAATATGATGGAGGATCTGTAAGGATGGGAAATGATGTACCTTGTATGGTAAGAGGTAAAGGTTCACTAATGATTAATGATAGAATAAAATGTGAAAATGCATACTAGGTAGATGGACTGAACTATAATTTGTTAAGTGTGGCACAACTGAATAACTTAGGCCATCGACTTTCTTTTGAGAGCAGGAAGGTAAAAATCTATGATGATGGAGGAAGACTTGTCGAAACTGGTACACAATCTAGAGGTAATCTATTTTATCTTGATATTGATCAATCTTCTTGTTTATTAATGAAGGATGAAGATGCATGGTTGTGGCATAAAAGGTTATGTCATGTGAACTTTGATAACATGATCAAGATTAGTAAGAGGAAAAGAGTTAGAGGGTTGCCTAACTTGTCAAAACTGGATCATGCTATGTGTCATGAATGTCAGAAAGGTAAGATGAATAAGTATAGTTTTAAAATCAAAGACTACTCAACAAAGAAGATACTTGAGTTGGTTCATACCAACCTATGTGGTCTTATGAGAACTTAGAGTTATTATGGTGATAGATACTTTATTCTTTTTTTCGATGACTGTACTAGACTAATGATACTTATGTTCTTAAAAGAAAAATCTGAAGCAATTAAGATATTTAATTGGTATAAGGAAAAGGTATAAAAAGAGACTGAAAAAGAATTAAAATGCTTAGGATCTGATAGAGGAGGTGAATTTATCTCTAATGAATTTACTAATTTCTGTAATGAGCATGGTATCAAAAGACAGGTCTCTACACCAAGAACACCTCAGCAGAATGGGATTACTGAAAGAAGGAACATGTCAATCATTGACTATGCAAGAACACTAATGTTGTAAAATAATATTTCTTAGACATACTGGAGGGAAGCTGTCAGTACAATTATATATGTGCTTAACCGAGTACAACTGAAGAAGGACACCAACTGGACAACCTATGAACTATGGTTTGGACACAAACCTACTGTAAGTTTTTTAGAATTTTTGGAAGCAAATGTTTTATTCTGAAAGATGAGAGAAATGGGAAATTTGATTCTAAAGTTGATGAAGGAATATTCTTAGGATATTCTACTAAGAGTAAAGCATACAAATGTCTGAATAAGGTTACAAATAAGATAATTGAGAGTACTAATGTCGGTGTTGATGAGTTTGATGACCAGAACATAGAGGAAAGTAGAAAGGAACCAAAAGACTATGGTAGATTCAATTACATTGAACATCCTGATTATCTACTGAAGTTGCAACCTGTGATAACTAGTCAGCAGGAAAATGACCCCGAGGAACAGGAAAGGGAAACCGATGAACAAGATGGAGCTACCGAGCAAGCACATGAACCTGAATAGGATGACCAAGAAAGGAGAAACCAAGTACTAGCTAGTTTTTTCAGAAGACATCATCTTAAGACACAAATTATTGGAGACAGACAAGCTGGCATGCAGACAAGAAGCAAAGCAAGAAAAGGTACATGTCTAATTTGTGAATTTGAACCAAAAAATGTGAAAGTTGCATTAGAGAATGAAGAATGGGTTAATGCAATGAAAGAGGAAATAGAACAAATAGAGAAGAACAAAACTTGGTCCTTAGTACCCCGATGTAAAGATAAAAATGTTATTGGTACTAAGTGGATATTCAGGAACAAACTGAATGAAAATGGTGAAGTGACAAGAAATAAAGCTAGATTGGTATGCAAGGGATATGCACAGGAAGAAGACATTGATTATGGTAAGACATTTGCACTTGTTTCTAGATTGGAAGGAGTTAGGATGCTACTTGCATATGTTGCACACAAGAAATTCAGAGTTTATCAAATGGATGTGAAGTCAACATTTCTGAATGGTATACTTGAATAAGAGGTCTACATAGAACAACTTGAAGGATTCATTGATCTAGACAATAGAGACATGGTATGTAGATTACACAAAGCTTTATATGGTTTGAAGCAAGCACTAAGAGCCTGGTATGAAAGGTTGCATACTTGTTAAGTATTGGATTTGTAAGAACTAGTGAAAACAACAATTTGTACATGAAAGGTGATACTGATGACACTATTATTATTGCTGAGATATTTGTTGATGATATTATTTTTGGAGGTCAAGATCATGTATGTAATTTTTTTTTCTGATGACATGATAAATGAGTTTGAAATGTCTATGTTCAGAGAGATTAAATTCTTTCTAGGACTACAAGTGATTCAGCAAAGTGATGGGATATTCATCACACTGTCTAAGTACATAAAGGAAGTCTTGAAGACATTTGGCATGGAAGATGCTAAACCTGTGGGAACACAGATGGCTACTGGATGTAAACTAACTAAGGAAGATGAAACTACAGAGGTAAACTAGACACTTTACCGATCAATGATTGGTAAGATAATGTATGTAGTTCACAGTAGACTAGATATAGCACATGCTATGGGAATTGTTGCTAGATTTTCTTCTAATCCTAGAGAATCACACATGATTGCTACTAAAAGGATCTTAAGATACCTAAAAAAGACAGAGGATTATGGTTTATGGTATCCTAAGGAAGGTAAGTTTGAACTGATGGTCTATATCGATGTTGATTGGGCTGGAAATGTCGCTAGACAAGTAAAAAGCAGGCTTGTATTTCTCAGTCTACAGCTGAAGCAAAGTATGTTGCTGCTGCTACTAATTTCTCAAACATTGCATATATCAAGCAAGTGTTGGAAGGAATGAATGAGGTAATCACTGACCTGGTGATTATATACTGTGACAACACAAGTGTTATCAATATTTCAAAGAATCTAGTGATGCACTCTAAGACAAAGCATATATTAATTAAGTATCACTACTTAAGAGAACAAGTGCAAGAAAAGAAAGTGAAGTTAGAATTTGTTACATCTAAAGAAAAACTTATAGATATCTTTACAAAGCCTCTACCGAAAGGACACATTTGAATATTTGAGGACTAGACTTGTGGTCTGTCCCCTATCTATCAGTCACTAATGTGATCTAGATGTTGCATCAACTTAAACTTATCAGAAGATCGCACATGTTCATGTAGCATAGTTCACACTTTGGATAATGTTCAAGGTTGTGATTAAGTTTGAAGAACTGAAACAGATTGGGATATCAGTATAACAAAGATACAGAGACTGTATTGGACAACAGAGAGTTACTTAGCTAATACAGAGCTGTTTATTTATTTGTTTCTTTGGCATTGTTGTCAAAGGGAGAGATAAATAATATGAAGAAAAGTTAAACATGCACCGATGAGAACTATCTAAGGGAGAGATAATCTGATAGAAACAAAACATTGAAAAGATCATATATACAGAATGACAAAGTTGTATTTTGTAATGTTGTTTAGTAACATAGTGATTAAACATATTAAGCTAGGGAGAGCTCGTACAACATTTGTTCATAGAGTTGTATAATACATGTTTGGTATGTGTATGGTACACTTCATATTACTTGAGTTGCCATCAATGCCAAAGGGAGAGATTGATGAACTACAACTGATTTAGAACCTGAATGAAGAATCTATGATTTAAGATCACTAAGGAGTTGATGATTAGATATGCAAGATGATTAAATCAGTATTATGTTGTCATTGATGTCAACTAGCTTGACAATACTTATCTTGTAAGTTACTATACCAAAACATCTGAAGAAAGGTGAAAGAAATGAATAACATAAATATCTACATGAGGAAGATGTATATGTCAGATGAGGATGAGGAATACATTGAGTAACTTGTTGATGATTCTATGACTTGATGATATCGACTTTATTATATTGCATTCATCTATGATGAAGAATAGAGCTAAAAGACACAAAGCAGTGTTGTCGGTAAATGAAGCATTCCAGTATACACCAACAGAGTGTAGTGTATACCAAGTGCAATGTTAACCAAGCTTATGTTCACCAATGCATTTCTTTGTTAACCGAGCAAAATAGAAAGGAATTAAATGATTATTTTAGCTGATAAATTGATGAGCTGTAAAGTGTATGAAATCGAGGTAACAGATAAGGTTTGTTATGAAGATTGATGGCTAACATAATTCAAGGAACATCTAATGGAGTAGATTGAAATGTGTTACTGACACATCACCTGAAGAAGGTTAGAGCAGTACAATCAATGAATGAAATTAAGAGGCAAAATTTGATGGACAAAAAGAAAATGATTTACTCGTCTATATAAGAGACATTGGTTTCATTGTTGAAACTATGCCGGAGGAAGAAGATACTACAAAATTAATGCGTGAAGGATTTTTCATGCATTCTGATTATACTAGTTAGTGAGAACCAAACTGCAGAACAATTACCAAGCTACAAAGAGTAATTACCGACGGACAGTAAGTTGATATAGTATTGAATCTGAAGTGATATATTGATCAGAAAGATTTGAATGAGCTGAACATTGATCTGTAAACTGCAATTGATGTTGTTTCAAGGCAGATCATCTACTACTACATATTTAACCATTGTACACAGTCAAATATCTTAACCGAGTGGACTAAGAAAGCCTTTTTATGTTTCATTCATAGAGTGAACATTGTTATCCTATCAACCCCAGAGTGACTACTGGTTGGATGATAACTTCTGGTCTAAAATCCTCTAACAAGGTCACACCTAATAGTGTGTTTGTAACCTTTAATAGGGTTGGGTCTTCACCGACCTCACTTCAGAAGAGTGAACATTTTTGGGTTGCCGGTCCCAGGTGGTTTTTCCCATCACAGGGTTTCCATGTTAAATCTCTTGTGTTATGTGTTGATTGTGATATTTGTTTGTTATCATACTTTGCATATTACATGTTAGATTTGATTGATAACTACTATAAGTTTTAAACTGATAATTTGTAAAAACACGGACAGTAAAAGTATTTTGTGTTTACTGAGTAGCAGAAGTTGAAGAATTGCTTTGGATTATACATTTTGTTTTGGGACACTGGATAATTGATTCACCCCTCCTCTCAATTATTCTAACAGCACGAACTTGGCCATGTCTTTTTTGTGACTGGTTTTATTGCATTGTATTTCACTAGTTTGAAGCTAGGGCATCTATTTATTACTTGTTTACTCACTGCTTGGGGCCCGCGAGTTTTGATATGGGCATATACATGATGTAAATTTGGTCATTGTTCTGTTCAGTTATATATATTATAAATAATTACAACAATAATCAATTTTGTTTCAAAATGCCTTGCACTCCTAAAATTTTGAGTTATAAGGTTATTGTCCTTCTCTGTAATTCATTTCATGCAATTTTGGTAAAAATTCATGAGATACTAAAGAAGACCTGCTATTTGTCAAACAAATCTTCATTGTCCCCCACAAAAACTAAGTAATAACTACTCCACCCTTAATTTGTTTAATAATGCACCATATTAGATAAAGTAGGTTCTATCACACATGGCATAGATTCTCTTCAAACTCCCAATACGTTGCATGTGTAGTACAAAACTCATGAGATTCTAAAAAAGGCCTCACTCTTAATCAGCCAAATCTTCCTTGTACCACACAAAAAATTGTGTGATAACTATGTCTACTCTAACCTTAATTGTTTAAGAATTCATCATATTAGATAAAGTATGTTTAAGAATTGTTGGGACTGCTCCTTTGGCATGTATTAAACATAATATAATTTTCAGCATATTATTATCATTCTATTTCTTTGTTGTAAACATGTCATTGGTTCAGTTTTGTAAATTTTTTTTGTGTTAAATGCATTTAAAATAAAAGTCTAATTCTATAGATTACTAGCACGAAGGAAGATTTGACCTAGCAATCCATAGAATTAGACCTCTATTTGTAGCTTTGTCTAATTAACAAAGCTATTGCTTATTTTTTACAAAGCTAAGGGTGTAGTAGTTATTACTTAGTTTTTTGTGGGGGACAATGAAGATTTTCCTGACAAATACATACCATTGGTTCAGTTTTGTAAATTTTTTTACAAAAAAAAAAGAAACACTCATTTGTAATTTTCATGAGCTATGAAGAGGGCACCGTGCGTGAAGAGGGAAGAGGGCACTGGACTTTTGCTTGCGAGCTGTGAAGAGGGCATCCATTTCATAGAGGTTGTGAGTGTTTTATTCATCTTTTTATTAGTAATTGGTAGATTAAATGCAAATAACACCTATGCATTAAACATGCTAAACTGATAAAGGTGTTATCTACATTTAATCTACCAATTACTAATAGATTAAGCATATTATTACTATGCTTAATGTTCCATTTAAATGCATTTAACACAATTTTTTTTTACAAAACTGAACCAATGACATGTTTACAACAAAGGTCTAATAGAACTTCCAACAATTCTTAAACATACTTTATCTAATATGATGAATTAGACCTTTCTTAAGAATTCATCATATCAGATAAAGTATGTTTAAGAATTGTTGGGACTAGTCCTTTGGTGTGTATTAAACAGAATAGAATTTTTAGCATATTATTATCATTCTATTTCTTTGTTGTAAACAAGACATTAGTTTGTTTGTTTTTTGAGTTAAATGCATTTAAAATAAAGGTCTAATTATGTAGACTGCTAGCATGGATACCCTAGCTTCAAACCAGAGCAATACAATGCAATAAAACCAAGTAACAAAAAAGACATGGCCACAAATTTTTTTTACAAAACTGAACCAATGGCATGTTTATAATAAAGAAATAGAATGATAATAATATGCTGAAAATTGAATTCTATTTTGAGGGGACACGTTCCCACGGAACACCTAATATGTAGTATTTGTATACACCTAAAAATGGTCACCTAGACTATTAGCCCCTTTTGCTAAATCATAAATTGCTTGTTCTTGATCAAATCCTAGCTCTATCATTTATTCGATTATTTTCTATGGGCTAACCATTTTATCCTAAATTTTTATTTATTTAAAATGAATATTTCCTCCCCTTTTATTAAATAAAAAGCCCCCACTTTTCCTCTTATCCTAAGTTGCACAAATAAAGCATTATTCTTATTCTATAAAAAGGGAAAAAAACACTTTTTGTCTCATATGGACACAAAAGTCAACTCTTATTTTCTCATTGGAGGATATTTGTGCACATGGATTGCTCCTCTTTCAAGATCCACTATTGATTAAATCTTTTGCCTCTTAATCTCCATGGTCCATTCCTTCTCATTTCTTATAAAAGTAGAGCTCTCTTCTTCATTCTAGATCCCCAACTTTTTATGCTAATGTTATGCTGCAGGTTTTCTAAGTACATTTGGAGCTTTTTAAAAATTTCGAGCATTCTTGGCTTTTGCATTTACATGTTATCATAGTTTCATTTCTTGCATTATCATGGCATTCATAGCTTCATACTTAGCTTAGTTTCCTTTATGCTTTAGATTAATTCATCTAGCTTAATTAGGAAGGCTTGGTAATACTTGTTCTTTTCTTTTCATAGCATAGCTTGTACTTTCATTTTCATAGACTAGCTTGCATCTTTTAGTCTCATAGATTAGATTACATTGCATTGCATTCATTTGATTCTTGGGGATATTGGCATTCTTGTCCTTATTTTCATTGAATCTCCCATTGCATGGTTTACTAGCAAGGTTATTAGCTTAATAGCTCTAGCTGAGAGCATTCTTAAAAACCCTTGCACTCCATGCCTAGGGAGCTATGGATCAATTTTTGAGACCTCATTCTTGAGTGTTCTTGAATGTAATGATTCATAGAAGTGTGACACAATTATAGCACACATTTTTGGTGCCCACCATGGGGCAGAGTAGATTAGCTTTGTCCTTTAATTCTGCATTTTTTGTCAAAATTTTCATCAATTTTTGGCTTTATTTTCGATCTTTAGTTTTTCTGTCTCAGAGTGTCGCGCAACATTTTGTCAGTGCCATGTGATAGTTCTTTGTATAGCAGCGTGATACTTTACCAATTAAAAGTGTCACCCCCTTTGACAAAAAGTGTCGCATTGTGTGAGGAGTTCTGTCGCCTGCATATAGCGCGAACTGTCGCCCATAGATAAAGTGTCGCACCTGTATACGAAAAAGTGTTGCACGACATTTTTGGTGACTATGTTGTCGCCTATACCTGGCAGTGAGCTTGTTTTTAGCTTTTTTTGTTATCTTGCAAGTTTCAAGTTCTCTGCTATCTTTTTGAAAATTTTTGAAAATTTTAGCGTTTTCAAATCCGTGCCACCCATTTTTAAAAACTTTTTCACAAATGGTATCAAAAGTTTAAGTGTGATATATCATTGGAAAGGTTTTTCAGAACCTAATCCAACCATGCTAGTTTCATTCTCAGATTTTACCATTTGATTAGTTGTTTTACTTGCAGATTATCTAATTTTTGATGTGCTAACCATTGTGGAGCTAACAAGTTGTGCTTGTAGGTGCTCTCATTACTTGGAATTTGCCAAAAGAAATGCATGTCAAAGAGGGCTACTAATGGTTTTTGTAGGGCTGCCCTAAGCATAAAAACCAAATCAAGTGCTTGTTTAATTGCTTTATTTATTGAGTGTGGCATATACTAGTTGTTTCATTTCATAGGCACTTAATACCTTGTTGTAGGAATTTTGAGGTGGTAGGAGAGTATGCTCTTCACCATTGTGGTGAAACAGAAATCTTGACCCATCTTGAGATTTTGAAAGCAAGGGGGTAACTAAATCTTTGCTTGGTGTGTTAGGGTGAAGTTTTTGAGATAGGGGAGTATGCTCTTCACCCTTGTGGTGAACCAAAAACCTTGAACCTCAAGAATTGATCCACTTTTTGTTTAGATTTAGAATCTTTTAGTGAGCCTACTCTTGAGTAATCAAGAGGAATGACCCAAGTGGGGACAAGCTAATACCGAGCTATTCCAACCCACTATAATCTCAAGGCTATCAAGGACACAAAACCTTGGTAGACATAACACTTGTCTTCACTTGATGTGAGTAGCTCATGGGATTGCAACCATGAGGAAAACATTGAGCAAAAATGCTTAAGGTACTCTTGAGGCCGCGAGGTCCTAGTCCTTTATGAGGAGCAAGAGGGGTGTTATGAATGAAAGCCCTTACTATGAACCATTAGTTAGAAGCCACCTTATTTTAGCCACTTAGCTTCTTGGTGCAAGGATTGATCCAAGTGGACTTACCCTGATCACCCCAAGACACTCACCATATGTGTTCCTTTGGTTGTGTTTTTGACACTTCCATGACAACGCCAATATCTCTTGTGGGAAACCACTTGGTGTGAGGCAAGGGAGCATCAAGTTGTGGGCCAAGTTGCTAAGTAATGAGCCTTGACCTTCTAGGTAGTAATTGCTTGAATTGTCTCCGATTGTGCTATACCAGTGTAAACGTTCTCAACATTCAAACAAAATGGTAGCATTCATAAGATTTTCTATTTTGATATCACAAGTGCTTGTCTTGGCAAGGTTGCTTTTGCCCTTGTTCCAAGTGTTTTATGACATGTTTGATCCTATACTGTTTGCAAAACTATCTTTTATCTGTTGTTACTGCTTGTCAAACTAAGAAATTACACTATCCAACCTTTGAACTTGATCAAAATGCTTCAAAACTGAGATTTTTATGTTCACTGGTCAAAGAGTCGTACGACCCTGGAACAATGTCACACCCTATTCTAAGAAATATCGTGTGACAGTTCATCCCTGCAAACTGTCACCCCACTTGCCTGGAAAGTGTCGCCCAACCTTACTGGAAACTATCACTTGGCTTAGGGTGAAGTGTCACCTTGCTATAAACTACCGCCTTGTCTGCCTGGAAAGTGTCACCCAGAACCTTGTTGTTGTCTTGTTGCTGTTGCAATTCGGAGCTGCTAAACTTGCATTTTAACTTGTCGTAGAGTGTCTTTTTCTATTCTTACCTGAAGCTGGTCTGTTATCTGCATGCTTAGACTTGTTCTAGACTGAAACAAATGAGCTAAAACTATTGGATTTGAGCTTAATGAATGCTACTCTTGATCACTTGTTGCATCACAGTTACCTCTCTAGCTACTTGCTTATTGAGCTTCTTGCTCGCTGCTCGATTTTAGTCAATTGATTGATGTAAGTGCTTGAGCACTTTTGACGAGCCATCTCTCTATTATTCTACTTTGACAAGTGATCTTTATTAGCTTTTCTTATCTCAAATCTGAGAAACTTTGTCTCATTCTATTAGTCAACCAACATCTCTTTTCATGCCGGTTACAACTCGGTCTCAATTTGAGCAGGAGACTCATCCTCCATTCAATTATACATAGTTACCGTCTCCAAATAGATGCTCACAAGCACCCATTAGCAACAATAGTTCTAGTTCTAACCAATCTGAGGATTCTAAGGCTGCCCCGTGATACAAAGGAGGTTTCCTCTTTTTCGCATTCAAGACCCCCAAAAACACAGATAGTGTCTCACTCACTTTGACTGAACAAGAAAAATTCCAACGCTTGAAAGAACACTTTGAGCATAAGGATAACCAAGTGCGCTTAGACAAAGAACACAATCAGCAAAGGATGGATGCTACTAGGTGCATGGCTTATAGAGGAATGTCTTATGAGCAACCCGAGACTAGTAACTATGAGCATAGACCTATTTTTAATGGCAACAATGGAAACAACATGCCACCAAGATCACCTCCAAAATAGACTTTTGAGATTCCTTCTTCACCTCCTAGACCTCCTCCCTCTCAACATGAGGCAGAGGCTGATGATGAGATTTCTAGTGAGGATCTTATGAGATTTGAACAAGATGTGGTCTCCCAAAAAATGATGCATAAGCTTTTAGAGCATAATGGCGACCAATATTTCCAATATATGACTTCTAGAGGATACAAGCTTCCTCCTGAATATGATGTCAGACAAATTGTCCAACAAAGAGTACCAACTAAATTGGAAGTCCTTCAGGAAGAACTACGTCGGACAAATCAACGCCTTACCCAAATGGCAATAGATAGAGAGCCTCCAAAGGTCTCTTTTGTAGAATCAATTTGTGCTCTTCCCTTTGATAGGAGTCTATACATGGTCCCGTTTCCTAGGGATATTGAGGTTCCCAAATATGACAAGTATGATGGAAATGGTGACCCCCATGACCATGTGTGGCACTTTTATGCTCTTAGCATAGACTTCCTTCATGAAGACACATTTCTTCTATGACTGTTCCCTAGAAGTTTAAGAGGCCAAGCTTTGGAATGGTTTGTGAAATTGACACCACCTCTTAAGACTTTTGATGAGTTGGCTCAGTGATTTACCCAACATTATTCTTACAACATCCAACAACCTGTCACCATGATAGATCTCGGTAATCTAAGACAACATCAAGGTGAGCCATTTGCGACTTACTTACAATGTTGGAGGTCATTGTATTCTAGGTATCCTCGTCAGCTACCTGAAAGAGAAAAGATTGACATTTTCATCAACACACTTGTGCCTGAGCTATTTTATGATCTAAGGAAGCAATTGTTCTCCTCCTTCCATGACATGGTTGAAAGTGCATATCGAATTGAGGATGTAGCTATAAGAAAAGGGGATATTGTTATTAATAAAGATGCTAAAGGCAATGGCAAAGATAAGAATAAGCCTTGGAATAAGAACAAGTATGTTGTTATTGATGGGGTTGTTGATGCTCCTAAAGCTAAAGAGCCTACTTTCAATCTCTCCAACGCTATCTATGCAGCAAAACAACAAGAAGCTGCCAACGCTCACAGTGCTCCTAAACCTCAATATGTAGATAAGCCTAAGAAGTCATTTTGAAAGCGAGTTTATACCAAGTTGGCAGAACCTTATGATGTGATCCTTAAGACTTTGGTTGACAATGGATATCTTACACTTCCTGATAAACCTAGTAATTGGGATCTAATAAATAAGCCTGATTGGTGGAGAGAGGATCATTACTGCCATTCTCACAGAAACAAGGGACATCCGACAGACAATTATTTTAAGCTTAGGGATGATATTCAAGACCTCATTGATAACAACACAATCTCCATTGATGGCTTAACTAAAAATTTTGATCACACAGCTTTCAAAGATCCTCTACCTAAGCATGATAAGGGGGAAACCTCTCAAGCACATAAGAAGAATCATGATGCTAAGATCAATTATACATATACTTCTGATACACCTATGATCAACATGGTAGAGCCCATTGAGAGTGTTCTAATGATGAGATCTTAAGATGATAATAAAGCCAATCATGGTAAGCCAAAGTTGGTCTTGCAAACACATGGTAGTTCATCTTCCCGAAGTGAGACACTGAATGCTATTACTAGGGGGCAAGCCAAGATTGTCCTTAAAACTACGCAAGATCCCAAGCAAGCTTTGCCTTCCAAACAAGTGGCTCCTTCAGCCACCCCTAGCTATGATCTTGTCCAACATTTGCAAAAGACACCAACACAGATATCTATCCTTGATTTGCTTTGGTTATCCCCTTTGCATAGAGAGATTCTTGATGAGGCTCTACATACAACACGTTTTCCCAACGACATTGATTTTGATTGATTCTAGGCTATGGTCAACCACATTTCATCTCTGCTATCTCTCTCCTTTTCTATAGAAGATGACATATCTATTGCTCACCCACATAATCTAGCTTTACACATCGAAGTTCTAGTCTACCACACCCGTGTCCATCGAGTCCTGATAGACAGTGGCACAGGGTTAAATATTATTTCTTTCAATGTCATACAATAGTTGGGTTTGTCAAAATTTGCTATGGATTCTAAGAAGAAGATTACTATAAAAGCTTACGATGAAGTGGAAAGATCTTCCAAAGGTCTTGTCACGTTGCCTGTTCGAGTGGGCCCTATCACAAAAGATATTAACTTCCAAGTATTGGACATCACACTTGCATATAACATTATTTTGGGTCATCCTTGGATCCATGACATGTAGGCTATTCCTTCCACTTATCATTAGTGCATCAAATTTCTGTATAATGGCACTGAAGTTGTGATTCCTAGAGACCATACTATTGCTATTAATGCTCTTGCTACTGCTGAAAAATTTGTTCCTCACAATGAACCTTCTGTTGATGCTAGTACGTCTCTAGTTGCTATTGAGAAAACACTTAAAATGATGAGCCTTGGCATGGGTGAATATACGCTGGATTCCTTTGCTTCCATACCTGTTTCTCCTAGGTCATATGGGAAACCTTCTGATCAGATGAAGCCTTCCACTTCTTCTATGACGATCTTTGATACTTTTGTTCCTTCATCCATTCCTTTAGAAGTAGAAAGAGAAGAACAAGTTGTCCAAGAGTGGATCTATAGAGAAGATGAGGGTAGTGTTGGTGTCCAAAATGACACTTATGCACTTTAGGCTGCCAATATACCCTCAGATGGATTTTAGGAATGGTTAACTCCAAAATTTTATGAGGTCTTAGGGTAACTGGCCCAACTATAGGGACAAGACTGCCCTCTTCTGCTTCTAGCTCTGCAAAACCAAGGTGGGTGCACCTAACCTAGTATAAAATATACTTCATACACCAAGAACTAGGTTTGAATAATAGATAATGGGATAGTAAGAAAGTACTAAGTGTTAACCACACACTCATTGACTCTCCATTACTATGGGTAGATCCACATACAACCAAATACTCAAAACTTAAAAAGATGGTTCTTAACTTATGCTTTTGGGATCATAACAACAACAATCAGTATTTTTTGATAAAGAGATAATCATTTAGGCTAGTGCCTCATCCATTGGGCAAGATCTCCTAGAACATGAATGCTACACACACCAGACAATAGCTGAGATTCCAAGCCATAAACACCCCTACAATCCCCTTTACTACTTATGAGATATCCTTACATAGACAATAAGATAGATCTATGTCCCATCTAAAGCATCATTTCATCTAATCTTGGATTAGAACTCAAGAATGGATACATATACATAAAACAATATGCAGAGGACTAGAAAGTTCAGAATCTATCTAAGTTGATATAAAGGAGAGATAAGAGTCATGTACTTGTATTAAGTATGAAGAATCCTTAAGTGTAAACAATCAATCCAGAGGAGTCAAGCTTGCAAATTACAGCTTAGACCTGCAAATTTTTCTCTATCATCAATAGAATATCGAATGCAAATTTGTTACAATCTTGGATCCAAGACTAGGAACACTTCAGAACTTCGAAGCTGGAACCCTTTTGAAAATCAACAAAAATAACATAAATACCCATGGTTACCTTGAAATCCCACACAAGTTAGGATGCAACAAGCTAAGGGTAACCATGGTTAGGGTTAGGGCTTTCCATCAATTAGGCATTTCAAGTTCATCAAAATCTGATATACAATTCAGAGGGAAAACACTAAGTCCTAAATGCACTTAATCAACATCTGATCTTCAATCATGAGAAAATCTGAAAAGGCACTGAAGATCAATCAAAAATCTACAAAATTCAAATTGGAAGTGACCCTGCAGTTGCTTTTGGTACATTTCATTAACTTCTCCGCGTTGAAACATCTCTTCTGCAATCATCTCACACCCTAGAGCACACTGGAGCGGTGGAGAAAATTAGTTTTACCAACTCTGGCCCTTTCTATCATCAATTTCAGTCCTTTCTGGTCATAGGAAACATTCTCAAAGATTTGAATTTGAAAAGCAACGGTAACTTACGGTGCCAGCAGTGAATCGGCAGTCATAATTTAAACCGGGATCAACTTTATATCCCCGTCGTTAGATCTTCATACTTCATGGGCTTTATGTTTTTAACCCATCCAAACACCTCAGGTTAACTCTGCAACGATGATGTACAATAGTTGTTTCATGATCTCATAGCACAGAGATGGGCTATGTGAACATGCGACAACCCGTGAACCTTAACCACTAGCATAACGGCTGCCGCTATCTGCCAATGTGACACCCTTGTCGCATGATCGCATGGCTAAAAGATGGCCCTTGTGATCATGCGACAAGGCAACAAGACTGCCACCTCACCTCCTTTACCTTGCCACATGCCTTGTCACAAACCCGTCAACCAATGAAAAGCTTCTATCTCCGCAACACCTAACACTGGACCCACCACCCAAAAAAGGCTTACCTTTTGGGAAGATCGGATGGTGGTCGCATGATCGCAAAGGGGAAGAATATTCCTCATGATCATGTGGCAACTGTAGATCTCTTCTACATTATCATTCCATCTAAGAAATACCAGTCCCACTGACAAGTCCAAATCATCACCCAGCTCATCAGAACAAGTGACGACACCTTAGCCCAATCGAAAGATGCCACACCACCACCTACCACCGGGCTCGGGAACAGGTGTCAACCAGTCGCATGATCGCATGTCAAAAAACTCTGACATGTGATCATGCGATAGCCAACCACAGGCCACCACATAACCATCAGCGGGACCACAACCCTTCCGCCAACGGGCCCCACCCGCAAGGAAGGAAACTTGTCGCATGATCAGAAGCCATAGAACTGGCCCTTGCAATCATGTGACAAGGCCATATGACTGCCAAGCATTCATAGATTACGTGACAAACTGCCCGCCAGGTCATTAGATGCTAGCCGATAACCACCAAACATGAAGAGATTACACAACCACACAGTTGCATGATCTCTGAATAAAAGATGCAACCGCCAGAAGATTTGGAGAATCGGTGACACAACTGAGCAAGGATTGGGCCCCACATAAGAAATAGTCGATAACCGCCAAACATGAAGAGATTATGCGACCACACAGTCGCGTGATCTCTGAATAAAAGATGCAACCGCCAGAAGATTTGGAGAATCAGCGACACAACAGAGCAAGGACTGGGCCCCACACAAGAAATAGCTGATCGCATGGTCGCATGTCAGAAATCTCTGATGTACGATCATGTGACAACTAATCAATTTGAAATTTTCTAAAACCTGGGCCCACCAACAGGTCGCAGCTACGCAGATAGGACTGACAAACAAGGAGTGCTGGCAAGAGGAAAGAAATGTGAGGTCGAAAACACACAAAGTTTTGACACAACGAAAGACTGAAAACACAGAGTTTTCGATGCCAGAAGACAAGTGCACAAAAGTGAGAAGGCAAGGTTGAAAACAACAAAGGTTTTCACACAGACCGAAAACATCATGGATTTTCAAAAACACTGTGGGTTTTCGACACTTATGCACATTCTAAAATTGTTTCCTGCAAACCTTAGAACTTGAATAACTTTCTGGATTTGTGATTTAGGAAATGTGATCTAGACTGAAGCAAGGTGACACATGAAAGAACATAGGGCTAAGAGCACACAACATGAAATCAAGTAGATTTTCATCACACATTAAAACTATGACTTGTAGGCATGGCAGGACAATCATGACAAACATTTGTAGGGAACAGGCCATTTTCATAAGATTTTGCACTAACAGGAAAATGGACTAAAAGTGGCTCCGGCTAGGGATGATGGGTAACTTGTGCCCATGCAAGAATTTAGGATTTTTGGGAGAGCAGACCACCTACTAGACAAAAATAGGGAACTCAAAAACTGGCAACCGAACTAGGAAAGGAAACACACAGCAGAGAGGGAAGAATATTTACAAAATTTACAAGATCAGAACTTTACAAATTTACTTGATGGCCCCAGGCCACCAAAAGAAAATCAGAGACCCTGCTGCATCAAAAATTTGGTTTTCATCCACATATGTGACCCCAAGTCTGAAAATCTCTTCACCATTCTGTTGCAAACATATGTGAATAATCATGGGCTGAAAAATAAAAATGTACTGATCATTACCCATGCTTTTCCAATCATGACTGTTACACTCATATTCATATTCCAAGAAGTAGGGAACATCATCTACGTCTCCTTGATGACTGGCACAAATATAATTTTCATCTAGTAATGCATCAAAAAATAGAACATGTTGAGCATCATGCATTACCATAAAATTACCTGGCTGAAAAGGAATTGGATCCTTTGATTTACCTTCATGCATTGCCTCAGCCACTGAGCAACTTGGTCCAACCATGACATCCTCATCTGATGGATCATGAACCAAGTGAAGGTTCTCTTCACTATCATATTTGGCAAATGGAGGAAAAGAGTATGAATAAGAAACTTGTTCACTAAAACAATCTTCATAACAGGACAACACACTGTCATGGCCTTCAACCTCTTCTTTTGCAGGGTAACCACATGAGGAGAACTTTGATGAACATGAATCATCAAAACTATGAGCATCCTGCATCTTGTCAGCACTTGACAAACCCAAAATTTGCTGGTGGGTGGGAGGGGAAACATCAACACATTCATTAGGGAGATCTGCATCACTTGAGGCTGAAAAAATATTGATGACATCATCATCTGATATATCATACTGAACTTGGTTGTCATCTAGTAATGTGGGAGCAGTCAAAGAATCAAAGGCACACATGTCAAAGTCAAACCCTATTGACTCATGATCTTGGTCAAAATCAATGTGTGTTGGATGTAGGAACTCAGAGTCATCCCTCCCTGCATACCTGAGATATTCACAAGACAGGAGATCTAAAATTTGTTCACTATGAAGTGAACAACTGTCCACAAGAACACCCTCCTCTAACATACAATCATCAGCAACATATTCATCAATCCAATCATTTTCTTCATCTAATTGACTGCATAAACTTTCTACCCCATACTGAGAAAGAGCATCACTCTCATGATTGCAAGAAAGAGTGTCATCACTTGACACATCTCCTTCATAACTTCCATCATTCTCAGTATCAGTACCACTAAACACAACCCCAAGTGCATCCTCAAGCTCAAGACTATCATCACTAAGTACCCAATCCCTGATACATCCATAATACTCCTCCCACAAAGCATCTGACCAATTGGTTGACTCAGGAAAACAAAGCTCCAGGAATAAACCAATGAATTTAGATTTAGGAAACTCAATGTCATCTGGAAGCTCATCATATGCACCACAAAATCTATCATAAAACAAAGATATAGATAGATCCCTTCTGCATCCCACCTTCAATCTTATCAATTTTATGCAATCCCTCTGGATGCCTTGGTCTAATAATGCAAGCTCATCCTCAAGCTTACCCATTACAACTTATTAATGCAATACTTCCATAAAATTACAACTGAAAACTTGAAGCATGCAAACCTCTACTCACACCTTATTCCTTTTAATTATGCTTGACCACTTAATAAGAAAACATTTCAACTCTTGAGAAATACCTGAATGTATTGGAGTAGCTACAAGAAATGTGTGATTTGGAGTCACCTTCAAATCACCCTTAACACTTTGTAGAGCCACCACCTCCTTGCAGAGGAAAGAAAAGAAAGCTGAGACCTTCTTCAAATCAACAACTCACAATACATCCCACATAGAGTCCTCTTACGATTCCTCTCATGACTTAACACTGTAAGTCATAGGAGCCCAAATGTCTGCTGCCTCTGTCACTGCAAGTCCACCTCTTTCTTTGTAGCCTTCCTTCAAATGTGCACACTGGTGTACGTCAGAGAACTCGGAGTCGCCACTCACCAAATGTGAGAAATTACTAAAAATTAATTTAGGAACCAGGACTTTCAGACTTAACAATGACAGGCAAAACAGACTTGACTCACTTTACAAAACATGAGGAATGTCTTCTTTACCAAACATGACTCTATACCATGGCTCCCCAGTAGAGTCACCATCTTGTTGGTGTCCAAAATTATGCTTATGCACTTTAGGCTACCAATATACCCTCAGATGGATTTTAGGAATGGTTAACTCCAAAATGTTATGAGGTCTTAGGGTAACTGGACCAACTATAGGGACAAGACTACCCTCTTCTACTTCTAGCTTTGCAAAACCAAGGTGGGTGCACCTAACCTAGTATAAAATATACTTCATACACCAAGAACTAGGTTTGAATAATAGATAATGGGATATTAAGAATGTACTAAGTGTTAAACACACACTCATTAACTCTCCATTACTATGGGTAGAACCACATACAACCAAATACTCAAAACTTAAAAAGATGGTTCTTAACTTATGCTTTTGGGATCATAAAAACAACAATTAGTATTTGTTGATAAAGAGATAATCATTTAGGCCAGTGCCTCATCCATTGGGCAAGATCTCCTAGAACATGAATGCTACACACACCAGATAATAGCTGAGATTCCAAGCCATAAACACACCTACAATCCCCTTTACTACTTATGAGATATCCTTACATAGATAATAAGATAGATCTATGTCCCATCTAAGCATCATTTCATCTAATCCTGGATTAGAACTCAAGAATGGATACATATACATAAAATAATATGCAGAGGACTAGAAAGTTCAAAATCTATCTAAGTTGACACAAAGGAGAGATAAGAGTCATGTACTTGTATTAAGTATGAAGAATCCTTAAGTGTAAACAATCAATCCAGAGGAGTCAAGCTTGCAAATTACAGCTTGGACCTGCAACATTTTCTCTATCATCAACAGAATACAGAATGCAAAAGTGTTATAATCTTGGATCCAATACTAGGAACACTTCAGAACTTCGAAGCTAGAACCCTTTTGAAAATCAATAAAAACAACATAAATACCCATGGTTACCTTGAAATCTCACACAAGTTAGGATGCAACAAGCTAAGGGTAACCATGGTTAGGGTTAGGGTTTTCCATCAATTAGGTATTTCAATTTCATCAAAATCTGATACAATTTAGAGGGAAAACACTAAGTCCTAAATGCACTTAATCAACATCTGATCTTCAATCATGAGAAACTCTGAAAAGGCACCGAAGATCAATAAAAAATCTACAAAATTCAAATTGGAAGTGACCCTGCAACTACTTTTGGTACATTTCATTAACTTCTCTGTGTTGAAACATCTCTTCTGCAATCATCTCACACCCTGGAGCACACTGGAGCGGTGGAGAAAATTAGTTTTACCAAATCTGGCCCTTTCTGTCATCAATTTTAGTCCTTTCTAGTCGCAAAAAACTTTCTCAGAGATTTGAATTTGAAAAGCAACGGTAACTTACGGTGCCAGCAGTGAATCGACAGTCATAATTTAAACCGGGATCAACTTTATATCCCTGCCATTAGATCTTCATACTTCACGGGCTTTATGTTTTTAACCCATCTAGACACCTCAGGTTAACTCCACAATGGCAATGTACAATAGTTGTCGCATGATCGCATAACATAGAGATGGGCTATGCGAACATGCAACAACCCACGAACCTTAACCGCCAGCATAACCACTGCCGCTACCTGCCAATGTGACACCCTTGTCGCATGATTGCATGGTTGAAAGATGGCCCTTGCAATCATGTGACAAGGCAACAAGACTACCACCTCACCCCCTTTACCTTACAGCATGCCTTGTCACAAACCCGTCAACCAATGAAAAGCTTCTATCTCTGCAACACCTAACACTGGACCCACCGCCAAAAAAAGCCTTACTTTTTGGGAAGATTGGATGGTTGTCGCATGATTGCAAAGGGGAGGAATATTCCTCATAATCATGTGGAAACTACAGATCTCTTCTGCATTATCATTCCACCTAAGAAATACCGGGCCCATTGACAAGTCCAAATCATCGCCCAGCTCATCAGATTAAGTGACGACACCTTAGCCCAACCGAAAGATGCCACACCACCACCTGCCACCAGGCTCAGGAACAGGTGTCAACCAGTCGCATGATCGCATGTTAGAAAACTCTGACATGTGATCATGCGACAGCCAACCACAGGTCACCACATAACCACTAGCGGGACCACAGCCCTTCCGCCAATGGGCCCCATGCGCAAGGAAGGAAACTTGTCACATGATCGCAAGCCATGGAACTAGCCCTTGCGATCATGTGACAAGGCCATATGACTGCCAAGCATTCATAGATTATAGGACAAACTGCCCGCTAGGTCGTTAGATGCTAGTCGATAACTGCCAAACATGAAGAGATTATGCGACCACAGTCGCGTGATCTCTGAATAAAAGATGCAACCACCAAAAGATTTGGAGAATCGGCAACACAACTAAGCAAGGACTGGGCTCCACACAAGAAATAGCCGATAACCACCAAACATGAAGAGATTACGCGACCACACAGTCACGTGATCTTCGAATAAAAGATGCAACCACTAGAAGATTTGGAGAATCGGTGACACAACCGAGCAAGGATTGGGCCCCACACAAGAAATAGCCAATCGCATGGTCGCATGTCATAAATCTTTGACATGTGATCATGCGATAGCTAATCAATTTAAAATTTTCTAAAACCTGGGCCCACCAACAGGTTGTAGCTACACAGATAGGACTGACAAACAAGGAGTGCTGGAAAGAGGAAAGAAATGTGAGGTCGAAAATACATAAAGTTTTTGACATAGTGAAAGACTAAAAATACATAGAGTTTTTGATGCCAGAAGACAAGTGCACAAAAGTGGGAAGGCAAGGTCGAAAACAACGAAGGTTTTCACACAGACCGAAAACATCATGGATTTTCAAAAACACTATGGGTTTTTGACACTTATGCACATTCTGAAATTGTTTCCTGCAAACCTTAGAACTTGAATAACTTTCTTGATTTGCGATTTAGGAGATGCGATTTGGACTGAAGCAAGGTGACACATGGAAGAACATAGGGCTAAGAGCGCACAACATGAAATCAAGTGGCTTTTCACCACACATTAAAACTATGACTTGCAGGCATGGCAGGACAATCATGACAAACATTTGTAGGGAACAGGCCATTTTCATAGGATTTTGCACTGATAGGAAAATGGACTAACATGTAGTACAACAAATGCCTTCCTTGATTATTCCAAAAATACTCCCATGCTCAGTAATTCAGACATAGATATAGATGAGTCACCACTACACACTATGGCTCAAATGGGAGATGATCTTCCTTCTACTTCACTTCTTTGGGGAGAAGCATGTATATCTACTGATGATATGGCTGAGGCCTCTATGTCTAGAACCTATGTGCCTAAAGAATCATTGCACTATGATAGACAATGTCGCAACATTGCATGACTACTACAAAGAGGTGATCTCTCACATAATGACATGAGTATCTCTTCTCGGCATCTTAAGCCTCTTCCAGAAGATTCTTCCATGATGGATATGGATGTTGATGTAGTTCATACCTCTCATAACCCACCCGACGTAGTTGATGAGTCTCGTGTAGGGTCTGATGAGTTTGTTCCCCGTATTGCCTTAGTTGACTACGTTGGTCCTTCTCTGACGAATCTAGATCTAGCTACTTTTGGAGTTTACCCTATAGGCTCAACTTCTCTTGTCACCAGAGATGACACCCCTCACATAAATGATGTTGAACCAATCACTTCATTTCATCTCGCATCAATACCTGTTGCTTCTTCCACCAACAAACTAGCAACAAAAAGGACTGAATCAGCAATCAACTATCACAAGCATCAAATCAAAAGAAAAGAGCAATGGTCGGATGGTGAAAACCACATTGTGGCGGTATCCGCACCCAAGAAAAGTAAAAATAAAAATTTTCTCAAAAATAATGATTCTCAAATAAAAGATGACAAGCTAATTCTCTACAAAAAAATGGTGCACTACTTCAAGCATGATCTCATATATGTTATACTTCAGCCCATTCCTAAAGCTGAGAACAAAGTTGCTAATGCCTTGGTTACTTCGACATCCATCTTACAAATGAAAAGGCATAAATCTCACTTCAAGTTCCTGGTGGATGAATTATGCTATCATGCTTACAAATCCTACAATCCTACCATCTTTTCATGTCTTCCACCTCATATTCTTCCTGACAATCCACCATGCCATTCTTTCCACCATCCCTTACACTTTGCCTTTGTCTCTGGTGACTTGTATAGGAAGGGTCTAGACAGAACTCTCCTTAAGTGTCTAGAAATAGAGGAGTCAGAAAAAGTGCTAGCTAAAATCCATGATGGCATATGTGGATCACATTCTAATGATCCTCCGCTAGCTCAGACATTGCTTAGGGCTAGTTATTATTGGTCAAACTGGTTGAGACCTCCTATCATCACAACTACAATATTTGGGCCTGGGGCCTATCAGTTCTCTACATCAGAAGAAGTAGATTCTTGATGTCCATTTCTATCTGGGGCATTCTTTGTACATACTTTATGATCCTGAAAAAACTCCAAAAAAAATTCATATATGATGTTGAAAAAATCCTAAAAAGCATAAAAAGTATTGCAAAAAAAAGAGCATCCTAGTGAAAACCTAGCAATAGGCGCTTTGATGTCTCACCAAAAAAATCAAAAAAATTGATAAAAATTGAAAAAAATTGAAAAAGTGCCTTGGTGAAAACTTGGAAACAGGCGCCTTGGTAGCAAAAATACAAAAAAAATTATAAAAAGTCTTGAAAAAATTGCAATAAATCTATCAAGTGGTGAAAACCTAGAAATAGGTGCTACTTGAGACCCTCTGCATCTATGTCTATCAGTCTTGCATGGCGCTCCTTCGCTCCACTTCTCACTTTGCCTCTCCTAGCTTGGAATTCACTCTTGTCTTAGTCTAGGGGGCATACGTTGTTCTAGCTTATCTTGGGTCTCTTTGGGCATTCAAGTTTCTTGGGCCACTTGATTCCAACAGTGTTTTTCAACACCACCCCAACTGTGTTTTTCAACACTACCCTAGCATCAAGTGTTTCTCAACACTTATCAGATGTCCTACCCATAGTCTAGATGATGCGATATTTCTCACTGGTAGATGCGATACTCAAAGTTTGACTCTATGACCTACACACATGCACTTGACTCACTGAGATTTGTTTGACTTTATTTCTTTGTGTGCTGTCTATGATGATTTCTTTGCTGAGTGTTCTCCCCCTATGATCATTTTCAATGATGCATAGCTAGAAGACTGAGGGAATGAGAACATGTTTTATATTTTTTCTACTTGTGGATATATTTTGTTGGTCTTACTTGTCATTAAGCATTTATGCTTGTTCCACTTGACATTGGGATCTACAAGGTATTATCCTTGACTGTTTCACAAGTGCATGCTTATACTCATCTTGACTTTCTTGTGTCTCGATGTGAGCATAATCTTGATATATCAAACTTAGGGAACCTCACTACACTAGTCATCTTGACCTACATGTCTTTGATGCCTAGGTGGGATTTCCACATTTTCATTTGATATAGATCATATTCAAATTCACATAGTTATGCTAGTGTGTATTGTATGATCTTGTGACGCTACCAATAATGCTCGATGATGATAATTAGATGTCTATTGGCTTCATAACCTTGCAAGTAAACCACTTTTCATGTAGCTTTCATTCTTAGGTTCATGTTAGTTTAGTTTTGCATCTTGCATATGGAGAGAGCTCTCCTTTATCTTTCATGGACTTGTTAATCAACTATTGTCACCTTTCGCTTCTTCCCGATCATGTCTTTCACTTCTTGTCTTTCATATCCCATCATTTTCTATTCATTTCAGGATTGAAACCAAAATTTGAGTTCACCTTGATTATTCCCATCACTGTTCTCCTTCTTCCATGCAGTTGGCTGACCTTTTAAGGCCTAATCATTCGATCTTCGCTGGGGCATTCTTCACCTCTTCATCCCCATCTCTTTCCAACTTCCAGTCTTTCATTCACTTTCAAATCCCAAATTCAACTCCCCTCTCCATGGTGTTTACAGGTTGCGGGATTGATAGGTTCGTGCCCCGTGTCCCATGTGTGGGGCATATCTTCATTGCTTGCTGGTTATTCTGTTCTCTTTCTTCGATTATGATTTCTAGTGATTTGATCATGTCTCTCTTGCATCTGCTTTCCCTCTGCCTGGATTTCACTTTCGATCCCGAGGGGGCAGACACATCATATCTTATTAGCTATCTCTTTCCTAAGTGTTCAGTACTGTCACTACCAGGCTGACCATGCCAAATTTTCTATTTTTCTGCACTTCATTCTTTGGAGTCAGAATGCTATTGCTTGCCTTCTTGGCTATCTCTTACTTTCTTGGCTGATCTGAGTTGCTTTGTGATCCCAAATCAATCTCACATTTCAACTTCATTCTTTGATTGCATGTGTTCCCAGATTGATCACACATTAGTCAAAGAGGGGAAAATGTATACACCTAAAAATGGTCACCTAGACTATTAGCCCCTTTTGCTAAATCATAAATTGCTTGTTCTTGATCAAATCCTAGCTCTATCATTTATTCGATTATTTTCTATGGGCTAACCATTTTATCCTAAGTTTTTATTTATTTAAAATAAATATTTCCTCCCCTTTTATTAAATAAAAAGCCCCCACTTTTCCTCTTATCCTAAGTTGTACAAATAAAGCATTATTCTTATTCTATAAAAAGGGAAAAAACATTTTTTTGTCTCATATGGACACAAAAGTCAACTCTTATTTTCTCATTGGAGGATATTTGTGCACATGGATTGCTCCTCTTTCAAGCTCCACCGTTGATTAAATCTTTTGCCTCTTAATCTCCATGGTCCATTCCTTCTCATTTCTTATAAAAGGAGAACTCTCTTCTTCATTCTGGATCCCCAACTTTGTATGCTAATGTTATGCTGCAGGTTTTTTAGGTACATTTGGAGCTTTTTGAATATTTGGAGCATTCTTGACTTTTGCATTTACATGTTATCATAGTTTCATTTCTTGCATTATCATGGCATTCATAGCTTCATACTTAGCTTAGTTTCCTTTATGCTTTAGATTCATTCATCTAGCTTAATTAGGAAGGCTTGGTAATACTTGTTCTTTCCTTTTCATAGCATAGCTTGTACTTTCATTTCCATAGACTAGCTTGCATCTTTTAGTCTCATAGATTAGATTGCATTGCATTGCATTCATTTGATTCTTGGGGATATTGGCATTCTTGCCCTTGTCTTCATTGAATCTCCCATTGCATGGTTTACTAACAAAGTTATTGGCTCAATAGCTCTAGCTGAGAGCATTCTTAAAAACCCTTGCACTCCATGCCTAGGGAGCTATGGATCAATTTTTGAGACCTCATTCTTGAGTGTTCTTGAATGTAATGATTCATAGAAGTGTGACACAATCATAGCACATAGTATTGAGTATAGTAATAGGTCATTCTTCATTGTCTTCATTATTGGGGACAATGAATATTTGTCTGACAAATAGCAAAGCTTCTTTAGTAACTTATAATAATATGCTGAAAATTCTTAATCTATTTAAACAATTCTTATAGATTATAATTACAACATATTGGCTAACAAACAAAGTAGGTTCAATTTTAAGATAAAGTATGTTCAGATAAAGAATAAAATTTACAATTAATACCCAATTGTCTAATTCAATAGTCTACTCTTAAAGCATATAAAGTAGGTTCAATGACTTCAGATAAAGTATGTTTAATCTAGTTTAATACTTTATTGACTATGTCTACTCCAACCTTAATTGTTTAAGAATTCATCATATCAGATAAAGCATGTTTAAGAATTGTTGGGACTGGTCCTTTGGCGTGTATTAAACATAATAGAATTTAATCTATAGACATAGTTAATGCACCATATTAGATAAAGTACGTTCTATCACTAGAAAGGTCCTTGTACCACACAAAAAAAGGAATTCATTAGATTAACTAAGTAGGACTAGTCCTGACATGACTGCTAGTCCCAACAATTCTATATATACTTTATGCTACCAAAATTTATTGGTTAAAAAAAAATTCTAGAATGAAATACATCATATTTTTTAATCAAATATTGTAGCCAATATCAACAAACATATGCAACAACTTTTCTCTTAAAGAGAGATCCAAACTGAGTCCAGGATTCAATTTACAACACTATAAACTTAAGGAAATCTTACCAAATTTCATAGATCAAGGTTTGCATTGATAAAATAAATAAAACTTCATATAAGAAATAACAAACCATAGACCTCAAATATTCCATGAACTTATTAAACACATACAAACTCAAAATTTAAGAAATCCTTAAAAATCAACACAATGATAACCTATGTATGGGATTATAGTATGGGAATCCTTGAACCCTATCTTAGATCACATGGAAACTATAAAAATCCCATTCTATCTAGTCTCTTTCTCTACTATTTATTAGATTATGAATAAACAAGCCAAAACTTAGAAAAAATGTGTAGTCTAGATAATGAAACTTGGAGCCAAAACCAAGCATATATGCTCAAAACTAATTTGAAACTCAATTTGACACCATAATGCCACTACTCAAAATGGAGGAAAGTGCAAAAACTTGCATGAAATGAGCATAATAATTTTATGAAAACTTCCATAAAGCCACTAAATGCCAAAAGTTGCCAAAGAAAGTTTCGAAAAACCAATCCACAGCTACTAGTCAACTTACCAAAACCAACAAAATGCTCCCAAGAGAAGACGTTCATAATTTAGCATTGTTTGTTGTGATTGAATGATATGAAATAGTAGTTTACCAAAATGAATGGGATAATTACGAATAATATGAAATAGTTGTTTACCAAAATGAATGTGATAATTATGTGAATAGGGTTGAATAGCAGTAGATAAGATAATATGATATGCAAAGGGGGAATATAAGATCTATTCTTAATCCAAATTCCCAAAAGAAAAGATCTAAATGGATTAATCACCAAGAAATGATCAATGCACAATTGAATCAAATAATGGAGAACATGAAGAAAGGAAGAAATTCTATAATCCACTATAGAAAGTATGTACTTCAAATTTCAAATGAAGGGAAGGCAAATATTAACCTCAAAATAGGGCAAATCTGGAAAATACTGATTTCTGATGTCTGTGCACAATATCAAGAAATTTTGTAACCTGTTCCAGACTAGAAATGTTGAGACAGAGAAAACCCCAAAAAAATTTGTCTTTCTAGAAGTAGGTCATCCTTGACCCAGATAGCAGGGCAAGGTCTTACCCCAAGGCAGGATCTTGTCCCTCAGAGCTCCGATGGAAACTTTGTTCATGAATCTCAGAAGTTCGCCAAAAAGGGTATCTAGATCTGCACTCTAATTCACTATCTTGTACCTGTACCTGGAAGAAAAATGGTTTTTATTGTTTGGATGAGGGTTTTGCCTTGGTCAAACCCCAGTTTGGAATCAACCTTAATAATAGAATTGAAATAGAGAATGCTAGCAAGTAGTAGAAGTAGATATAACAATGAAGCTATGATATTCAATAGGTATACAATTGTATTTCAAATGTAAATAAGTATGTTGATATGAAAGCTTGAACATAACATTAACAAATGTAAATCAAAACCTCCATGATTACATGCTTGGAATCCACCTTGAGAGAAGAATGAATGGATCTTGAAGATGAACAAAGGATCTTGAAGGAAGATCACACCACCATGATGGGTAGATCTAGGGTTTTGAATGATGAATCTTGAATGCTTGAACCCTCGATCTTCAATGGAGAACTTGAATGGAGAAGAGAACTTGAATGGATGATTTCTTGAGAATGGATGTTTTCTTGAGAGAGAAATTGATGTCTTGTGAATATCTCCTTGAGAGCTCTCATTAATGAAGTTGCTTGGTGAATAATGGATTATCAAAATGAGAGAGGAAGGCTTCCTTTTATAGTGATATAAGGCACAAACCTCTAGAGAAGGCTGACATTGGAGAATTAAATCCCAATTATCCTTAACCCCTAGAAATGGATCTAGATTAAATGCAATTTAAGGATTTACCATTCTTAAACTTGGAATGGATGACCCAAAAGTGGGAAAATAAAACTTTTTGAAGCTTGACATCCCGTAACTCCTAGAATCTGAAAATTGGACCAAGGGTCAGGGATGAGGTAGTCTCTACCCTAGGTTAGGGATGAGGTTGTGCCTAACCTAGATCAGGGACTAGGTCATCCTTGAACCACTAGGTCGTCTTTGACCCAAACAGTCAGAAACTCTAGATTCTTAGAGAAAACTATCAGAAAAAGGCTGGAAATAAGGGGGAGCAAAGCAAAACAGGGGGAAACTTATAGATCCATGCAATGATCTGATCAAGGTGTTTGACATGACCCCAAACCACTTACTCAGAGAGCTAAATGATCTTAACATGGAAGTGCTTCTATTTTAAGATGATACAGTGATAAATTTGAATTTGTAACTACAAAAATTATATTAAGTTATTATTATTTCCCAAGCTATCGAGTGATCCCAATTTACTATTTGGAAAATTGAGAACTTACTATTTCCCAAGCTATCTTGTGTGATAGAACCTAATTTATCTAATATGGTGCATTGTGAGTTTGAAGAGAGTCTGTGCCATGTGTGATAGAACCTACTTTACACAATATGGTGTATTGTTAAACAAATTAAGGGTGGACCAGTTATTACTTAGTTTTTTGAGGGGGATAATGAAGATTTGTCTGACAAATACATACCATTGGTTTAGTTTTTTAATTTTTTTTTAAAAAAAGAAACACTCATTTGTAATTTTCATGAGCTACAAAGAGGGCATTGTGCACGAAGAGGGAAGAGGGCACTGGACTTTTGCTTGCAAGCTGCGAAGAGGGCATCCATTTCATAGAGGTTGTGAGTTTTTAATTCATTTTTTTATTAGTAATTGGTAGATTAAATGTGAATAACACCTATGCATTAAACATGCTAAATTGATAAAGGTGTTATCTGCATTTAATCTACCAATTACTAATAGATTAAGCATATTATTACTATGCTTAATGTTCCATTTAAATGCATTTAACATAATTTTTTTTACAAAACTGAACTAATGACATGTTTACAACAAAGGTCTAATAGAACTCCCAACAATTCTTAAACATACTTTATCTGATATGATGAATTAGACCTTTATAAAGTATGTTTAAGAATTGTTGGGACTAGTCCTTTGGCGTGTATTAAACATAATATAATTTTTAGCATATTATTATGATTCTATTTCTTTGTTGTAAACATGCCATTGGTTTAATTTTTTTTTTGTGCGTTAAATGCATTTAAAATAAAGGTCTAATTCTGTAGACTACTAGCATGAATGCCCTAGCTTCAAACCAGTGCAATACAATGCAATAAAATCAAGTAACAAAAAAGGCATGGCCACCCAAAAAATTTACTAAACTGAACCAATGGCATGTTTACAACAAAGAAATAGAATGATAATAATATGTTGAAAATGTCAGAAAGTAAAGTCCACCAAGATAACTGAGAGGGGGGGGGGGGGGTTGAATCAATTATCAGATAATTATAACTTTTAACATCTTCAACAACATTAAACCATGTAAGTAATATAATTACCAACCATAGAAAGATATTCATACACAATAACACAATGACACAAGATATGTTGACTAGGGAACCTCTTGATCAAAGAGTAAACCCCGGTGGGATTGATGCCCATAAAAGATGCACTAATATGAATATTCCTTATGAAAGGATGGACTCTGTTAGGAGTCTTATGAAATACATTTAGTACATATGAATCCCTGTTAGGAGATTTTGAATCCCTATTAAAAGATTCTAACCCTGTTAAGAGTTATGGAAGATAGAAGGACCCACTGCCCAAACAGCTTCAGGGTAAGATCACTGAACACACTATCCAAATAACCTTAATATTATTCAATAGAATAATATGAAATATGTTACCTCCTTACTGTGCCAAACCGCACTCACTGTTACACCAGATCTCTATACCTCGCATGTCTTCCTTCACAAATTTGCTTTCATACTTAGCTCTTTTCTTCACTTCATGCATACACCATCACACACAACCACAAATCCAACAAGGAAATACATTCCTTCCTTTATACCACACTCAAGTAATTACAAATGAGTTGGCATACAATTACAACATAAAAGTTTCCATACGCTATATCAAAATTACACAAAACTGTCAGCTTCCAAATATAAAAAATCTTCACTCGTGTGACCTCAAAGTTTGCACTATCATCCAAGTCACTATCAATGTGTCTTCAACTTCCCTTTAACTACAAAAAACTAGATTCCATCATGATTAGGAGATATCGTCCGACTTCCACAAACTGCTACTCAGGAACACTGCCTGAATACTGCTTCCACAAAAGTGCTCACAACTTCCATGAATAAATGAATTACTATCTATGCTCTTAATCATAGACATATAACATATCAAAGAGTATATCCTCAATATCACATAGCTCCAACTACAATAACCCATGTGCACTAATCCAAACTTTGTCTGCTTCTCTGCAAGTCTCCGATAAATCACTGTGTTGACATCAATGACAATCATAGTCATGAATGCAACAAAAACTGCTACAGAATGGCTGCCAAAAATTTAACATTCATTCCTAACAATCTCCCCCATTGGCATTGATGGAAACATAGATGAAAAAACATCCAATGTTCCAAAAATCCAATACTGCAACACTGTTGCAACAAATCCTCTTCATCAATCAAATATTGCTTCATTTTCCTATTTAGTTCTCTCCAACAGATATTTCAGATGGTTTTTCATGTATACTTCTCCCCCATTGAAATCAATGATAGAAATTTCATCATTATGTCAACAACAAATCCAATGTTAAAAGACACTATTCAGAAAAAACATGCACTAGAGTCCTCATGACTCAGCTCAGATACACATACTCCCCATAGAGGAAGTACCAACATCCAGTCTAGAAGAAAGATAAGGCTCATATACTACTGGACAGATGCAACCAACTGCATCACTTTTCAAAAGTAGGCTAGGGCATAACCCCAATCATACCTCTCAAATACTCAAATGTATCCTTAGGCAAAGGCTTTGTGAATATATCTACTCCTTTTTACTTATGTACTCAAGTCTGACTTCTTTCTCAATAACTTTCTCTCTTACGACATGATACTTAATCTCTATATGCTTTTTCTTAGAATGTAATACAGGATTCTTAGACATACTAACTGTGCTGGTGTTGTCATAATGTATGACAACAGGTTCAACAAACTTTATTCGAATATCCTTCAGCATTTGCTTCATCCAAATTATTTGGTTACAATTGTTTGCAACTACTACATATTATGCTTCTATTGTGCTTTGTGAGATACAATTCTGCTTCTTGCTTAGCCAAGAAACCAATCTTCCTCCAAGGAAAAATGCTCCACTACTGGTGTTTTTCTTATCATCAACACTGCCTCCCCAATCAACATCTGTATAAGCACATAGGGTAAAATCATCAAATTTTTCATATCATAATCCATAGTCCATTGTGCCTCTTAAATATCTCAGTATCCTCTTTACTACTGCATAATGTGATTCTATAGGTTCAGCTTGAAATCTTGCTACAATTCCATTTGAATGTGTTATATCAAGTCTTGTATGAGTCAAATACTGCAATCCTCCAATCATAGATGTGTATTTCTTCTGTTCCACCACAGGAGTCTCATCTGTGCTAGATAACTTATTTCCAGTCACCATGGGTGTTCCAACTAGTTTACAATTCTCCATTCCAAATCTTTTCAACAAGTCATTCAAGTACTTTGTCTGACTTACAAAGATACCATCATTGTTTTGTGTTATCTATAATCCCCAAAAGTATTTCATTTCACCAATCATATTCATTTCAAATTCAGTCTTTATTTCATCAGCAAATTTCTCACTAGCTTCATCTTCTCTTCCAAAGATAATGTCATCAACAAAAATAACTATAACCAACAAACCATTTTCAATTTCTTTTGTGTATAGATTTCTATTAGTTGTTCCTTTTGTAAATCCCAATTTTAACAAATACTTATCTAGTCTTGCATACCATGTTCTATGTGCTTGTTTAAGTCCATATAAAGCTTTCTTCAGTTTACATATCATGTCTCCTTCTTGAGTCAAAGGAAAACCTTCAGGCTGCTCAATGTAGACTTCTTCCAATTCTCCATTAAAAAATGTTGACTTCACATCCATCTAATATACTTTGAATTTCTTGTAAGATGCATAAGCTAAAAACATTCTTATTGCTTCAATTCTTGCAACAGGTGCAAAGGTTTCTTCATAGTCAATTCCTTCTTGCTGTGAGTAACCCTTACATACCAATCTTGCTTTGTTTCTTACCACTTCTCCTTGTTCATTCATCTTGTTTCTGAATACCCATTTAGTTCCAATAACAATCTTGTCTTTAGGTCTAGGGACCAATTTCCATGTCTTGTTCTTTTCAATCTAATCTAGTTCTTCTTTCATAGCATTAGTCCAACTTTCATCTTCACAAGCTTCATTAGTAGTCTTAGGTTCAATTTGATAAATCAAACATAATTGTTCTTGTACCTTATTTTGAGTTAGAACTCCTCTTTTGATGCTTCCAATAATTTGTCCAATAGGATGATTTCTTAACAAACTCTTGCTAGGTGTCACTTTCTTAGATCTCACTTTAGATGTAGGTTCTTCAATGACTTCAATGTGGCTTTCATTCAACAAATCACTGTCAGTTTCATAAAATAATTCAGTAGATCCAATGTTAGGTTTAGGATGAGCTTCTTCATCTAATTCATAATCAAGCATTCTTTCCTAAATTTTGAACTTTTCATCAACTTTAATATTTGCACTTTCAACAATAGTCTTAGTTATTTTATTGTAACATCTATAGGCTTTTCTTTTCAAATAATATCCAAGAAATATACCTTCATCACTTCTAGGATCAAACTTTCCAATATCATCATCTCTCTTTATATAACATTTGCTTCCAAAAATTCTAAAATACTTAACTGAGGGTGCATGTCCAAACCATAATTCATAAGGTGTTTTGTCTGTGTCTACTCTGATTTGTACTTTGTTCATTGTATACACTATTGTGTTCATTGCTTCTCTCCAGAATATCTTCACCAAATCATTCTCAAATAACATAGCTCTTGCTGCTTCAGTCATTAATTTGTTTCTTCTTTCTGCATTACCATTTTGCTTAGGTGTTCTAAGGGCTGAATATTGTCTCTTATTGCCATTTTCTTCACAAAAGGTGTTAAATTCTCTAGAAGTAAATTCTCCACCTCTATCAGATCTCAAACATTTTATTTTCATTCCAGATTCATCTTCAACTTTATTCTTAACAATCTTAAACTTATCAAATGCTTCAAATTTTTCTTTAAGAAATGCAATCCACATCATTCTTATAAAATCATCAACAAGAATCATAAAATACCTCTCCATAGAATCCTCTTGTCCTGGTAGGACCACTCAAATCTATATGAACAATCTCTAGCTTTTATGTAGATGTAAACTTCTTACTGGGAAAAGAACTTCTCTTCTATTTAGCCATTACACATTCTTTGCAAATCATGTTAGTAGGCTTCATAATTTTAGGAAAATCTCTTACTGCAAGTGTAGTACTTACTTTCACAATGTTGTCAAAGTTTATATGACAAAACCTTCTATCCCATAACCAACTGTCAATCTTAGTAATCAAACATGTCATCTTAGTAGGATTCAAGTAAAATACATTACCTCTGGTTCCAGATCCAGTTCCAATCAGATTTCCATCTTTATCCTTTATCACACAAGTTTTCTTAGTAAACCAAACTTGATATCCCTTATCAACTAATTGTCCAACACTCAAAAGATTATGTTTCAATCCATCCACAAAATAAACATCATCAGTATTAGTCTTTCCATCAAGAGTAATGGATCTTATACCTTTAATCAAACAAGGTGCATTGTTTCTGACTCTAACAAATCCTCCATCATATTCATTAAACTTTATGAACTTTTTCATGTCTCTAGTCATATGATGTGAACAACCACTATCTATAAATCAATCAACTTTCTTTTCAACTTGAGAAACTAAGGCTTTTTCTTCCTTAACATCAGTTTCGGGATTCTCTTCTTTAATTGCTACAAATCCTATGTCATCATTATTCTCAGTATCACTTTCACTTAAAGTTCTTTCTATACTAGCTTCATGATCTTCATCATTAGCATAATAACATTCTTTTGATCTTCTAGGTTTGAAATTATTTTTGTACTTTTTAACTCTCTTAGGACATTTAGATGCAAAATGACCATATTCTTGACAAGTCCAACATTTAAATATTTTCTTACCGTCTGATTCTCTTTTCACAAGCAAGGCAATACATTCTTCAATCTTCTTGTCTTCTTCATTTCTAGATCTGATGCTACCAGCATAATCTCCACTCACACTAATGCTTCTTAACAAAGTAGGGCGAATACTAAGAGCACTGAATGCTGTCTCCATTCTAGGTAATTCTCCTAATAATCTTAGGTTCATTTCTGCTAGTTCCAATCTTCCAAGAAGAGTCTCTCTTGTAAATTTTGTAGTACAAGGTATAACTTGTTCAGTCATCTTTGTTGTCTGCTTAAATACAGGAGTCAATGTCCTCATAATTTTCCATATCACTTCATTCTCTATCTTTGTTCCTCCACAAGATTTATACCTGTAATAATTTCTGACATTCTACCAATATAGCTTCTAATATATTCATCTTCCAACATTCTTATATCTTCAAATGCACATATCCAATTATGTAATCTAACTCTTTTTGCATGTTCATCACCTTCAAAAGTGGAGTGTAAAGCATTCCAAATTTCATGAGATTTTTTCAAACATTTTACTTGACTGTACTCATTCTCCAGAAGGACTGTCAAAAGTGCTTCTCTTGCAAGTATGTTACACATGAATAGATCTCTCTCATCAGCAGTACATGTTTCAATATTGTCCTCTTCAATGATAGTTTTATCATTCTTTGTAATCAACCAATAACCTGGTCGTAAACATAGTAGGTGTGTCTTCATCTTTTCTTTCCAACTGTCAAAATTTACTCCATCAAACTTAGGGCTTTCTTTCCTAAAATTTTTCATGGATCTCCTTAAGATGTTAAACTTCTTTTTCAAGGACCTACTGCTCTGATACCAATTGTTAGAAAGTAAAGTCCACCAAGATAACTGAGAGGGGGGGGGGGTGAATCAGTTATCAGATAATTATAACTTTTATCATCTTCAACAACATTAAACCATGTAAGCAATATAATTACCAACCATAGAAAGATATTCATACATAATAACACAATGACACAAGATATGTTGACTAGGGAACCTCTTGATCAAAGAGTAAACCTTGGTGGGAATGATGCCCACAAAAGATGCACTAATATGAATATTCCTTGTGAAAGGATGGACTATGTTAGGAGTCTTATGAAATACATTCAGTACATATGAATCCTTGTTAGGAGATTTTGAATCCCTGTTAAAAGATTCTAACCCTGTTAAGAGTTATGGAAGATAGAAGGACCCACTGCCCAAACAACTTTAGGGTAAGATCACTGAACACACTGTCCAAATAATCTTTGTATTACTCAATAGAATAATATGTTACCTCTTCTCTAACTGTGCCAAACCACACTCACTGTTACACCAGATCTCAATTTCAGATCTTTATACCTCACATGTCTTCCTTCACAAATTCACTTTCATACTTAGCTCTTTTCTTCACTTCATGCATACACCATCACACACAACCACCACTCAAACAAGGAAATACATTCCTTCCTTTATACCACACTCAAATAATTACAAATGAGTCGACATATAATTACAACATAAAAGTTTCCACACGCTACATCAAAATTACACAAAACTATCGACTTCCAAATACAATAAATCTTCACTCGTGTGACCTCAAATTTTGCACTATCATCCACATCACTATCAATGTGTCTTCAAATTCCCTTTAACTACACAAAACTAGATTCCATCCCGATTAGGAGATATCATCCGATTTCCACAAACCGCTACTTAGGAACACTCCCTGAATACTGCTTCCACAAAAGTGCTCACAACTTCCATGAATAAATGAATTACTATCTGCACTCTTAACCATAGACATATAACATATCAAAGAGTATATCCTCAACATCACATAGCTCCAACTACAATAACCCATGCGCGCTAATTCAAGCTTTGTTTGCTTCTCTGCAAGTCTCCTGTAAATCATTGTGTTGACATCAATGACAATCATAGTCATGAATGCAACAACAACTACTATAGAATGGCTATAAAACATTTAGCATTCATTCCTAATAGAAAATTCTATTCTATTTTGAGGGGACATGTCCCCGCAGAACACCTAATATAAATCATCCATAAAAATAATGTTCCTAGCTTGCTACAATTTTGAAAACTGTATATTGGTTCATTTCATTTATTTTGTGAGTTCAATACACAAGTGTTTTATTGTAAAGTACTTATGTTCTTTTTTCTTGCTTTCATAGGCTAGTCTTTTCCTAGGAATTTCTATTGTAAATTGATGTATTCTCTATTGATCTACTTTTTCTCATTTGTGGAAATTAATATAACTATTCTTTTTCTTAAACTAGTTTGACAGTTCCCATCATCATCATGTTTGCTTCTCTCCTTCCTCCTTTTCTTTAGATGGCTGGTAAAGTTTGAACATTATTGTTTTGTAAAGCTTTTAACATTTTTATTTTTCTAACAATCCTTTTTATTCCTATGCTTTGGAACATTAGAGACATTTGGAAGACTATTTTTGTTATTTCTATTTTTACGTATAGTGCTTCTGTACTGCATCTGCAAGAATCTGGGTCTTCAAATGTCTTTTAATGGTTTTGTCTGACAGTTCCTCCAGTAACTAACATAATCACATGTTCATAATTTAGCATTGAATACCTTCAGCAGCCATGGTTATACTTTCATGCTTGTTGGTTTGCCTATTAGACTACAAAAGTGATGTATACCCCTATTTTTTTTGCCTTTATGTTGTAGTAGTTTGACATAAAAATGCTTGCCAAAAGAAACAAATGGAATATGTTGCAAAATATACTGATTTGATTTTTTTCATTTATTCATATTAATTAAATGACTATAGAAAATAACAGTAATGCCATCCAAAACTTAAATAACATCACCATGCATACCGCTGTTTACAAAATATAGATAGTTTGGTATTCAACATGAACAATATAACTAATGTATAATCTTGGCATTTAAACTAAACATTAGTACCTTACAAATGATGCATTTTCTATTAGCATAATGGTTAGTGCTCCCCTTAGGATTTGTGACATGGTTTAATAGCCTCATGTGTCTTTTATAAGTCTAGTGGTTGTATCGGGCATTAATAGGTCGATCTTTTGGTGCAATGGCAACTGCTACTTGTAACAAGTGGTATCAGAGCTTGGTCACAGGTTTGAATCCCCTTGGGTAATGCTGAGGGGGAGATTGTTGGCATAATGGTTAGCACTCCCCTTGAGATTCATGATATGGTTTAACAGCCTCGTATGTCTTCTATAAGTCTAGTGGTTGTATCGGGCATTAACAGGTTGATCTTTTGGTGCAACGACAACCGCTACTTGTAACATTTTCCTGTTGATACATATCTAAAATGCCTTCAAAATCATCATCAAATGCTTAAACAAACAGTATTATAGGTCTACCATGAGATTTTAGTCATACCATAATCCACATTCAACATAACCAAGCCTTTTTTATGCTCAAAAATTTGATTCTCTGTGTAGTTGGAATGGTCCTTCCATCGCTACAAAATGTCTCCAAAAACTTGTGAAAATCAAACAACACTAAGTAAAAAAATAAATCACACAAAAACTAGAAAAATCAAGTCAAAATACTTTATAAGTCTTTATCTTCATCTAACCCTTATCACCAATCTTCCACCTAGTAGCATGAAAAATGATGCTTCAAACCAATTTATAGAAGAAAAGTATGGATAAAACTCCATAAATGATGGTTTCATAGTGCACTGGCCATGTCCAAAACCCACTTATGGACACAATATTTCAAATAACATGTCTGTAAATACAAACACACACACACACACACACAATTGTCCCCTATTTTTGGCCATATATGAAATTTACCATAAATGTGTCTCCGCATCCCTGAAAAGCCATGGAACATATCTTTTAATCAATAAAACATAATAGAAACATAAGGTTAATCTTTGAGAAAAATTATTAGAATATACAATATCATTCCCCATTAAAAAAAGACAAAAGAGTGAGGCCTTCTTTAGAATCTCATGAGGCTTGTTGCCAGCGGGTCCCTGCTTGTTTTGTTTTATGACTAAGCGATCAAATTTGGGGAAGAATCAATGCATGCAAAGATAAAGAGAGAAAAAATGGTGTAGTATAATTTCAGGAACAAGTTGGCCCTTGGCCAGATCAATACTACTCGCAATCTCATTGCCAAAGTGGCCAAAGACTGTGTTAGGCTGATAAAATATGGGGATTCTCTTTACCGCTACAAATCTTTGAAGGTTGTTGCACTTGGATGGATGTGTACCATTGTTAAGAGAATTGGACCAAGTTTGGCTTACCTCGAACAGGTGAGGTAGTATATGGCAAGGTTGTCGTCTATTGACCCCAATACCAAGACTATTTTGATCTGTGGGTACCCTAATGTTGGCAAGAGTTATTTTATTAATAAGATTACTATGGAGGATGTGGATGTGCAACCTTATGCTTTTACTACTAAGTCTCTATTTGTCGAGCATACTAATTATAAGTACTTGAGGTATCAGGTTATTGATATCCTTGGTATTTTGGACCACCCCTTGGAGGATAGGAACACCATTGAGATGCTCAGTATTACTGCCTTGGCTCATTTGAAGGTGACTGTTTTGTTTTTCCTTGATTTTTTAGGGTCCTATGGTTATAGTATTGCAAAATAGGCAACTCTGTTTCATAGTATAAAACCTTTTTTTTCCAATAAGCCTCTTATTGTAGTTTGTAATAAGATTGATTTGCAACCACTAGAGACACTAATGAAGGAGGATGCAAAATTGGTTGTGGAGATGAGATCTAAGGCTGGGAAAAATATGGGTGGGTTCTTTGGGAATCAGGAGGGGGTTGATGGCACGCTACTCTCTATGAGTGCTTTGAAGGAAGAAGGGGTGATTGCGGTGAAGAATGCAGCATGCGAGAGGTTGTTCGAGTAGAGAGTGGAAATTAAGATGAAGTTAAAGAAGATCAGTAGTTGTCTCAATAGGATTCATGTTGCAATGCCCAAGTTGGGAGATGGGAAAGAGAGGCCCCCCTATATTCCTCAAGCTATTTTGGATGCCAGGGTGCATGCTTCCAAGGAGCCTAGGAAGCTAGAGAAGGATATTGAGAATGAAAATGGTGGGGCTGGAGTTTACTCTGCAAGCTTGAAGAAGCGGTATATTTTGGCAAATGAAGACTGGAAAGAAGATGATATTCCTAAGATCATGGATGGACATAATGTTGCAGACTTTATTGATCCAGATATCTTACAGAGGCTTGAAGAACTAGAGAGGGAAAAAGGGCTTAGGATGTCAGTTGAGGGTGACAAGGATGATGAGATGGGGGAAGTGGAGTTGAATCTTGATGAAAAGGAAGTTGTGGCTGCAATTAGGAAGAAGAAGATGCTTATCATCGAACATAGATTAAAGAAGATTACTATAGAGAGAAGGCCTACCGTACCAAGGAAGTTTGACAAGAACAAGGAATATGGCTTAAACAGAATGGGAAGACATCTTTCTAGCCTAGGCCTAGATCCTTAGGCAGCAATAGAGAGAGTTTGAAGTAGGTCAGTGTCATGAAAAGGCCACAAATGAGAGAGGTTCAGTGGAGCAAACAAAAATGTTGAAGCCATGGATATAGATCAGCCAAAAAAAGAAGCAACATTTGTTATCACGGTCAAGATCTAGGTCTAGGCCTCCTGGTGAAGTTGTTCCAGAAGATGGTTTCAAGGATTCAACTCAAAAATTGAAAGCTATTAAACTTGGAAAGAAGGCATCAAAGAAGAGAAACAAGGATGCTCACAAGGGAGAGGTTGATAGAGTGACAGTGAACCTAAAACCAAAGCATTTATTTTCTAGAAAGAGATCTATTGGAAAAATAGATAGACGTCAAAACTTAAAAGGTTTTCTTCTTTAGAAAGTAGCATTTATTCTTATCGGCTGTTGGATTGAGATGCCAACTTATAGTAAATGTAGGCTATGGTTTCCAGCTATAGATATCATATCCACTACATATTCAAACTGGTGACATCTATCACAAATGTTGCTAAGGTTAGTAGGATGATTACGCCTATCCTCAAAAAAGACTATCAAATCATTATGATTTCAAATCAATTACCTATCGGTGTATCCCTTGCAAGGGAGAGAAGCCAAACACATGAAGAACATGCACATAAACATGACACCTAAAAAATATAAATGTAGATATGACAACAGCTAAAATAAATAAATGTAGGCATCATGGTCACAATTGTTTGGAGACACAACATGATTGAATGCTATACCCAAATGATGTTGTTGAGCTACAAATGATTTGGAATCTGATTGAAGAATATGTGATTAAAGATCACTGAGGAGTTGCTGATTAGATATGTAATGATTAAATCAGTATTATGTTGTCATTGATGTCAACTAGTTTGACATCACTTATCTTGTAAGTTACTATACCGAGACATTTGAAGAAAGGTGAAAGAGATGAAGAACAAAGAAATCTACATGAGGAAAGATGTACATGATAGATGAGGATAAGGAACACATTGAGTAACTTATTGATGAGTCTATGACTTGATGATATTGACTTTATTATGTTGCATTCATCTATGATGAAGTATAGAGATGAAAGACACAAAATAGTGTTGTTAGTAAATGAAGCATTTCTAGTATACACCGATGGAGTGTAGTGTATACCGATCGTAGTATTAACCGAGCAGTGTTCACCAATGCATTTCTTTGTTAACCAAGTTGAACAGAATGAATCAAATGATTAGTTTAGCCAATAAGATTGATGAGCTGGCAAGAGTATAACATTGAGGTAACAGATAATGTTTGTTACACAGATCGACAACTGATGAAATTTAGGAAAGATCTAAAGGATGAGAATCAAATGTGTTATTGACACAAGTACTGAGAAAGTTTGAAGCGGAAAAATATATGAATGTGGTTAAGTGGAAAAATCCGATGGTGGAGAAGAAAATGATTTACTCATCTATATAAGAGAACATAATTTATTTATGAAAGATGCTGAAAAAAGTAGAAACTACAGGAATATCGCGTGAACAAGGTCTTCATGCATTCTGATCATACTAGTTAGTAAGAATCAAGCTGCAGAACAATTACCGAGCTACAGAGGGCAATTATCGATGGACAGTAAGTTAATACAGTATTGAATCTGAAGTGGAATATTGATCAGAAGGATTTGTATGGACTAAATATTGATTTGTAATCTGCAATTGAAGTTGTATTAAGGTACGTCATTTACTGTTACATATTTAACCATTATATAGAGTCAAAATCTCTTAACCGAGTGGACTCTGAAAGTCTTATGATGTGTCATTCATAGGATGAACATTGTTATCCTGTCAACCCCATAGTGAATGCTGGTTGGACGATAACTTCTAGTCTAAAATCCTCTAACAAGATCACACCTAACAGTGTGTTTGTAAACTTTTAATAGGGTTGGGTCTTAACCGACCTCAATTCAAAAGAGTGAACAATTTTGGGTTGCCGGTCCCAGGTGGTTTTTCCCTTTACAGGGTTTCCATGTTAAATCTCTTGTGTTATGTGTTGATTGTGATATTTGTTTGTTATCATTCTTTACATGTTACATGTTAGATTTGATCGGTAAATGTTATGATATTAGACTAGTAATCGGTAAAAGCACAGATAGTAAAAGTTTTATTGTTTACCGATGAGAAAAAATTAAAGAAATAGTTTTGAATTATATATTTTGTATTGGGAAACCAGATAACTGATTCACCCCCCTCTCAGTTATTCTAACAATTGGTATCAGAGCTAGGTTGCTTGAAATAGAGTTTTAAGTGTGTGCTAAAATGTTGTCACACTTCTATGAATCATTACATGCAAGAAAACTCAAGAATAAGCCCTCACAAATCGATCCATAGCTCTTTATGTATGGAGTTGCAAGATTTGTGAAATTGCTCTCAGCTAGAGCTATGAACTCATGACCTTGCTAGTCAACCACACAATGAGAGATTCCAAATCAAAGACAAGAACAACAATGCCAATATCTCTAATGAAATCCAAATGTATGCAATGCAATGCAAGTAAGCTAAGAATGAGAATGCAATCTAGTCTATGGAAATGAAAGTACAATGCAACTAATCTATGAAAGGAAAGAACAAATGTGACCAATCCCTCCTATTTGGACTATGTGAGATTAATCTATTGCATAAAAGGAAATCTACACTAAGAATGCCATTATCATGCAACTATGAAAGCAAATATGAAATGAGATGCAACAATGTCTTCAAAGCTTGGATTGCAAGAGTGTCTTCAAAGAGAGCTCCAAATGACCTAGAAAACCTGCAGCATAATATTAGCATGAAAACCTAAGATGCAAATGAGGAAGAGAGCTCTCATTTTATAAGAAATGAGATGAAAATGGACCATTGAGATTAAGAGACAAAAGACTTAATCAACGGTGGAGAAAAATAGAAGCTTGATCCTTGTGTACAAATATCCTCCAATAGGAAAATAGGAGTTGACTTTAGTGTCCATATGAGACAAAAAATATTTTTTCTCTTTTTATAAAATAAGACTAATGTTTTACTTGTGCAACATAGGATAAGAAGAAAAGTGGGGATTTTTTATTTAAATAAAAGGGGAGGAAATTTTTTTTAATTAAATAAAGGCTTAGGATAAAGTGATTTTATTATTTAATTAAAAGAGATTTTTAATTAATTAAAAGGGAGTATGTTCTCTTAATTAAATAAGATTTTTATTTTTTTCTCTTTTAAATTAAATAAGGCCTAAACCTTAGGAAATATTGAATTGATTATGATTTGATCAAGGAAATTGATATAATTGATATTTGAAAATATTGATTCAGGGATTTGATAAATTGCTAAATGGGGGCCCAAAGTCTAGGCGACCATTTTAGGGTGTATACATTTGCCCCTCTTTGACTAATGAGTGATCAATCTGGGAACACATGCAGTCAAAGAAGAATTGAAATGTGAGATCGATTTGGGATCACAAAACAACCCAGATGTGTGTTCATTTTGGGAACACATCAGGACAAGCATAAGCAAAAGTTGAAAGACAAGACTAACACTGTCCCTGCTAGGTGCAAATCAAGCCTTAGACAAAACTATCACCGTCGCTACTAGGCAATAATCAAGTCTAAAAAATAGGAGATAAAAATCAAAAGACAAAATCACCACCGTCGCTGCTAGGTGATAATCAAGTCTAAAAATAAGAATCTCAAGCTGAGTTGAATGATAAAGCTGAATCAAAGATTAAAGCTGATAGGTACTGCCCCCTCAGAATCGAAATCAAAATTAGATAGAGGAGAACAAAAAATTGATAAACTTGATCAAGTCACAATAAATCATAATCAAAGGATGGAGCATGATAGGATAACTATCAAACAGTAAAGATATGCCCCAGGTTGACGAGGTTTGACTGAAAAAGATATAGGATAAAGATTAAGTCAAACCTTAGAGAGAGGAAGCGAAATGGGTCAATGAAAGACTAGAAGTTTGGAAGACATGGAAAGGAAGAAATTCCATCAAAGATCTAAGAATTATGCCTCAAAAGGTCAGTCAACTATGTAGAAGAATGAGAAAACTTGGAAATGCGACTCAGATTTCAATTTCAAGTCCGAAAATGGATAGAAAATGATGTGATATGAAAGACCAAAAATGAAAGATATGATCAAGAAGAATAAAAAATGAGCACAGTTGACCAACTAGTCTGTAGATGATAAAAAGGAGAGCTCTCTCCATATGCAAGATGCAAAAACTAAACTATGATGAACCTAAGAATGCGAGCTACTATGAAAGTGGTTGACTCAGAAGGTCACAACACCTATAGACATCTAATTATCATCATCGAGCATTATTGGTAGCGTCATAAAATCATACAATGCACACTAGCATAACTATGTGGATATGAATATGATCTTTATCAGATAGAAATGTGGAAATCCCACCTAGGCATCAAAGACATGGAGGTCAAGATGACTAATACAGTGAGATTACCTAAGTTTGATATGGAAAGATTATGCTTGTATCAAGACACATGAAAGTTAGGATAACTAGAAGCATGCACTCGCAAAAGCAGTCAAGGATAATACCTTGTCAATCCATAGTGTCAAGTAAGACTAGCATAAATGCTCATCACAGTTAGGGTCAACAAAATATACCCATAAGTAGATAAAGAAAGAAAACATGTTCTCATACCCTTAGTCTTCTAGCTATGCATCATTGAAAACTTCTCAGGGAGAGACCACCCATCAAAGAAATCCTCATAGACAACACACAGAAAAATAAAGTCAACATATCTCAAGTGAGTTGATTGTCTAAGTGCGTGTGTGTTGGTCATAGAGTCAGACTTTGATTATCACATCTATCAATGAGAAATATCACATCATGCTTAGACTATTGGGTAAGACATCTGATAAGTGTTAAGAAACACTCGATGCAAGGGTAGTGTTGAAAAACACTATCTAGGGTGGTGTTGAAAAACACCTGTTGTGAAATGCCCCAAGAGACAAACGCACCTAAAGAACCTATGCTAATAGTTATCCCCCCTAGACAAAGATAAAGACCAATTCCATACTATGCCAAACAAGGTCAAGACATGATGGAGAAAGGTTCAGTGTCGAGAACACATGCTAACAAATAGGAGTGCAAAGGCCTCAAGTAGCGCCTGTTTCCAAGTTTTCACCACTTGGAATCTTTTTTCATTTTTTGATTTGTTTTCCTTTTTTTGTATTTTTGCTACCAAGGCACCTATTTCCAAGTTTTCATCAAGGCACTTTTTCTATGTTTTTTTTTGAATTTTTAAATTTTATTTTATTTTTTTGTATTTTTTTCAAGACTTTTTATGCTTTTTAGGATTTTTTCAGCATCATATATCAATTTTTTTGGTATTTTTTTAGGATCATAAAATATGTACAAAGGATGCCCCCAGACAGAAATGAGCATCAAGGATAGAACTTCTTTAGGTGCAAAATGTTGATGGGCTCAGGGAGCTGTTCTCCATCTTCATTCGATAGTAAATATGCACCTGTACCAAAAGCTACTGTAATAATGTATGGTCCAAGCCAATTAGGTTCGAACTTGCCCTTTTGTTCTCTATTCTATTGATTCTTAGGGTTCTCTCTCAAAATAAGATCACCTATCTGAAATTCCCTAGGGTGAACCTTCTTGTTGAATGCTTTGGACATATGCTTCTCATATACTCTTATGTGATCAAAGGAAGCCTTACGCTTCTCATCTAGAAGTTCTAGTTCTTGTAACCTCATGGTACGATAATCCTCATCTATAATCAAACTTTTGAGAGAGACTCTAAGTGATGGTATCTCTACTTTTAAAGGCAACACTTCTTCAGCGCCATAGATAAGAGCAAAAGGAGTAGCTCCTATGGGTGTATGAATGCTAGTTCTATAGGCCCATAGTGCCGGATTGATTTGTAAGTGCCAATCCCTACCATTCTTGTGTACTGTTCTTGAAGGATTTTAAGAATGGTTTTATTAGAGGCTTCTACCTATCCGTTTCCCTGTGGAAAATAGATGGAGGACCAATGTTGCTTAATTTTAAACTTCTTGCATAAATGATTTAGGTCCTTGTTCTTGAATTGACCTCCATTATCAGTAATAATCTCAGAAGGCACTCCAAATCGACAAATAATATGATTCAGAATAAATAGGGAAACTATTTTGCCTGAGGCAACAGAAAGAGGGACTGCCTTTACCCATTTCGTGAAATAATCAGTAGCTGTGATGATAAACTTATGTCCACTTGATGAGTTGGGGTGAATTTTCCCAACAAGGTCAAAGGCCCAGCGTTGAAATGGCCAATGAGAGATAGAAGGAATTAGCTCCCTCCCTAGAGTGTGAATCAGGTTTCCATGTTTTTGACATTTCTCACAAGATTTAGAGAAAGCTACTACATCAATTTGCATTATGGGCCAGTAATACCCCGCCCTAAGCAACCTTCGGGCCATGGCAAGACCATTAGAGTGTCTTGTTGGATATTTTCCTTGTAGGACCAAACTTGAATCAAATGGTTGGGCTTGAATCACAGGTTAAGCACTCAAGCTTGATAAGAAAAACAATCCAATTGATGAGGATAGAGAGAAATCCTCCTTCTTTGAGCTCCACATTCACTCAGGTGAGTATTGCCTTATCTACACACTCATGCCATCCTTTTGGTGAATAAAAGGTCTGCAAACAGATTAGTGTGGAATAGCCTTCAAACCCCTTCAGGTAACTTGTACCCTAATGAAGCCAATTCATATACAAACAACCCTATTTGCATAGAATGAGTCTGAAGACTAGAGAAGAACTCCTACTACTACCACCAACATGAAAATGGTATTGATATATAAAGATATAGAAAATAGCCTCAACCCATCAAACACTGAACTCAACTAGATGTACTATTCCTTGATCAGTGCCATTATCCATTGGGCAAATCATCAAATGCAAGTATGGAAACATGAACCAACTATTGTCAAAGACTCATAGCCATAAATATAACTATTTCAACCCATCCACTACTTATAAGATCCTTCTGTAGACAACAAAACTAAATCTATGTCCTATCTGAAGTATATTTCACTTGATCCTAGATCAAGAACTAAAGAATAGAACAAATACAAAGGTTACCCAATGTAATGGATCAAAAAATCCAAAACTCATAAGACTGACACCAAGGAGAGACTTGAAAGCTTGAAACAATTGTATTAAGTATGATGAGTCATGTACATGTCTATACCAAAAATGAGACTACCACTTCAATAACCTGTAAAAGATGCAAAGAAATTCTATTTAGCCTCCTACAATGCAACAGAGTTTACTACTTCCCTGGAACTGATAAAATTCAGAACCCTTTCTAAGTCAAAAATTTAACAACTTATACCACTAGCTGCCTTGGAAACCCAAAATAGGTTGCAACAAGCTACAGACAGCTAGGGCTAGGGTTACAATGGCTAGAACAACTAGAAAAACATCAAAATTTACAACAGGGGCAAGATACATAGTCAACCTGGATAATCAAATCCAAGAATGATCTTCATTTATGCCAATCCTCTGAAAATGTACCAAGGACCAAGAATTTGTCATGCCAAATATTCCTTTCACCCACCTGCAAATACACCTCAAGCCAAGACTGTATTCATTCCTTTACGATATAAATCCCTGCAATCACATTTGAAAACGGGTGCCAACAGCTAGCCGGTCAACCTTTAAATCACAGTCACTGATATCATGCTTTCCTAGCAAATTGGGTGGCCCATAAAGGAATCCTGTTTTACATTTAGGCCTGGTTGCATGATCGCAAGACACTTTACTCACCCCCATGATCATGCGACTACAATCACTTAGCCATGGTCAACAGTCAATAACAAACCCTTTGCAAAGTCCTCGGCCCCACCACCAGTCAGCGACCAATCAAAATCGAGCACGCCAGCATGACCTACACGGTGGACCCACCTTAGAACTCTGCAATCGCGATGTCCAGCGGTTAGTCGCATGATTGCATAGCCCGGAGATGGGCTATACGAACATGTGACAATCTACAAACTGTAACCGCCAGCATAACCACCGCCACTACCAGTCATGAAACATTAGTCATATGATTTCATAGCCTTGAAAAAGACTATGCGAACATGCGACTAACCACCAGCAATCACCACTGCTACCTGCCCATCGACCAATTAGGAACTGCCACATCATGGAGACCGAACAACTGGGCCCTCCCTTCAAACATTGCAACCCTTGCCCCCACTAGTAATCCACCAAATCACCCTTCTCTCTGGATCTCCCAAACCCACTGACAAAATGCCACCTCACTACTCGAGACACGTGTCAACCGATTGCATGATCGCATAGCCAGGAAACGGGCTATGCGAACATGCGACAACCCGCAGACCTTTACCTCCATCATCACCACGCCGCATAAAGTTAACACCAAGGGGTTTGTCACATGATTGAAAGCCATGGAAATGGCCCTTGCGATCATGTGACAAGGCCATAAGATCGCCACATTGTCACTCGCTGGCCAATGAAAAGTGAACACCAGCACTGCATGGCATCTTGGACCCACCACACAAAATGCACACCTCCACAACAAAAGACAATGGGCCCACCTGACAAGCCTCATCACCACCTACCACCAAGCCCCAGGGACATGTGTCAACTAGTCTCATGATCGCATGTCAGAAAACTCTGACATGCGATCATGCTATAGCCAACCCCAGGCTGCCACATCACTGCCAGCGGGACCACTACCAAAGAAGCCTTACCTTTTGGAGGATTGGATGGTTGTCACAAAAGTGTAGAGGTTAAAAACCATGCATCTTTACCATGCAAACTTACGCTGACCACTGATTTTGTCTGAACTTTAACCACACTGAGCAATGGGAAGAACTGGGACCCACACGAACAGGTGGCAAGTGGTCGCATGATCGCATGTCAGAAAATTCTGACATGTGGCCATGTGACAACCAATCATTTTGAAACCTTTGAAGACCCGAGCCCACCATCCATCGCACTTGCACAATTAGGGAACGCCAGCAAATAGGAAACTGTGAGGTTGAAAACACACAGGGTTTTCATTGAAAAAGATCGAAAACACACAAGGTTTCTAACGCCAAAAGATAAGCGCACAAAAGCTGGAAGGCATAAGGTCAAAAACAACAAAGGTTTTCACACAGACCAAAAACATCATGGATTTTCAAAAATACTGTGGGTTTTTGACACTGTGGCAGATTCTGAAAACATTTCCTGCAGACCTTGAAACTCGAATAACTTTCTGGATTTTGCGATTCAGCACGTGCAAATTGGACTGGAGCAAGGTGACACAATAAACTACCAGGGGCTAAGGGCACACATCATGAAACAATATGGACTTTCATCACACATAAAACTATGACTGTAGGTCGAGCAAGACAACTTAACAAAGCTTGCAGAGAAAAGGCCATTTTCATAAGTTTTTTGCACAAACAGGAAAATGGACTAACATGTCTACCACAAATGCCCTCATGAATGTCAACTAATGCTTGGTTGGATTCCTCCTTTTCCAAGCACCTAAGAAGTTTCCCATCTAAACCTCTCCTATATAAATCACCAGAGATAAGGGTGTGGCGAGAGGTGTTATGGATGAGGTTTCAGCATTCAGAACAGTTGAAAGTGTCAGGGATGATGCCATCGCGTAGATATGAATAGATAGCACCATAGCAGAAAGACTCATGTGTGACAAGGGTACAAATGACATTGCTTTTAGATGAGTCAAATATGGGTGGTGTAGCTCTTCCACCAGGAATTCAAATCTAGATTCATGCTGTTCAAACTGTAGGAGTGAAGCTAATGTAGCCATAGCATCTGTAGCTTTGTTTTCTACTCTAAGGATTTGTTGAAATGTCACAAAGGTAAAGTAACGTCTCAATGAATCAACCATCTTTTTGTAAGGTATCAATTTATCATCTTTGGTTTGATACTCATTGACTTGGTTGATAATTAATTGTGAATCCCCAAAGACATGCAACTCTGTTATGTTCCATTCTATAACTAGTTTCAATCCATTGGTTAATGCTTCATATTCTGCTATATTGTTTGTACATGGGAATAAAAGTTTGTAGGATTTTGGTATATTGTACCCATGAGGAGAAACAAACAATACTCATGCACCTGATCCATTTTGCATGTTGGAACCATCAAAGAACATCTTCCAAGTGTGAGTGGTCATGTATAGAATGTGTTCATCTGGGAACTCTACCTGAATAGGCACACTATCCGTAACTGGAAAATCAGCTAACTGATCAGCAATAGCTTGCCCTTTTATGGCCTTTCTCTCATTGTACTCTATATCAAACTCAAATAAAACCATCATCCACTTAGAAAGTCTACCTGTGAGGGCAGCCTTACTAAGCAAGTACTTAAGAGGATCATTTTTTGCAATCAAATGTATAGTATGAGAAAGCATATAGTGTCGCAACTTTTGGGAAGCAAACACTACTACAAGACAAGACTTCTCAATGTTATTATAATTGATCTCATAAGATACTAGAGTACAACTGATATAATATATGGCCCTTTCTTTCCCAGTGTCATCTAATTGAGCCAACAATGCCCCCAAGGAAGACTCTGTTGCTGAAATGTACAAAATCAATGGTTTCCCTGTAATAGGAGGCATCAAAATTGGAGGATTAGCCAAATACTATTTTATTTGATCAAGGCTCTTTTGGCAATCCTCATTCCACACACATGTGACTCCCTTATGCAATGTTTTATTGAAAGGTTGTGCTCTATCTGCAAGTTGTGAAATAAACCTCTGTATAGATTGGAGTCATCTTTGAAGACTTCTCATTTGACTTATGTTCTTTGGAGGTGGCATCTCTAAGATAGCTTGGACCTTTTCAGGATCAACCTCTATTCCTTTTGCTAAAATTATGAATCCTAGAAGTTTACCTGAGGTAACTCCTAATGCACACTTTTTCAGATTCAATCTAAGTTGAAATTGTTCCATGCGATCTAGAATCACTTCCAAATTGTTGAGGTGTGTATCCCATTTCCTAGATTTAGCCAAGGTATGATCCACATAATCTTCCATGTTCTTATGCATCATATCATGAAAAATTGTGGTCATAGCTCGTTGGTATGTTGCTCCTGCATTCTTTAGGCAAAATGACATGATGTTCCAACAATAGGTTCCCCATGCACATGTGAAAGCTATTTTCTCTTGATCTTCAGGAGCTATTTTTATCTGGTTATATCTGGAAAACCCATCCATTAAGGAATATATCTCATAACCCATCATCATATCCACTATCATGTCTATGTTTGGGAGTGGAAAGTCATCCTTTGGGCATGCTTTGTTGAGGTCTCTAAAGTCTGTGCAAATGCGAATGGACCCATCATGTTTTGAAACTGGAACAATATTGGAGATCCACTCGGCATAGTCAATAGCTTGAATGAATCCTGTGCATAAGAGCTTTTCTAATTCAGCTTTAACAAGAAGAGCTACGTGAGGGTGCATTTTCCTCAACCTTTGTTTGATTGATTTTATTCCTGGAGCTATAGATAGATGATGCATAATAAGATCAGTGTCAAGCCCTGGCATATCGGAATATGTCCAAGCAAAGTTGATTTTCTTATTTTGCAAAAACTTTGTATATGCCTCTTTTTCTTCAACTGATAGAGACTAAGCTAGGTGCACTATTTGGAGAGCCTCATCTATATTCAAATTCATAGGTTGTGTGGGCTCAATGAGAACTGATGACCTGTCTTGGAAGTAACTTGGCAAGTTATTAAGTACCCCATCCTTAGGCACCTCAAAGAGGTTTTCTGTAATACCTCTCCTACAGTGATACTATGATTTGATACTTTTTTTATTATGATGGTTAGAACTATGCACTCATGTTTATGTTTTCATGGAGGATTATACGTTCATCAGATGATATTTATATGCTCAGTTATAGTTACATTGATTATATGTTTATGAGATCCTAGAAGAATGTATTAGTTTTACATGTTTTATCTCATGAATTTTATACTAACCCTTATCTCAATTGGCTTATGGATACATATGTGTTTTTCATGACTCAGGACGAAGTCGTAGTTACTCACTCGGTGAGGTCCACACGATGTATCGATCCTAGTCATCTGCTTGCATATATCTGATTTGTATATCTATATGTATATGTATCTCTTCTTGGTGATGCAGGATTTGCAGGTACCGGGTATCATCTCCACCTGGTTCCACAGGTCTGAGCGATCCCTTAAAAATCCTCGATCGTTGTTGTTGTCATGGAGATATCACCAAGCTTCACAAAAGAAAACCCTTATCCTTGGTCATTCACCTTAGGTGGGAAGTGTCGGGTCAGCTCCTGGTAGGGAGGTATCATGTGGTTTATCAGTTATTAGGGTTTGGATCTTGCTCTTGCGGTTAGGGTATACTCAACCTTGTCAGTAGGTTATCTATGTGAGTCCTTGTTGGTTGATTTCCGTTCAGTGACTTATCCTTGTTAGACTATCATGTTAGTATTAGGGTCAAGCTGTTACTTGTACCTTGCATCTTCTGGTTATATAGTTATAAAATGTTAGTAAAATGAATAATAAGTTATTTATACTATATGTGTCATAAACATATGGGTGCACACATATGCTTATGAACACATATACGTACATATATTTATAAGTATAAATAAATATATAAACAAGATTAGCAAAATAGCACTAGCTTAATTATTGTTCAATAAAAGTAAATATATATATATCTCTATAATATCTCATAAATAGAAATTACAATTCTAACCAAAATGTAAATAAAAATAAAAATAAATAATTAAAAGTAATTGCCTCCGGTAACAAAACTAACTAGCTAGGAGGGAGTTGAACTCGAGACCTCCTAGAAGTTGGGCTAGTTCGTTACCAATTGTGCTATGTGATTTCCTTGTGAGGTATTTAACTAAATTCATTATTAAAGTTGGATTTGGACAATATTTTAATTAAAATTAACAAAACTTTATTAAAGTTTACGGGAAATGCAGTTGGGAAGTTGGAGAAGTTTCTCCCGTAGAGAAACTCCTCCAACTATCATGGTTGGTTATAAAAATTTATTCAGAAGGCTAAAGTGAAAAGGGGAGAGAGGGAGAATTTCGGGAGAAGAAGGTGGGATTTTGGAAGAGGCAGGAGGTTGCAAAACTTTTCAAATTGTCTCAATCAGGTCGTCAGACTCCAGGTTGGATCCTGAAACTAGAAAAGAAATTAATTTATTAGATTTGTGTTCTTAATTGAATGGAAAAAGGAATTTATATTGTATTTGCTTTAGTTAGAAAATATTTATACATTAGTAAAATTATTTATTTGGCTGCAAAATATATGCTATAGTTATAATAATATCTATATGTATATATATATATATATATATATATATATATATATATATATATATATATATATATATATATATATATATATATATATATATATATATATATATATTGAGGCATTAAAAGAAGTACAGATTTAACTTTATTTTAAATCAGAATCATTTAATTGCTTTAGAAATAGTCTGTTTTATAAATACTTCTTTCAAAAAAAAAAATTATATATATATCTTTATTTTTAAATGTTTCTTTTTTATAAAAATAAAAAGAAAATTATTCAAAACATAATTTTAAAAAAATTCATAGCAAAGAAAGTTTATAAAGAAATGTGGTGGGGGCCGCACGGTACCGAAGGTACCGTCGGCAGTGCGGCCGCTTCCGGCGGCACGGCATCACCCAGCCCGCCAAACCTTGAACGCAGGAAAAAGAAAACTTTTTATTTATTTATTATTATTGTGGCATGGTTTATTTCGGTGATATAAAAATATGCTTCGGTTAATATATATATTATATTATATATATGATATCTATGATATTATATATATAATATAATGTATATAACTATATTTAAATGTACTTTGGGTGACTTATATTTAAGATTATATTATGTATATAATATGGGTAATATTATATATATAATATAATATATTTTATTAATTAATTTAATATTATATTATATATATAATATATAAAATTATATATATAATATAATATATGTCTTCTTATGGGTTATAATCATTATTTAATTTAAAAATTGAGTTTTATATTGTATATATAATACATGCAGTATTATATATATAATATAATAAATGTACTTTTAAATTTATGGTTTATAATGAATTATATATATATGTGTATATAATATTCATAATATTATATTTATATATATATATATATATATATATATATATATATATATATATATATATATATATATATATATATATATATATATATACACATATATATAATATACGGTTTTGTAATGATAAATCTTCTCTAAAACATATGAAATTCAATCAGCCAATTTGTTAACATATATTGTATTTTGCAACTAAGATGAAGGAAAATTAGGAATTAGGGATGTCTTATTTCAAAGAGTTAAGTTAATTATATCTTTTGCAAATTTTAGTGAAAACTCTTTTCATACTTAGATAAATGCCAGGATGGGGACTAGAAAAACTGGAAACAAAACTCTTACCTCCTAACTTGTTTGCCAAACTTTAAGACCTCCTAAGCATCTTAAGGTAGGACCGTTATAATGTTGAACATGTTAGTGGGTTACTAGGAAAACCTAACGGGAATAGGTTAGGGTTAGGAAACCTAGGAACCCTAAGTGAGTGGCTCTCAGTGCGGGGCCGGGGCCCTAAAGTGGCTAGACCAGGATAACCGACTGATGAGTTAATTAACCAAGTGATAACATAAATAAAACTTAAGGGATGGGTTAAAACATTAAAAATATTAAATTGTGCCTTGCCCATGCCATTAGCGCTAGGATAGGCTATGGATGGGAGTGGGAGAAGGTACCTATGCGTAGGTATGATCGAATGGCGCTTGTCTGTACGAAAGGCATTCGATTCCGCATGTGTCTACTTGGGGGCCGGGGCCCGGTGTGGCTAGTACCAAGACAACCCAAGGGGTGAGGGCTATGCGATGACACTCACTTAGGTTGTTGCTTAGGATTTCCTACCCCAAACCTTAGAGTCCCTTGTGAAATGTACTTTACTTGTGTGAAATGTTATCCAACCCTTTTGGTAAAACCTAGTAAGTTCCTTCTTGTGGGCTTGGTGTTTATCTCCTAGCACGGGGGGTGAAACTTTACCAGTTTCACATGGTTGGGTGGAAAATCTTTCTATCGAGGTATCTTGTGCAGATGTAAACAACTGAAGATTCATATTTGTCTGTACACCTGTTGAAGAATGAAGACTTGTACTTATTCATGTTGTTGTAAACTTATGTATTCTCCTATGAGGAGTTTAAATGTAATGTAATTTTCAAATGATGTAATAATGGGTAGACGTAGGAAAAGGGTTATATGGGATGTTTATTTAATGGAAAGATGTAATCTCGTTATGTATCAAGATATGTAAAATGTTGATGAATCATTTGTACTATTGCAATATGTTAGATAGATGAAATGGAATTATAGTAATTGATCTTTAGATAGAAATTAACTATGAATGTGTTTAAGTATTTTCCAATAAAGAACTTGAAATGGAATTTGTATGGTTAGTAAATGTTGTTTAATAGTTTTTTTTAGTTTTTAATAATTTATACCTTTACATTTAAGGGAACCTTGGAAAGAAGTTAGAATATGTTTTGTTTATTTGCAAACTTTAAAAGTTCAAAATTTTTCGTAAAAATCTACTTAGGTTTTCTTTTACAAAGTAAACCTTTGTGCATTTCCCTGGTTCCCTTGCGGGGCATGACATTTTCACCCTCAGATACGTCATTTATTTTTACTATTTTGGGTTCTGACAACGCCACAAAGTGGTTTTTGTCATCAGAACCATCTTTCTTTTTTTCTTTTTCTTTTATTTTTAGATTGAAGTACTTCATATCAGGCTTCGTCATACTTGTTGGTTCACTGGTGGAAGAGACTATGGGTTCAAGAGCATTTAGATAATAGGCAATTTCATAGTCATTCTAAAATTTTAAGAGCTAAGGCTCTTGGTGACGTTGAGACCAATCAATTAGGTGGAAATGAACAAGGGGTAGGACAATGACTAGTTCAAAATTGTGTATGTGGAAGGTGTTATCTCTGGTGACCATACAATTGGGATTCATCAAGTCTCCTTCTAAGATACCTAAATCAGGATTTGTCCTACCAAACAAAGCATCATCCACTAAGGCAATTCGAGGAGTCCAATCCTCTAGTCCTACACTAGGCTTGTTGGTCACATTAGGTTCAGTACTATAAGTATGGACAACATCCATGTCCAAATCAACTTTAGCATTTGAAAGTGAGTCTCATTCGAACTCATGTGAGTCTATCTCTGAATCATTATTTGGGCCTCATGATGTAGAAGCCTCAAGGTTAGGAAAGGTTTCCCTTTCTCTAGCACTAGCATTGTTACTATCCGCCACAGCTAGGATAGCAACACTTTCCATTGTCAATCTAGCATTCATATAGTCACTATCCATTGCAGCTAGGATAGGACTGTCAATTGTCAAATCTTTTGAATCTCCCCAAAGGAGATTTGTTGAAGGCACCCAATCATCAGACATGTCTTGCTGATTAGAGAGATTAGGTGTGTAGTCTGAGTCATTGTCACTATCCGTCACAACTAAGATAGGGACACTTTTCTATTTCTTATTTGCAAAACCTAAGGCAACTGTTGACTTATTCCTTCATCCAAAAAGGGCATGGTTAAGAGGTTCAGCTTTGGCATCCAACCGATGACTAAGGGGACCATGTCCTGGATAACCCATATTCTTGACCAATGTATACCCTCTCCCATAAGCTCAAGGAGAAGGTACAAAATCCTCATTATGTCGGTATTTATCCTCTCGGTAAATCTAGTCCCTAACAGAAACCTCTTCTTTTTCCTCTTGAATCGGAACTAAGGATTCTACAAACTTGTCGAACAATGTCATGGCTAAAGATGAGGGCTTCATATCTTGAGAAGGTTTGCCATAAGACCTAGGGGAAATTGACAATTTTGTGAATGAATCAATTTTGTAATCCCCCATGCCAAGATCCATGGCTTTGAATTTGTCTTTGCATTGTTCAAATGTAGTATCAAAAGTGTCAGCCTCCCTATTCAAAGGAATGTGAGACCCTGCTGAAATTGTGTTGACTGACAATGTGCTATCCCCGGGTATGCAAACTTATACTCCATTGTGAGGGAACTTCACACACTAATGATAAGTAGATGGGACTTCTTGCATCTCATGTATCCAAGGTCTACCCAACAAAATATTGTAAGCCAAAGGACTGACATCAACAATCTGAAACAAAATATCTTTCTCTACAGGACCAATTCGGATAGGAAGAATAGCCAATCCTTTAGAACTACGTTCTGCTTCATCATAAGCCTTGATAGTTATCTTCTTCCTTGTGTCAATGACTTCTTCTGAATAACCCAAGGCCTTCAATAAGCTCAAAGAATAAATATTAAGCCTAGCACCCCCATCTATCAACATGCGCTTGACATGGGTCTTGTGGATCATAACCTCTATATGAAGGGCCAAATTGTGTGGGTGGCTTAATGACTTGTCATCTTCTTCTGAGAATGTAAGGTAGTGAGGGCTAGCCAAGTGGTTGACCATATTCTAGAATTGATCTACATCTATATCATTAGGGACATTAGCTGCTCACAAAGCATCCTCAAGGACACGCCTATGCTTAGGGGATAATTCCACAAGCTCAAAGATTGAAATCTTTGCTGGTGTACGTTGTAATTGGTCAACAAGATTATAATTCAACTCAGGACCAACAAAAAATTTAGGAAGAACACCTTTTGACACTGGCTGCTTAGACTTACTAGAGTTAGGACCTCTAATAACAATGGGAGCTTGAGACTGACTCCTAGTGACTGCATTGAGGGGTTCAGACATCCTTCATGAGTGAGGACCTCTTAGTACCACAACAGGTCCTTCATTAGGCATAGGAGTTGAATCCACATCATATCCATAAGGGTCTTTCCCTCTCATCATGTTGACATTATCATCAACAACTTCAAGCATATTAATAACATTTTTATCATTTGTGTAGGTGTAGTTGATAGCAGCCTTGTCATTCTTGTTGTTATAATTCTCTCCTTTCTCATATTTGGGCAAGGGTTCTTTAAAATCTTTGTGATTTGCATTAGTGGTTAAACCATCAACTTGTAATCTTCTACTTTCAGTAAGATCTTGGACAAGATGCTTAAGTTTAAAACAATTTTCTATATCATGTCCAATTCCATTGTGAAAGACACAGAAAGCCTTCTCATCCCACCAATGAGGTTTAGGATCCGGTATGCGAAACTTTGTAGGATCCTGAGGTTGTGCCAAATTATGAGCAATTAACATCTTGAAAACATCTACATAGGAGTCCCCAAGTTTGGTAAATTGTCTCTTTTCTATTTTAGGTCTCCCTTAATACTTGGGTTTATTTTCTTATTATGCTGAAGATGTTTTCAACTTCATGGCTTGGACTGCATTAGAGAGATTAAGAAATCCTTCATTCTTAGGTTGTGATGAGTCAACAACTCCATCATTGACCACTTGCTTATTCTTATTTCAATAGGAGTTCTTTTTGTCCTTATTACCATTATTATTGTTGTTTTGGCCATTGTTGTTATTAGTTATTTTGGCCAAAATTCCTTGTTCTTTTAGGACATCCTCTATGCGACATGCCACTTCTACCATGGTATCAAAAGAATTAAATGGGATCTTCCTTTCTTCATACCTTAATTTTGGTATCAAGTTACTCACAATGATGTCTATTCTTTCCTCCTTAGGAACTGTCCTTTGATATTTCGAGCACAAACATCTCCATCTTTGTAGAAAGGTAACAAAGGATTCCCCTTGATTCTGCTTGAGTTTGCACAAATCAAGAATGGTGACCGACCTTGATAAGTTGTAAGAAAAATGTTGAACAAATCTTTCTACAAGCTCTCTAAATGTCTTAACTAGAGGAGTAAGGTTAGTAAACCACTCCATGGCTTGACCCTTGAGACTCTTTGGGAATAATCTCATCAAGTAGGAGTCTTCATGGTGAAAAGAAAAGCTCATTATGTAGAACTGTCTGACATGGTCATGAGGGTCACCAATGCCATCATATTTGTCATAGGTTGGAAACTCAACTTTCTTAGGAAACTCAACCAACACTACACTCTTGTCAATTGGGTTGGGACATATGGAGTCAAAATTAAATGTTCACTTAGGAGCCCTCATCCTTTCTATATCCTTTTGAAGTTGTTTGATCACCTAATTAGTTGATGGATCTTGCTTCTTTACCTTTCGGTCCACATCAAAATTATATGGGACCTCAGCACCTTTGTTGATGAGACTTTCTAGGAACTGATCCTTGTTTTGTTCCACATACCTTTCTACATATGCTTGAAAGGATGGTTTTTGTTACATAGTCATAAAATCTATATGATCAAAGTTTGCATAACTTCCTCCATGTTGTGAGCCATGATGTGCTCATTGGGAGGGTTGCTTTGAAAGTCTAAGAGGCGACTGTCTCCTATGGTGATCATATCTTGAAGTCCTTCTACCTCTAGGACTTGGGGATCTTGAGGGCATCCTTGACCTTCTTCTAGGACTTGGTGAAGGAGTAGATGGGGTGAGTGGGTCCCACTATTAGTACCCCTCCCATTGAATCAATTTTGGAGTTATTGTGCATAGATTTTATTTTCTTCTTCTTGAGTGACTTTTTTCCTTATGTCCAATAATGCACGTTCCTCTTCCTCTAGTTGTCTAAATTTCTCCTTTTTAGCAGCTTGTTCATCTAGATAAGCTTGCTTCTCCCTTTCAATGCTCCTCAATCTTGTATTTTCATATCGAAAGGTATCTCTAAGTGGAGAAGGTTGCCTTGACTATCTGATTGCATTGGCTACATTGATGTGGTGGTCACTAGACTCGTTGCTCTGGTCTTCGTGTTGTGACCCTGAATCTGAGTGAGTTTGTTGGTGATGTCTCTTAGCTCATTGGTGAGAATCAAGATACCTTGTGTTGATTGGGGGTGATCCAAGTGGACTAGCATATGCAGACCCAATAGACATCATGTTACCCCTATGCCATTGAAACATGTCATCAAAAGTCTGGTTCATTGCTTCTCTTTGTTGTCGAGTGAAGGTGTAACTCATGTCCATACTTGATGAAATGGGTGCTAAAGAGGTACTCACTTCACTAGGATTACCTTTCGAATTAAAACAAATCTCAGATTCACTCTTAGGAGATTGATAAAAAAGGGGTCCTTTTTCCTTATGCTGTTGACGAGTCTTAGCTGGTGGTAACTAGCTAAAGACAACAGGGTGTCACTTCCCTTGATTGAATTGGTACCTTATTACAACTGACATGAAAGAAAAAGATTCTTAATGATAGGGTGACCTCATAAAGTGTCAACACCAAACTAGGATAATCAAAGTTCTCTATTGTCCAAAATGAAATGAAAAGATAGAAATAAAGGGGCTTTATGAACACTATTAAAGAGGTGCTAAAATCAAAGGATATATATCCTTACACTTTTGAATCAGGAGGTTGGACTAGGCCAAAATATAATTGAAATTAATTAAATGAAAGTGATTTGGACAATAAGAGAACTAAAATTCTCCAAAAATGTAGCTAACAATTCTAGAGATAAGCTTTCTCACCAAGAATAACCTTCTAACCTGACAACTATTTCTAAAGTGGCATTGTAAACCAATTGATGCTATTCCTAGAGGGCAGAAACCAGAGATTTAAAGTCAAAACAAGTCTCTAATGACAGGATAGAAAATTGAGCAAGCTGTAAAAAGTTGGGTGTTTCAACTCAGAAATTTAGTTGTTTTGTGGTTTAATCAAACACATTAATAGATTTCCAACATTTTATCAAGCACATAAGACAAAAATCAAGGAGTTCAAGCAAGCAATTGTCTTCAAACAATGAGAAAGGGGCAAAGCAACCTTGCGCATGAACAAGGATAGTGACTTAGTATTTCTACTCCTTAAAAGTTCTACTTGTGTATGTTATTGAAAATATTTTAGCAGGTACATAGAACACAACAACACTTTAACAAACTGTCTACAATGATATACGTGGCTTTCTAAAATGAGTCCTCGATATACACAAGGTACGTGAGGCCCAAATCTGTAGATGAGAAGAATTTAAAATCACACAGCCGGGGGGAGACGGTAACCTAAATATTTTCCTTCACTTCTTAAAGGTATAAAGTTCTTTGAGGTTTACCCAAGAGTGATATCAAACTCAATTCCCAAGAGAGGTGTCTTTCGATTCATCACCTGCTATTTATACTCCACCAAAACATGGGAGTTAAGGTTGTCCCTTGAGGTGGTGTGTCCCTAAGCAAGCTTTCTAAAAATAAAATTAAGTAATTCAGTATCAAAAGTATTTAAAGCACTAAAGGTGAAACACTTAACTCTTCAAGTGAATGTGAAGTAAGTCCAAAAGTGGAACATTTGACTCTTCAAGTGAATGTGAAGCGAGTCCAAAAGTGGAACATTTAACTCTTCAAGTGAATGTGAAGTGAGTCCAAAAGTGGAACATTTAACTCTTCAAGTAAATGTGAAGTGAGTCCACAAGGTGGAACATTTAACTCCTCACACAAACTCAAAGTGAGTCTAAAAGTGGAACATTTAACTCCTCACACAAACTCAAAGTGAGTCCAAAAGTGGAACATTTAACTCCTTATATAAACAAGGAATGAATCCATGCCCTCAATCACTCAATGAGATATTTGATATTGGAACCAAGAATTACTTAAGGTTTAAACACAAGCATTAACTTACACAAAATTGTATGAAAGAAAATCTATGTTCATTCATTTCCCATTAAGAGTATCAATTGAAATGTGTTCTATGAAAGCATGTAAACACTCAAGCCAAACACATGAGAGATTAATTTTTAATCCCAAAATCTAAATGTTGTAGAGATGTAACAAAATACCTCAAGTCCAACACAACACGTTTAGTAGATTTTACCTTTTTTTTGTTTGTTTTAAGCATTTTTCATGAAAGCAAGCCATGAACCTTCAAATGAACAAGACGAAAAAACAAGCAAACAAGATATGCAATGTATACTCAACTTATGCAAACCCTAGGGTGGTTAGATCTGAAAATCAATTTTTAAGAGCAATAATAGACAAAAAATAATCTAAATGACAACTCATATCATGCATTGAACCATGTGAAAAATAAGTGCATGCTAATCATCAAATACTCTTTTTTTAATTTTGATTTTTTGACCTTGTCAACAAGATTGGACTTATACCACATGAATTTGGACCCTAAACCCAAAATACAAAAAAGAGACCTCTAACAAAAAATAGAGAGCTTTCTAAAAATATCAAAATTTTAACAAGATCTTTTCATTTGTGCCCTAGAGAGCCACTTTCCCAAAATAGACTAGTTTTTATAAATTGACCAAATGAGCTATGATATGACCTCTAAATTAAAAACACAATGAATAGATCCCCTGTAGAATTTGAAGAGCTTTTCAAAAATATAAATTTTTTTTAAAAATATGCTAATTTGCGCTAAAAATTAATTTTTTATGAAAAATCAAGAAAAAATTAGAAAAAATTGAAAATACATTGAAAAATTTTGACTTTTTTTATTGAAGCTTCTCTGATATGTCATAAACTTGCAAAAAAAATTCCAGACCAAAACACTAAGCCATTTGGGAGATATGATTAAATCTTTGAAAATCTAAAGTTTTAGTCTCCAAGCAAATCTGCACAAGGGGGTTAACTCTAAAAATAATCAAAACCAACATGTAAAAGTGGGTTGCCCCACGGTGGGCATCAAAAATGTGTGCTAAAATGTTGTCACACTTCTATGAATCATTTCATGCAAGGAAACTCAAGAATGAGCCCTCACAAATCAATTCATAGCTCTCTATGCATGAAGTTGCAAGATTTGTGAAATTGCTCTCAGCTAGAGCTATGAACTCATGACCTTGCTAGTCAACCACACAATGAGAGATTCCAAATCAAAGACAAGGAAAACAATGCCAATATCTTTAATGAAATCCAAATATATGCAATATAATGCAAGTAAGCTAAGAATGAGAATGCAATCTAGTCTATGGAAATGAAAGTACAATGCAACTAATCTATGAAAGGAAAGAACAAATGTGACCAATCCCTCATATTTAGACTATGTGAGATTAATCTATTGCATAAAAAAAAATCTACACTAAGAATGTTATTATCATGCAACTATGAAAGTAAATATGAAATGAGATGCAACAAAGTCTTCAAAGCTTGGATTGCAAAAGTGTCTTCAAAGAGAGCTCCAAATGACCTAGAAAACCTACAACATAATATTAGCATGAAAACCTAAGATGAAAATGAGGAAGAGAGCTCTCCTTTTATAAGAAATGAGATGAAAATAGACCATTGAGATTAAGAGGGAAAAGACTTAATCAACGGTGGAGAAAAATAGAAGCTTGATCCTTGTGCACAAATATCCTCCAATAAGAAAATAAAAGTTGACTTTAGTGTCCATATGAGACAAAAAGTACTTTTTCTCTTTTTATAAAATAAGAATAATATTTTATTTGTGCAACATAGGATAAGAAGAAAAGTGAAGATTTTTTATTTAAATAAAAAGGGAGGAAATTCTTTTTAATTAAATAAAGGCTTAGGATAAAGTAATTTTATTATTTAATTAAAAGAGATTTTTAATTAATTAAAAGGGAACATGTTCTCTTAATTAAATAAGATTTTTATTTTTTTCTTTTTTAAATTAAATAAGACTCAAACTTTAGGAAATATTGAATTGATTATGATTTGATCAAGGAAATTGATATAATTGATATTGTTGATATTTGAAAATATTGATTCAAGGATTTGATAAATTGCTAAATGGGGGCCCAAAGTCTAGGTGACCATTTTAGGGTGTATACATTAAGGACTTAAGGATAAAGGTCTGAAGATGTATAAGAGGGAAGTACTGAAACTAAACAAAGAGAACTTCGCAGTATGACAAAGCAGAATGAAGCTGCACATATCTGGAATTGGGAACTCAGCACTAGATCTGATGGAGAATGGCTACATACAACCACCCACTGGTCCCTTAACTCTTGATCAATTGAAGGACAAGCATGAACATAATGTTACTATGATGGAACTTGTTGCTACCTGTACCGATGCTAAATTTGAAGATATTAAGACATGCATGACTACCAAAGCAATGTGGGATAAACTAACACAAATATACAGTGGAGATCTGAATGTCAAAAGAGCCCGAGCTGAAAGTCTAAGAGGCAGATTTGATGATATGAGAATGAAAGAAGGTGAGAACATTGTCCAATATTCAAATAGACTCAAAGAGGTGGTACATGCTATTAGAGCATCTGATGGAGTAATTGATGATGAAACAGTGATAAGCAAGATTTTTAGAACTTTGCTACTAGTTTATGCAATCAGGATTTTTGTAATTCATGAAACAAGAGCTACATCCAACCTCACTCTTGACACTCTGATTGGTAAACTTACAACCTTTGAATTAAACAAATTTGATAACAGTGTTGTTCCTTCTGTTGAATCCACTTTCATGTCTTCTTTGAAGATTGGAAAGTCTAGTAGGAATAGTAAGAATTGTGATAGTGATGACAATACCAGTGATGAACTTGATGAGCTTGAAGCACTTATGGCCAGAAGATTTCCCAAAGGAAAAGGAAGGTATAGAGGTAAGATACCTTTGGCATGCTTTAATTGTAAAGAAGTTGGTCACATCGCTGCTAGATGTTCTCAGAAGAAAGATGATGATAGATCTGAAGGAAGCTATGGGAGAAGAGTCAACAGAGGTTACCGACACAATAATAGAGACAACCAACATGAAAAAGGCAAAAAGGTATGTTACATAGCCAAAGATATTGAAATTGAATCTGATTCTGATGATGATATAGAAGTTGTATTTGTTGCTATGAAAGATAACTCAGAGGAAGAAGAGAAATATGAAGAGACAACACTGATCTCTAAAGTAAGTAGAAATGATACATGGATCATAGACAATGGTTGTACACATCATATGACTGGTGATGTAGAGAAGTTTGATCGTCTTGTTGAATATAATGGAGGATTTATGAGAATGGAAAATGATGCACCTTGTATGGTAAGAGGTAAAGGCTCACTAATGATCAATGATAGACTACAATGTGAAAATACATACTAGGTAGATGGATTGAACTATAATCTGTTAAGTGTGGCTCAGCTAAACAATTCAGGCCACTGACTGGCTTTTGAGAGCAAAAAGGTGAAGATCTATGATGATGGAGGAAGACTTGTCAGAACTGGTACACAATCCAGAGGTAATCTATTCTATCTTGATATGGATTAGTCTTCTTGTTTGTTAATAAAGGATGAAGATGCTTGGTTGTGACACAGAAGGTTATGCCATGTGAACTTTGACAACATGATCAAGATTAGTAGAAAGAAAAGAGTTAGAGGATTTCCTAACCTAACAAAACTTGATCATGCCATGTGCCATGAATGTCAGAAAGGTAAGATGACTAAGTCTAGTTTTAAAAGCAAAGACTATTCAACAAAGAAGATACTTGAGTTGGTTCATACCGATCTATGTGGTCCTATGAGAACTCAGAGCTATTCTGGTGATAGATATTTTATTCTTTTTGTTGATGACTATACTAGACTAATGACTATTATGTTCTTGAAAGAGAAATTTGAAGCTTTCAAAATATTTAAGTGGTATAAAGCTAAGGTAGAGAAAGAAACCGAAAAGAAAATAAAGTGCTTAAGATCTGATAGAGGAGGTGAATTTATCTCTAATGAATTTACTAATTTTTTTAATGAGCATGGAATCAAAAAATAGGTATCTACACCGAGGACACCTCAGCAAAATGACATTGCTGAAAGGAGGAATAGGTCTATAATTGACTGTGCTAGAAGATTGATGATACAGAAGAATGTTGCTTAGACATATTGGAGGGAAGCTGTCAGCACAACTATGTATGTTCTTAACCAAGTACAACTGAAGAAGGACTCCAACTGAAAACCTTATGAACTATGGTTTGGACACAAACCTACTGTAAGTTATTTTAGAATTTTTGGAAGTAAATGCTTTATTTTGAAAGATGAGAAAAATGGAAAATTTGATTCTAAAGGAGATGAAGGGATATTTTTGGGATATTCCACTACAAGTAAAGCATACAAATGTTTGAATAAGGCTACAAATAAGATAGTTGAAAGTACTAATGTATGTGTTGATGAGTTTGATGACAAGTACAAAAAGGAAAGTACAAAAGAACCAAAAGACTATGGTAGATTCACTTACATTGAACATCCAGACTATCTACCGACACCGCAAACTATGACAACCGGTCAGCAAGGAAATAATGCAGGACAACAGGTAACACAAACCGAGGAACAAGATGGAGCTACCGAGAAAGGAAATGACCCTAAATAGGATGAGCAAGGAAGGAGGAATCAAGTTTTGGCTAGTTTTGTAAGAAGACATCATCTTGAAACATAAATCATTGGAGATAGACATGCTGGAATGTAAACTAGAAGTAAAATAAGACAAGGTACATGTTTAATTTGTGAATTTGAACCTAAAACTGTGAAAGTTGAATTAGAAAATGAAGAATGGGTTAATGCAATGAAGGAGGAAATAGAGAAAATAGAGAAGAACAAAACCTAGTCCTTAGTACCCCAACCAAAAGATAAGAATGTTATCGGTACTAAGTGGATATACAGGAACAAATTAAATGAAAATGGTGAAGTCACAAGAAATAAAGCTAGATTGGTATGCAAGTGATATGCATAGGAAGAAGGCATTGACTATAGTGAAACATTTGCACCTGTTGCTAGATTAGGAGTTAGAATACTACTTGCATATGCTGCACATAAGAAATTCAAAGTCTATCAAATGGATGTGAAGTCAACATTTTTTAATAGTATACTTGAAGAAGAGGTCTACATTGAACAACCTGAAGGATTTGTTGATCTCGACAATAAAGACATGGTATGTAGATTACATAAACCTTTATATGGATTGAAGCAAGCACCGAGAGCATGGTATGAAAGATTGCATACTTACTTGTTAAGTATTGGATTTGTTAGAACAAGGGAAAACAACAATCTGTATGTGAAAGGTGATACTAATGATACTATTATCATTGCTAAAATATTTGTTGATGATATTATCTTTGGAGGCTCAGATCTTTTTTGCAAGGCATTTGTTGATGAAATGAAAAAGGAATTTGAAATGTCTATGTTCGGAGAGATTAAGTTCTTTTTTGGACTACAAGTGATTCAACAAAGTGATGGAATATTCATCACACAATCTAAATACATAAAGGAAGTACTAAAGACATTTGGCATGGAAGATGCTAAACCTGTGGGAACACCGATGGCTACTAGATGCAAATTGACAAAGGAGGATGAAACTATAGAGGTAAACCAGAAACTTTACCAATCCATGATTGGTAAATTAATGTACGTAGTTCACAGTAGACCAGATATAGCACATGCTGTGGGAATTGTTACAAGATTTTTTGCTAATCCTAGCGAATCACACATGATAGCTACAAAAAGGATCTTAAGATACTTGAAGAAAATAGAGAATTATGGATTATGGTATCCTAAGGAAGGGAAGTTTGAACTGAAAGTTTACATCGATGTTGATTGGGCTGGAAATGTAGATGATAGAAAAAGCACCACCGGAGGAGCATTTTTCTTTGGTGAAAGACTTGTAACATGGACAATTAAAAAGCAAGCTTGTATTTCTCAGTCTATAGTTGAAGCAGAGTATGTTGCTACTGCTACTAACTATTCAAACATTTCATATAACAAACAAGTGTTGAAAGGAATGAATGAGGTAATCACTGAGCTGGTGATTATATATTGTGACAACACTAGTGCTATTAATATTTCAAAGAATCCTGTCATGCACTCTAAGACAAAGCATATATCTATTAAGTATCATTACTTAAGAGAACAAGTGCAAGAGAAGAAAGTAAAGTTAGAATTTGTTACATCTAAAGAACAACTTACAGATATTTTTACAAAACCCCTACCGAAGGACACATTTGGATACTTGAGGACTAGACTTGGGGTCCGTCCCCTGTCTATCGATCACTAATGTGATCTAGTTGTTGCATCAGCCTACTTATATCAGAAGATCATTCATGTTGATGTAGCATAGTTCATACTTTGAATCATGTTCAAGGTTGTGATTAAGTTTGAGAACTTGAACCGATTGGAATATCAATATTCAGAGATACAGAGGAAGACAAAATTGTTTGTTTATTTGTTTCTTTGGCATTGTTGTCAAAGGGAGAGATAAACAATATGAAAAGGAACAAGCACCGATGAGAATTATCTAAGGGAGAGACAATTTGAATGAGACAGAGTATTGAAGATTAGTTACAGAGAACAGAAGCAAGAACATGAGAACTGAAAAGATCACAACTACAGAATGGTAAAGCTATATTATTTAATGATAGTTTAGTAACGTAGTGATTAAACATATTAAGTCTATTTGACTTATAGCATTTTATTCACAAGTTGTAGAATATATGTTTGGTATGTGTATGGTACACTTCATATTACTTGAGTTGCCATCAATGCCAAAGGGAGAGATTGTTGAACTACAACTGATTTGGAATCTGATTGAAGAATCTGTGATTAAAGATCACTAAGGAGTTGTTGATTAGATATGTAATATGATTAAATTAGTATTATGTTGTCATTGATGTGAACTAGTTTGAAAGCACTTATCTTGTAAGTTACTATACCGAGACATCTGAAGAAAGGTGAAAGAGATGAAGAACAAAGAAATCTACATGAGGAAAGATGTACATGACAGATGAGGATAAGGAACACATTGAGTAACTTGTTGATGAGTCTATGACTTGATGATATTGACTTTATTATGTTGCATTCATCTATGATGAAGTATAGAGATGAAAGACACAAAGAAATGTTGTCAGTAAATGAAGTATTTCTAGTATACACCGATGGAGTGTAGTGTATACCGATCATAGTATTAATCAAGCAGTGTTCACTGACGCATTTCTTTGTTAACCGAGTGGAACAGAATGAATTAAATGATTAGTTTAGCCGATAAGATTGATGAGCTGGCAAGAGTATAACATCGAGGTAATAGATAATGTTTGTTATACAGATCGATGGCTGATGAAATTTAGGAAAGATCTAAAGGATTAGAATCAAATGTGTTATTAACACACTTACCGAGAAAGTTTGAAGTGGAAAAATCTATGAATGTGGTTAAGTGGCAAAATTCGATGGTGGAGAAGAAAATGATTTGCTCGTCTATATAAGAGAACATAATTTCTTTATGAAAGATGTCAGAAGAAGTAGAAACTACAGGAATATCATGTGAACAAGGTTTTCATGCATTCTGATCATACTGGTTAGTAAGAACCGAGCTGCAGAATAATTACCAAGCTACAGAGAGCAATTACCAACAGACATTAAGTTGATACAATATTGAATCTGAAGTGGAATATTGATTAGAAGGATTTTTATGGACTAAATATTGATCTGTAATCCATAATTGAAGTTGTATTAAGATAGGTCATTTACTATTACATATTTAACCATTGTATACAGTCAAAATCTCTTAACTGAGTGGACTCTGAAAGTCTTATGATATGTCATTCATACAATGAACATTGTTATCCTGTCAACCCCATAGTGAATGTTGGTTGGATGATAACTTCTAGTCTAAAATCCTCTAACAAGGTCACACCTAACAGTGTGTTTGTAAACCTTTAACAAGGTTGGGTCTTAACCGACCTCACTTTAGAATAGTGAACAATTTTGGTTTGCCGGTCCCAGGTGGTTTTTCCCTTTACAGGGTTTCCACGTTAAATCTTTTGTGTTATGTGTTGATTGTGATATTTGTTTGTTATCCTTCTTTACATGTTACATGTTAGATTTGATCGGTAAATGTTATGATATTAGACTGGTAATCGGTAAAAGCACAGATAGTGAAAGTTTTATTGTTTATCGATGAGCAGAAATTGAAGAAATAGTTTTGAATTATACATTTTGTATTGGGACACTGGATAACTAATTCACCCCCCTCTTAGTTATTCTAATAGATGCAACACAACCACTACTCCTCTGGTTCTAAGTTGACACCGTGACATCCAAAAACCAAAGATAAAGAATAAATTTAGATAGTGGAGAGGGCCCCCTCTCCACTCTCTAAATTTATTCTTTATCTCTGGTTTTTGGATGTCGTAGTGTCAACTTAGAACTGGAGGAGTAGTGGTTGTGTTGCATTGTCTAGGTATAGCATTCAATTATGTTGTGTCTCCAAACAATTGTGACCATGATGCCTACATTTATGTTTCTTAGCTATTGTGTCCCAGGACCCCTTATGACCCTTTAGGATCCCTAAGAATACATCTTAGAGGTCTTAAAGTGTCGTAAAGGGTCATAAGAGGATCCTAGGAGGGGCCAGATGAGCTTCCACCTTCATGTGGTTGGCCCTGTTAAGTAGAGAATGTTAAAATATTCTTGAAACAAAGAGAAGCTCAATAATTTAAGGTCTCACTCCACCTACGACAATATATATATATATATATATATATATATATATATATATATATATATATATATATATATATATATATATATATATATATATATATATATATATATATATAGGGAAAATCCCTGATAAAAGTAATGGTATAATTTGGATAGTATATATATATATTTCGGAAGCAAAAGGGAAAATTCATGATAAAGGTAATGGTATAATTTGGATAGTAAGGATCACCAAACTTCATAAAACATACAAACCTGTCTAGTGATTGATGGAAGTGTGTTGGACTGATGTTTATGTTTCGATGTTTTAATCTTTTGTGTTAATGAATGTTATGATGTGTTAATGAATGCTAATTAATGAGTCTTATGAATGCTAATGAATGTGTGTTAATGAATGCTAATTAATAAGATGAATGCTCAATGGAATACACCATATCTAAATGGAATACTTTGTGCTTGATATACTTAAATGGAATACACCAAGAAGTACCAAATGATGAATGTTCAATTGTTGTAATGGAAAAGCATCAAAACCATCCATTTCTAGAACTTGATTTTATAGTCTTAAATATTTTTCTATAGTTGTAATGATTTTTCTTATTTCTTGTCATTAGAGCCACTTCATATGCACAGGTGATGAATATGCAGATTTGCCTAAGTAGTACTGGGAGCAGACCAAGCAACAAATGTACTATTGTGAAAATCATCACAAGTCCATTTGTTGTTGGGTTGTTCCCAGTGGTTTTTGGTTAAATCTGCATGTTTTTCATATGTTCATATACCAAATGATGAATGCTCAATTGTTGTAATGGAAAAGCATTAGAACCGTCCATTTCTAGAACTTTATTTTCTAGTCTTAATGATTTTTCTATAGTCCTAATGATTTTTCTGTAGTCTTAATGATTTTTATTTCCTCCTAATGTTTGTTTCTCTTGATAAATTAGGCCTTGAATTTGAATTTTTGTTCACTGTTTTGTTTCAGCTTGATATTTCATTCATTTTTCATATACATAAAGACTACACATGCTGATAAAAAAATGAGCTATTTGATTGTTCACTGTTCATTATTGTAAATGGTCAATATTTCTAATGGTACTCCTTGGGGTATTCCATTTAAAAATAATCATGTTTCTATGACTATTCCTTGGTGTATTGCTTTGAGCAGTGTGCTTTATGTTGTGGAGCCCTATGTATTAATGTAATGGCAGTATTTTTGGTATGAAGGGATTGATTGTAGCCCTGCATATTGTAGTCTTCTCAACTCCATCTCCTATCCATGCATATTCTGTCCATGCATATTCTGGTTGTGATGCACATGCATAATCTTATTTTTGATGCGAGGGAGAGAAGCCAAAAACATAAAAAATATGCAAATAAAAATGATAGCTGAAAAACATAAATGTAGATATCACAACAGCTAAAAAATATAAATGTAGATATCATGGTCAAAATTGTTTAGAGACACAACATAATTGAATGCTATACCCAGACAATGCAACACAACTACTACTCCTCTAGTTCTAAGTAGACACTATGGGATCCAAAAACCATAGGTAGAGAATAAAATTAGAGAGAGGAGGGCTATAATGACCAAAATAATATAGGGTCCCTATATTATTTCAGTCTTTATGGCCCTCCTTTTCTCTCTAAATTTATTCCTTATCTCTAGTTTTTGGATCCCGCAGTGTCCACTTAGAACTGGAGGAGTAGTGGTTGTGTTGCATCATCTGGGTATAGCATTCAATTATGTTGTGTCTCCAAACAATTGTGACCATGATGCCTACATTTATGTTTCTCGGCTATTGTGTCCCAGGACCCCTTATGACCCTTTAGGATCCCTAAGAATACATCTTAGAGGTCTTAAAGTGTCGTAAAGGGTCATAAGAGGATCCTAGGAGGGGCCAGATGAGCTTCCACCTTCACGTGGTTGGCCATGTTAAAGTAGAGAATGTTAAACTATTCTTGAAACAAAGAGAAGCTCAATAATTTAAGGTCTTGGTCCACAGAGATGCTGAAAAAATGATGGGAATCAATGATGGAGAGTTTTTAGATTTTGAGAAGACGTATATGAAGTGGAGGCCAGAAGAGATTTTTGTGGAGATTTGCTAGATGTAGAGATTTTCTAGAGTGCCTATATACATATGAGGGTTTCTAGATTGAGTACCAGTGCAAAGATGACGATTCAGTAACCTATGTCTATAAAACCTTCACAAAAATCTATTCTTTGGCCTCCACTCACACCTCTTCTCAGAATCTAGAAACTTTGGATATTATTTCTCATCCATGCACGGAATGTGCTAGTGATTATAAAATTACTTTTGCGAGACTGGGATCAATTATGAGAAGGTTAACAACAAGATAATATTGTATCTTTCATTTCTTTTATCCATTCATATTTTCTGCCTTCTCTTATATTGGATATTGTGCAGTGTACATAAAGGAAAGTGAAATGTCCCCTTTCTAATTTTTATATCATATTTAAGTCCTCTAATCAAATTATTAAATCAAACAATCAACACTTTGAAAGATTATGCAATTTCTCAATAAAACCCAAATCGGGTATGCCCGAAATAGTGCCAAAAACTTCACAGCTTCACATATTATTGATAAATCTGAAAGTAGAAATTTTTACAAAAATTTCACCAACATAACAGCCTACAAAATGAAATTTCCAGATCTGTATAGAGTTTACACAACATCTCCCAAACGGAGGACAAAAACAATGCTCATCGAGCTCCCGAAAATAACACAAAATAGCCCGAAAACACCATAAAACACTAATAATCTATAATAGAAGTATAACCACGACCCAAGACATATATTTAGCTCTATTTTAACATCAAAATGTTTTCAATACAATAGAAAACCAAGCTGATATGAAATACTCAACCGGAAACACCAAACTCTTACAAGAAACACATTCGAAAACTCACAAATTTGCACTGTTCAGCACAAGAACAAATTATGCATGAGCTTGCACATGGAATGGCCTCAAAATCCCATCCTTAGCCTTCTTGGAAACCTGAAAACTCCCATCTTTGGGTCTCCTTCTCCACAGGTTTGGCAGTCTCTGAAGAACAACAAAGCAATGAGCAAAAATCAAGTTCTAGCATGCGCACGAAATACCTCCAAACCCCTTTAAAAGAGGGCATAACCCTAAATCATGACCAAGAGGGGTCAATAATACATATTTTAATAATAATTATCATTTATTAATCCATTGGTTTCCAAAGATTAGCCCCTTTTCCTGAAATTTCACTTTTTGAGCCTGTCAGCCTTAGCAAAAGTTATTATTTTTAATTATTTGAAAAGGGGACATGACAAGTCCTCCCTCCCAAATATTGCTTGAACTCAAGTAATGAAGCTTTGGATGCTCAATAATATTTTCTCCTTCCCAAGTTGCATCCTCCAATGGTAATCCTTTCCATTTGACCAAATGCTCTATGATGCTCTTATTTCTCAATCTTTTCTCTCTTGTATCCAAAACCTCTTCTGGTATTAAGACTAATTTCCCTTCATCATCAAGAGGTAGAAATTCTATATATACTATGTTTTTCTAGCCTAGAACCTTCTTCAGGAAAGAGACATGGAAAACATTATGTATTTTTCTGTTTGGTGGGAGCTCCAATTCATAAGCTACCTCTCCTACCTTCTTGATGATCTTATAAGGTCCATAGAACCTTGGCTTGAGCTTCTCTGCCCCACTCCTCTTCAAGGTGTTTTTATTATATGGTTGCAACTTGACAAATACCAAATCTCCCATCTCAAAAGATCTTTTAGTCCTTTTCTTATCAGCGTACAACTTCCGTTGGTTCTGTGCATGTTGTAGATTATCCTTGAGGGACCTTATTATGTCTTGGCTTTGCTTAACGAAATCACTTGCTTCAGGTACTCTGCTATTTGAAAGTAATAGATCAACAAAGGAAAGGGAATCATAACCATAAAGAGCATGAAAAGGAGGCATACCAATAGACATGTGATGAGATGTATTGTAACAATACTCCCCTAGGTGCAACCATTTCACCCAAGCATGTTGTTGATTTGAAACATAGTTCCTCAAATATCCCTCTATCCATTTATTAACTATCTTTGTTTGTCCATATGTTTGAGGGTGATAGCTAGTACTGAGAGTGAGTTCAGTTCCTACCAAATGAAAGAGCTCCTTCCAAAAAAATTTGAGGAATCTACTATCCTGGTCACTAACAATGTTTCTAGGCAAGCCATGTAACCTGAAAATTTCCTTGAAGAACAATTCTGCCACTTGTGATGCCTTGAAATCAAATGTGATGGGAAATAAATGTGCATACTTAGTTAGTATATCTACCACCACATATATGCAACCCTTACCTTGAACCTTGGGAAACCCAGTGATGAAGTCCATGGAAATACTTTCCCATTTTTGTTCAGGAATAGAAAGTGGCTACAACAACCCTGCAGGAAAAATTTTCTCACTCTTTTTTTGTTGGCATACCATACATTCCTTAATGTGTTTAAGGACATCCTCCTTCATACCTTTCCATGCAAACTACTCTTGAAGTTGCTTGTATGTCTTGAAGTATCCTTGATGACCAGCCAAAGGTGTGTCATGAAAGGCCCTCAATATCCTCTCCTTAGTTTTTGATCTCGGCACTAAGAAGATCCTATTCTTGTAATAAATCAATTCATCAAAAACCTTGTACCTATTATCATCCACTAACTTATCCAAAATATTGGTGGCAAAGGAATCTTTAGCATACTCTAAAATTATGGAGACTTTCCAATCAGTAGAGATAGATGTTAAGGAACACAAAGTGGGCTTTCTTGAGAGAGCATCCACAACCACATTATTCTTTCCTTTCATGTATTCAATATCAGAATCATAAGCTTGCAATTTTCTTACCCATTTTTGTTGACGATCATTCAAATCCCTTTAGTTCAAGAAGAATTTGAAGCTATTATGGTCTGTCTTTATAATGAATCTCCCACGTACCAAATATTGTCTAAACTTATGAAGCACATGCATGATTGCCAACATTTCCTTATCATAGATGGAGTAACCTTTCTCTGATTTATTTAATTTTATACTCTCAAATGCTATTGGATGTCCCCTTTGAGTTAGGACAGCCCCTATAACTTCTCCATAAGCATCACATTCAACAACAAAAGGTAAAGAGAAATCTGGAATTGCAAGCACAGGGCATAAACTCATTACCTCCTTAAGCTTATCAAATGTTTTTTGTGCCTCTTCTGTCCAAATAAAGCTCCTTTCTTTGTCAAATCAGTCAAGGGGGTAGAAAGCTAAGAAAATCCCTTGATAAATCTCCTATAGTAGCTACACAACCCAAAGAAACCTCTCAACTATGTAAGATTAGTGGGTGGAGGCCAATCCAAAATTTCCTGAATTTTTTTGTTGATCAACCTATACTCCTTTAGAACTTATAATATGTCCCAAATATAGGATCTCCATCAAACCAAACTCACATTTAGATAGCTTAGCATAGAAGGATTGATGCTCCAAGATTCCCAAAATATGTGCTTTAGATGCTCTTTCCATGTTTTACTGTAAATCAAGATATCATAAAAAAATAACAAAACAAATTTTTGAAGATGCTTGCTAAATACCTTATTCATACAAGATTGGAAAGTTGCTGGTGCATTAGTGAGGCCAAATGGAATAACAAGAAATTCAAAGTGCCCATAGTGACATCTGAAAGTAGTCTTTTCCACATCTTCCCTCCTCATGCGGATTTGATGGTACCCTGATCTTAAGTCAATTTTTGAGAAGTATACAGCACCATGTAACTCATCAATGAGTTCATCTATACGTGGTATGGGATACCTATTTTCTATGGTCTTCTTGTTTAGAGCCCTATAGTCTATAAAAATTCTCATTGTACCATCCTTTTTCTTGACAAGTACCATAGATGATGCAAATGGACTAGAGCTAGGCCTTATGAATCCCATGTCCAGGAGTTCCTTAATAGTTTTTTCTATTTCTTCCTTATAACCTCTTGGATGGTGGTATGGAGTTGTTATAACTAGTTTGGCACCCTGTTCTAACTCTATAACATTCTCAAAATCTCTATCTGGTGGTAATCTCAGAGGCAAATCATTGAAAACTATACTATACTTATCACGAATATTTTGAATTTCAAAATGGAAATTACCTTGATTCTTTGGAGAGCTTGTTGGATTGATTATGACTCCTACTACCCATGCTACTTGTCCTCTTTGAAAAGTCATCTCCATCCTCTTTGTAGTGAGCACCTTAGGTGCTCCATTTGATAAGCCTCTCAATAAGACTTATTTCCCATTGGAATGAAATTTAAACTCCATAGTTTGATGGTTCATGTAATAGCCTCCAATAGAGTGCAACCATTGAACACCCAATACAAGATCTATCTCCCCAATGCCAACAACATAGAATTCATCACATAACTCATAATCTCCTAAGGTCATCCTGAGTTGTTTCACCACCCGTGTGCAAGGCATAGTGAATCCATTAGCTACAGTAACATTGAATCCCTCAAAATCTTATGCTTTAAGCCCTCTTTTCATCAAAAATCCCTCATTAATAAAATTGTGAGTTTCCCCACTATCAAGAAGAACTGTCAACCTTTGCCCTACTAGTACCCCTTGAATTTGAAAGGGATGGTATTTTGGGACTCCTGATAATGCTACTAAAGTGCCATCCTTGCTGATTTCTTTTTCTTTCTCTTCTTCTTCCTCGTCCTTAGTGTCATGAAATTTCTCATGCTCATCTGAATCAAATTTTGAAGCAACTTCAATATAGTGCACTTGACCTTTCTCCAAACATTTGTGTCCTGGAACCCATGGTTCTCTACAAGTGAAACAAAGTTTTTTCCTTCGTAATTCACTCCTAGTCTCTTCATCTACCTTCTTTTTTGCTACATTTATCACATTCTTTGGTGGTGGTGCTAGAAAAGTCTTTTTCTAAAAATTCCCCTTATGTTGCCAAATATTTGGGGGTTTTTTATTAGTGACTGGTTTCATAGGCACACAAGTTTCAAGTTGCAAGCTTCTTTTGATAGCTTCCTGTAAGGTTGAGGGTGAGAAAGCCTTAACCAAACCCTTAACATAATCTTCCAAACCATCAAGAAAAAGATAAACAATCCTCTTTTCACTTATATTAGGTACCATAACAGCCACTTTTTGAGACTCTTCTACATACTCATTAAATGATTTGGTTTGCCTCAACTTTGACAATTCTTTAAAATACTCTTCATCATCCTTGAGATCAAATATATATATCACTCTTTGACTCATATCATCAAATGTAGTTACCTGATCATGACCTTGAGTAGTCATTCCATTATACCACCAATCATAGGCTGCAACTTCCAAGTGTAGACTTGCAAATTGAATGACATCACTCTCCTTCATGGGGTTAAGTGTGAAGAAGGTCTGTAATTTTTGTAGCCATGCTCTAGCTAAAATTTTATTTGTTCCATCAAAAGTAGGTGCTGTAAACTTGCTTATTTTATTTTTGATCTCTCTTCCACTTATGTCCTACTCCCTCATGTACTCTTTCTTGGGTATCAAAGTGTTCATCATATCCACATATTCTCTAAAAGGAACCAAACTATGAAAGTCATCATCTAAGCCATTGCAAGTAGCTCTTAATGCAATCAAGTTACCTATAACCTCTTCCATAGGACTAAGGGCCGGATTTGGTACTGGTGGCTCATCTGTAGGCAAGAAAATAGTTTTTGTTGATTTAGAGGGTGTGGGTTTTAGATTTTTTGGCTCCTCTGAAGTGCTCCCTCTCTCATTAGTAGATACAACTCCTTGGAGTTTTTCTGTCAATAACTACAAAGCCTCTCTAGTTTCTACCAAACTATCCACTGTTTGCTTTTGAGTGTTCTGGATGTCTTGTAAGAATTTTTTTTCCATCTCATCCAGGTCAGCCATACTTTTCCCTTCCTTGGATTTTGTACTTTTATTTTCAACTGGAGGTTTGATCAGAATTTCTTTATTCTTTTCTCACTACAAATATCTCTTTTCTCTTTCACTTAGTTGCATACAAAATTCTACAAACCCTCAGGATAGCAAGATCATAGCTCTGATACCACTGAAATGTCCCCTTTCTAATTTTTATATCATATTTAAGTCCTCTAATCAGATTATTAAATCAAACAATCAACACTTTGAAATATTATGCAATTTCTCAATAAAACCCAAATCAGGTATGCCCGAAATAGTGCCAAAAACTTCATAGCTTCACATATTATTGATAAATCTGAAAGTAGAAATTTTTACAAAAAATTCACCAGCATAATGGCCTAAAAAATGATATTTACAGATCTATATAGATTTTACACAACAGCTCCCAAATAGAGGACAAAAACAATACTCGTCGGGCACCCGAAAACAACACAAAATAGCCTGAAAACACCATAAAACACTAATAATCTATCAAAAAAGTATAACCAAAACCCAAGAAATATATTCAACTATATTTTAACATAAAAATGTGTACAATACAAAAAAAAACCAAACTGATATGAAATACTCAATCGGAAACACCAAACTCTTACAAGAAACACACCCGAAAACTCACAAATTTGCACTGTTCAGCACAAGGGAAAACTCTGTATGAGCTTGCACATGGAATGGCCTCAAAATCACATCCTTATCCTTTCTTGAAACCTAAAAACTCTAGTCTTTGGGTCTCCTTCTCCACAGGTTTGGCAGCCTCTGAAGAACAACAAAGCAATGAGCAAAAATCAAGTTCTAGCATGAGCGCAGAATGCCTCCAAACCCCTTTAAAAGAGGGCATAACCCTAACTCACAACCATGAGGGGTCAATAATACATATTTTAATAATAATTATCATTTTTTAATCCATTGGTTTCCAAAGATTAGCCCCTTTTCCCGAAACTTCACTTTTTGAGCCTGTCAGCCTTAGCAAAAGTTATTATTTTTAATTATTTGAAAAGGGGACATGATAGTAAGGCGGTGATTATTCTCAAGGATTGACAAGTATAAGTCTTCCAGGCCTTGCCCAGTAGCTAGGAGTAAAGATAACATAGCTCAAGAGACCATCATAGGTGGTCTCTTTCTTCTGTCCATATTACTAACAAAATATTTTACCTTTCATTAGCTCATCAAATGCGGAGATTTGAAAGAATTTAATAGATGATATTTTCATCACTAATGTACATTATTTTAGTTTGACACTGAATGAATTTATTTATTTCCCACACTTATAAACTACAAGGACAACCATAAAGAAGCATCCCCTCCCGTGGTTGAATAATGTAGGCCATGAGAGGAGATGCTTCTTTATCATTGTCCTCATAATCTATAAGTACGCAAAGTAGATAAATTCATCCAAAGTCAAATAATATATGTTATCATGAAAATATTCTATTAAATTATTTTAAATCCCCGCATTTGATGAGCTAATGAAAGGTAAAATGTTTTGTCAATAATATGGACCAAAGAAAGAGACCAACTACGATGGTCTCTTGAGCTTCATTATTTTTAATGTGCCTACCATCACTTTTTTGACAGAAGCACTATACGTCTGATGACTACCTATCAAAAATCTCTGATAGCTAGTTGTCGCATGTACAACATCCCCATCGGTTAAAAGTTGTAAACAACGACTAGCTATCAAAAATATTTGACAGCTAGCCATCACATGTACAACATCCCCATCAGTAAAAAACTATAAAAGATGGCTATCTGTTGGAAATATCTGATAGCTTACCATCGCATGTACATAATCTCTGACGAATGCCCATCAGAATTCTGACGGTAAGAAATGGACTGATGATATGTTCACCATGCTGGCCACCCCTCTTTGGATGCAAATTATGACAACCATAGTATTCGTCATTACGATGACTATGGTAGGTGTCATTTTTTTTACTGCAAAGCTGCAATGACGTATTGTGTCATTTGATCAATGGAATAGTGTCATGATTTTGATGGATGGCCATCGGAAAAAAGACTCAAATGTACTAGTGCAGGGGTATCTTTATCATGAATTTCTTCCACAACAACATTATTCTAAGTAATTTGAGGTGAGGGAGGATTAGTAGGGGGGTTGATATTAGTCTCGGTGATAAGGGACATGTCATGTTAGAGGTTCTCTAACACATGGGATGATGAGTCATTCTTAGATTCATCTTCGCCATAACTCTCAGTCTCCTCAGATTCCTGAAGGCTCATCTCTTTCATTTTCCTTTTTCCCTTCTCCTTAGAAATTATGTTGGAAAGGTGAGGGGTGATAGCTTCCTTTGTAATCTCCACCTTTGAATCCACCTGGTAGGTGGAATCTTTATCTTTTCTAGGGTCTAGTCTCCAATCTAGGGTTATCGATGTTTTTATTCTTTTATTTACCAATTGAGTCATTCCTAGGATATACCTCCATGAAACCCTTAATCCTAAGGGGTTTTTTGACACACCTCTTTCTATCCATACCTGGGGGAGGGAGGAGACTAATAAGGAGGGGAATGTGATGGTGAGGACGGGGAGGGAAACACAAAAACTTGTTGAATTGAGACATTTATAGGACACAAAGCCAAATAGAACTTATAAAGGTGGTACATCAACACCTAATGTAAAATAACAAAGTTTTTCCTTGTGGCTTTACCTTAATCAATTTCAACAACATTACTTTCCATAGAGTGTAACCAAAAAAAGGGTATGGAGATGGAATCCCAATTCTGAAGATGATTATGAAAAGGGAGATGGTATAAATAGAAAGCACCTTATCTACCCTCCAAATTAAGTTTTTCCATAATAATTGCACACACTTGTGGCCAAACATCTGGGAGATTCTTACGGTTGTATCCACCATATCTTTTAATTGGGTGCTCCCCAGGTTGAAAGAACTGGTTTAGACTAGCCTGGTCCAGAGTCTAACTAGTTTTCTTGCACTTTCATCCTTTAGTAGCTAACCTCGTGGCTTTGGAAATAACATCCTCATTGATCTCAAAATTAATTCCATAGTTACCCTCCTGGCATTCCAACTAGATATTAACTGACAAGAAACATTCTCATCATACCCAGTCATATTCTCTATAAAGGGGAGAATTCCCCATTCTTTGCAAATGAACATAACTATTGGGTCATTTTTATATTTATTATCAATGTGGTTCAGCTCAATCCTCAATCTATCACCCCACATAGCTCTTAGATGAACAAACACCAGTGTCCAAAAATAGAACAAAATTGAGTTCAAGGCAGAACTATCCAATGGACACACTAAGTTGCAGAGGCAATTCAAGATATCACTAGATTTGGAAAGATCAAGATAAAAGTCCTCCTTTCCGCAGATTAATATTAATAATTATCCCCTTTATCATTGTAATGAATATCCTCACACCTCACCTTGCAATGAGCACACACTCAGACATGCAAGTAGTCTCTTAACTTTAAATCAAAGAGGTTAGAAAAGACATTTGGGGAGACTCCAAATCTAAGGAGATCAACCAAATGACACAAATTGCACTTTTCAACCTACCTAAAACAAAGCCATCTTAAATAATGATAAGGCCATTTTCGATGTGATCTTGCACAAAAATGATGACATATACTTGAATAATAACTAAAGGAAAAGAGAGTGTCCATCTCGATGCCCATCGTCATCATAATTTTCAAATTTTAATCTAGGGTGTGACATAATTTTTCCCTAATGGCCATGGCAGCTCCAAAATTGAAGCATATGAAAAGTAGAAAGCTAGCTTTCATGACTCACATTTGTGATGTTATGCTCCTCCCACTGAATAAGGATTTAGGTAAGCTCTAACAGTTGATTTGTATTCATCCAACAATGTAATTCATTTAACCATAGGTCAACAACATCTAAGGGATCAGCCACAATATTTCCCTCCCTATAAGTATGTTTCACTATAAAGCCTTCCAGACTAGTTGGCATTCCTCTAATATCCTTACTAATTCTCTCCACCTTCCAACCAGCTGATGCTCATCTCTTAAAAACATCAATGATGACTTTTGAGTCTCCTTCAATTTCAAATCATCTTATACCTATCGAAAGAGAAATTTTAAGCCCCCAAAGAAGATCCATACCCTCAACTTGATTGACAATATGGTCCATCAAGGGGCTAGAGAAAGAAACAACCAATTGTCCTTTGTGATTTATATAGTCCCTCCACCAGCATCCAAACCATGATTGACAACACCATCAAAATTTGGTTTTTCCCAGTTGGGCTATAGAGGCTTCTACACAACACCATGCCTATCCACAACTTTAGAGTTATCAAAATGATCAAAACCATTGGAAATATTCTAGGACATTGAATTATTCTTGATAAAAGCCAAAGGAGGAGAGGGAGGAAGTTTTCTATGAGAGACATAAATATTCTCATTAATGAGCTTAAGGCAATGGTGGAGAACAACCTCCAAGTGAAAAGTAATTTCTTTGAATATCCTATTATTACATTCCTTCCAAAGAATCCAAAAAATATGTGGAGGGATTTTCCACCATAGTTGTTGGAGGAGGAGATGGTGAGAAGGAGACTACCATTCTAGAACAAATTGTTGGATGTCATAACCAAAAACCTAGTGTAGAATAAACTTCAACAAAACCTTTTTCCAAATTTAAGAAGTGAAACTACAGTATATAAATAGATGATTGTGTTAGAATAACCGAGAGGGGGGTGAATCAGTTATCCAATGTCCCAAATCAAAATGTATAATCCAAAACAATTCTACTACTTTTGCAACTTGGTGAACATAAAAATACTTTCACTGTCTGTGTTTTTACCGATTGTCAGTCTGAACTTTATAATAGTTACCGATTAAATCTAACATGTAATATGCAAAGTATGATAACAAACAAATATCACAACCAACACATAACATAAGAGATTTAATGTGGAAACCCTCTGAAGGGAAAAACCACCTAGGACCAACAACCCAAAATTGTTCACTCTTCTGAAGTGAGGTCAGTGAAGACCCAACCCTGTTAAAGGTTACAAACACACTATTAGGTGTAACCTTGTTAGAGGATTTTAGACCAGAAGTTATTGCAACCAGCAATCACTCTGGGGTTGATAGGATAACAATGTTCACTCTATGAATGAAACATCAAAAGATTTTCATAGTCCAATTGGTTAAGAGATTTGTCTGTGTACAATGGTTAAATATGTAACAGTAGATGATCTACCTTAAAACAACTTTATTTTGTAGTTTACAGATCAATGTTCAGCTCATTCAAATATTTCTAATCAATATAACAATTCAGATTCAATACTATATCAACTTACTATCCGTCGGTAATTACTCTTTGTAGCTTGATAACTGTTATGTAGCTCAATTCTTATTAATTAGTATGATCAGAATGCATGAAAACTTCTCCATGTGATAATTCTGCAATATCTTCTTCTTCCAGCATGAGTTTCATAACGAAACCAATGTCTCTTATATAGATGAATAAATCATTTTCTTTTCCTCCATCAGATTTTTTCACTTTAAGCTCCGTCGACTGATGTGTCAGTAACACATTTCAATATGCTCCATTAGATCCTTTTTTATTTATGTTAGCCATCGATATTCATAACAAACATTATATGTTACCTCGATTTCCTACACTTTACAGCTCATCACTTTATCGGCTAAACTGATCATTTAATTACTTTATGTTTTTCTTGGTTAACAAAGAAATGCATCGGTGAACACAAGCTCGGTTAACACTGTGCTCGGTATACACTACACTTCATCAGTGTATACTGAAATGCTTTATTTACTGACAACATTGCTTTGTGTCTTTCAGCTCTATTCTTCATCATAGATGAATGTAACATAATAAAGTCAATTTCATCAAGTCATAGACTCATCAACAAGTTACTCAGTGTATTCCTTATCCTCATCTATCATATACATCTTCCTCATGTAGATATTTTTGTTCTTCATCTCTTTCACCTTTCATCAGATGTGTTAGTATAGTAACTTACAAGATAAGTATTGTCAAGCTAGTTCACATCAATGACAACATAATACTGATTTAATCATCTTGCATATATAATCATCAACTCCTTAGTAATCTTAAATTATAGATTCTTCATTCTGGTTCTAAATCAGTTGTAGTTCATCAATCTCTCCCTTTTGCATTGATGGCAACTCAAGTAATATGAAATGTACCATACACATACCAAAAATGTATTCTACAACTTTGTGATCAAATGATGTGTAGTGTAAGCTCTCCCTAGCTTAATATGTTTAATCACTGCATTACTAAAACAACATTTATAAAATACAGCTTTGTCATTCTGTAGTTATAACCTTTCTAGTTCTCAAGTTCCTTTCAGATTATCTCTCCCTTAGATAGTTCTCATCGGTGTATATCTCCTTTTCTTTTTCATATTATTTATCTCTCCCTTTGACAACAATGCCAAAGAAATAAATAAATAATCAGTTTTGTAGTAGCTAAGTAACTTTCTGTTGTCCATTACTTCCTCTATATCTTAGTATATTGATATCCCAATTTGTTTCAGTTCTTCAAACTTAATCACAACCTTGAACAAAATCCAAACTGTGAACTATTCTGCATCAACATGAATGATCTTTTGATAAGATTAGGCTAATGCAACATCCATATCACATTAGTGACCGATAGACAGGGGACGAACCCCAAGTCTAGTCTTCAAATATTCAAATGTGTCCTTTGGTAGAGGCTTTGTAAAAATGTCTGCAAGTTGTTCTTTAGATGTAACAAATTCTAACTTTACTTTCTTCTCTTGCACTTGTTCTCTTAAGTAATGATACTTAATTGATATATGCTTTGTCTTAGAGTGCATCACAGGATTCTTTGAAATATTAATAGCACTTGTGTTGTCACAGTATATGATCATTGGGTCAGTGATTACCTCATTCATTCCTTCCAACACTTGCTTGATATATGCAATGTTTGAGCAATTAGTAGCAGCAACAACATACTCTGCTTTAGCTGTAGACTAAGAAATAAAAGTCTGCTTTTTACTTGTCCAGGTTACAAGTCTTTCACCAAATAAAAATGCTCCTGTAGTGGTACTTTTTCAGTCATCCACATTTCCAGCCCAATCAACATCAGTATAAACCTTTAGCTCAAACTTACCTTCCTTAGGATACCATAATCCATAATCTTCTATCTTTTTTAGATATCTTAAGATTCTTTTAGTAGAAATCATGTGTGATTCTCTAGGATTAGCAGAATATCTAGCAACAATTCCCACAACATGTGCTATATCTGGTGTACTGTGAACTACATACATAAGCTTACATGGATCAGTAAAGTGTTTGGTTTACCTCTGTAGTTTCATCTTCCTTTGTCAATTTACTTCCAATAGCCATTGGTGTTCCCATAGGTTTAGCATCTTCCATGCCAAATGTCTTCAAGACTTCCTTTCTGTACTTGGACTGTGTGATAAATATCCCATCACTCTGATGTATCACTTATAATTCTAGAAAGAATTTAATCTCTCCGAACATAGACATTTCAAACTCATTCCTCATGTCATCAGCAAAAGATTTACATACATGATCTTGACCTCCAAAAATAATATCATCAACAAAAATTTCAGCAATAATAATAGTGTCATCAGTATCACCTTTCATGTACAGATTACTATTCTCACTAGTTCTTACAAATCCAATACTTAACAAGTAAGTATGTAGTCTTTCATACCATGCTCTTGGTGCTTGCTTCAAACCATATAAAGCTTTTTGTAATCTACATACTATGTTTCTGTTGTCTGGATCAATGAATCCTTCAAGTTGTTCTATGTAGACCTCTTCAAGTATACCATTCAGAAATGTTGATTTCACATCCATTTGATAAACCTTAAATTTCTTGTGTGCAACATATGCAAGTAACATTATAACTCCTTCCAATCTGGCAAGAGGTGCAAATGTTTCCCCATAATCAATGCCTTCTTCCTATGCATATCCCGTGCATACCAATCTCACTTTATTTCTTGTCACTTCACCATTTTCATTCATTTTGTTTCTGAATATCCATTTAGTACTGATAACATTCTTATATTTAGGTTGGGGTACTAAGGACCAAGTTTTGTTTTTCTCTATTTTTTCTATTTCCTCCTTCATTGCATTAATCCATTCTTCATTTTCTAATGCAACTTTCACATTCTTTGGTTCAAATTCACAAACTAGACATGTACCTTGTCTTGTTTTGCTTCTTGTCTGAATTCCAGCTTATTTGTTTCCAATAATTTGTGTCTCAGGATGATGTCTTATGACAAAACTAGCCAGTACTCGATTTCTTCTTTCTTTATCATTCTATTTAGGTTCATTTGCTTGCTCGATAGCACCATCTTGTTTGTCGGTTTCCCTTTCCTGTTCCTTGGGGTTATTTTCCTACAGACCGGTTATCACAAGTTGAAACTTTGGTAGATAGTCAAGAAGTTCAATGTAAGTGAATCTACCATAGTCTTTCGGTTCCTTTCTTTCTTCTATGTTTATGTCATCATACTCATCAACATGAACATTAGTACTTTCAATCATCTTATTTGTAACCTTATTCAGACATTTGTATGCTTTACTCTTAGTAGAATATCCTAAGAATATTCCTTCATCACCTTTAGAATCAAATTTCCCATTTATTTCATCTTTCAGAATAAAACATTTGCTTCCAAAAATTCTAAAATAACTTACAGTAGGTTTATGTCCAAACCATAGCTCATAAGGTGTCTAGTTGGTGTCCTTCTTTAGTTGTACTCAGTTAAGCACATATACAGCTATGCTGACAGCTTCCCTCCAATATGTCTGAGCAACATTCTTTTGTAGCATTAGTGTTCTAGCATAGTCAATGATTGACCTATTCCTTATTTTAGCAATCCCATTCTGCTGAGGTGTTCTCAGTGCAGAGAGCTGTCTTGTAATACCATTCTCATTAGAGAAATTAGTAAATTCATCAGAGATAAATTCACCTCCTCTATCAAATCTTAAGCATTTAATTTCTTTTCCAGTCTCTTTTTCTACCTTCACCTTATACTATTTAAACAACTTAAAAGCTTCAAATTTCTCTTTTAGGAACATAACAATCATCAGTCTAGTATAGTCATCAACAAAAAGAATAAAGTATATATCACCATAATAGCTCTAAGTTCTCATAGGACCACATAGGTCGGTATGAACCAATTCAAGTATCTTCTTTTTTGAGTAGTCTTTGCTTTTAAAACTAGACCTAGTCATCTTACCTTTCTGACATTCATGGCACATAGCATGATCCGGTTTTGACAAGTTAGGCAACCCTCTTACTCTTTTCTTCTTACTAATCTTGACCATGTTATCAAAATTCACATGACATAACTTCTTATGCCATAACCATGCATCTTCATCTTTCATTAATAAACAAGAAGACTGATCAATATCAAGATAAAATAGATTACCTCTGGACTGTGTACCAGTTCCAACAAGTCTTCCTCCATCATCGTAGATTCTTACCTTTCTACTCTCAAAAGCAAGTCAGTGACCTGAGTTGTTCAGTTGTGCCACACTTAACAAATTATAGTTTAATCCATCTACCCAGTATGCATTCTCACATTTTATTCTGTCATTAATCATCAGTGAACCTTTTCCTCTCACCATACAAGGTGCATCATTTCCCATTCTAATAGATCCACCATCATATTCATTAATTAGATCAAATTTCTCCATATCACCAGTCATATGATGTGTATAGCTACTGTCTATTATCCATGTATCATTTTTTCTTACTTTAGAGATCAATGTTGTCTCTTCATGTTTCTCTTCTTCCTCTGAATCATCCTTCATAGCAACAAATACTACTTCTACATCATCATTAGTGTTAGATTCATATTCAAATTCTTCGGCTATGTAACATACCTTTTTCCCTTTGTCATAGATATCTTGGTTGTCTCTGTTGTTGTGTCAGTAGCCTCTGTTGACTCTTCTCCCATAGCTTCCTTCGGATTGGTCTTTGGATCTATCATCTTCTTTCTTATTCGGACATCTAGCAGCAATGTGGCCAACTTCGTTACAATTAAAACATGCTAGAGGTAACTTGCCTCTATACCTTCCCTTACCTTTGGGAAATCTTCTGGCCATAAGACCTTGAAGCTCATCAAGTTCATCATCGGTATTACTGTCACTATCATTATTATTATCATTATTGCTACTAGACTTACCAATCTTCAAAGAGGACATGAAAGTGGATTCAATAGAAGGTACAACATTGTTGTCAAAGTTATTCAATTCAAAGGTTGCAAGCTTACCGATCAAAGTGTCAAGGGTGACATTGGATGTAGCCCTTGTTTCATGAATTGTAGAGATCCCGATCGCATAAACTAGCAGCAAAGTTCTGAGAATCTTACTTATCACGGTTTCATCATCAATGACTCCACTAGATTCTCTAATAGCATGTACTACTTCTTTTAGTTTGTTTGTATATTGCACAATGTTTTCACCTTCTTTCATCTTCATATCATCAAATTGACCTCTTAGGATTTCTGCTCTGGCTCTCTTGACATTCACATCTCCACTGTATATTAGAGTCAGCTTGTCCCACATCTTCTTAGTTGTATCACAATCCTTGATGTCATCAAATTCAGCATCGGTACAGGCAACAACAAGTTCCATCATAGTAATATTGTGTTCATGCCTATCCTTCAGTTGATCAAGAGTCAGGGGACCTAGTGTCAGTTCAATGTAGCCATTCTCCATCAATTCTAGCGTGCAACTTCATCTGGCTTTTCCATACTGTGAAGTTATCTTTGTTCAGCTTTGGCACTTCCCTCTTATACATCTTGAGACCTTTTTGATGAAGTCCTTAAAAATCCATTCTAAGCAACCATAGCTCTGATACCAATTGTTAGAATAACTGAGAGGGGGGTGAATTAGTTATCCAATGTCCCAAATCAAAATGTATAATCCAAAACAATTCTAGTACTTCTGCAACTCGATAAACATAAAAATACTTTCACTGTTTGTGTTTTTACCGATTGTCAGTCTGAACTTTATAATAGTTATCGATTAAATCTAACATGTAATATGCAAAGCATGATAACAAACAAATATCACAATCAACACATAACATAAGAGATTTAACATGGAAACCCTGTGAAGGGAAAAAACACTTGGGACCGGCAACCCAAAATTGTTCACTCTTCTGAAGTGAGGTCGGTGAAGACCCAACCCTGTTAAAGGTTACAAACACACTGTTAGGTGTGACCTTGTTAGAGGATTTTAGACTAGAAGTTATCGTCCAACTAGCAGTCACTCTGGGCTTGACAGGATAACAATGTTCACTCTATGAATGAAACATCAAAAGACTTTCATAGTCCACTCGGTTAAGAGATTTGTCTATGTACAATGGTTAAATATGTAACAGTAGATGATCTTCCTTAAAACAACTTCAGTTTGCAATTTACAGATCAATGTTCAGCTCATTCAAATATTTCTAATCAATATAACACTTCAAATTCAATACTATATCAACTTACTATCCATCGGTAATTACTCTTTGTAGCTCGATAACTGTTCTGCAGCTCAGTTCTTATTAATCAGTATGATTAGAATGCATGAAAACTTCTCCATGCGATAATTCTGCAGTATCTTCTTCTTCTGGCATGAGTTTCATAATGAAACCAATGTCTCTTATATAGATGAGTAAATCATTTTCTTTTCCTCCATCAGATTTTGCCACTTAATCATATTCATATATTTTGCCACTTTAAGCTCCCTCGGCTGATGTGTCAGTAACACATTTCAATCTGCTCCATTAGATCCTTTTTTATTTATGTTAGTCGTCAATCTTCATAACAAACATTATCTGTTACCTCAATTTCATACACTTTATAGCTCATCACTTTATCAGCTAAACTGATCATTTAATTCCTTTTTGTTTTGCTCGGTTAACAAAGAAATGCATCAGTGAACATAAGCTCGGTTAACATGATGCTCGATATACACTACACTTCATCAGTGTATAATGAAATGCTTTATTTACCAACAACACTGCTTTGTGTATTTCAACTCTATCTTCATCATAGATGAATGCAACATAATAAAGTCAATTTCATCAAGTCATAGACTCATCAATAGGTTACTCAATGTATTCCTTATCCTCATTTGTCATATACATCTTCCTCATGTAGATATTTCTATTCTTCATCTCTTTCACCTTCCATCAGATGTGTCGGTATAGTAACTTACAAGATACGTACTGTCAAGCTAGTTGACATCAATGACAACATAATACTAATTTAATCATCTTGCATATCTAATCATCAACTCCTTAGTAATCTTAAATTATAGATTCTTCATTCTGGTTCTAAATCAGTTGTAGTTCATCAGATTGATACTTTCATCTTCCCTCTTACATATGATGCACCTGTTGACCATATAGAAGCCCCTCTTGACAAGGTTGTCTTGGGTCAAAAATTTTCCATGCATTACAGCCCACTAGAAGAAGTTAATCTTGGGGATGAGTTATGAGTTCCAAATTCTCTTCAAGCAAGTAGGATCACCCTGCTCTTTGATCAAGAGGCTATAGGTAGATTTAACCGTGAGGTCACTCGACTGAATAGGGGTCCAAATCATTTTATCAGCTCTACCAAATAGAGGGAATCTAATATTACATAGAGTAGTCATAAGGTCCTGAGCTTTGTTAGATAGACCAAGTCTATTAGCTAGGAGGTGTGATAGGTCCTTCCAAATGCTACCAAGATCTAGATAGTTTGCAATGAAATTTCCAACTCTAAGCTTGAGATTATTCTTCAAAAGGTTAAACCCTCCCTCTTCAAGAGGTGCACTATCAATCCAATTGTCCTCCTAGAATCTAATATCTCTACCATTCCCTAATTCTCATTTCACACCCATTCTAAGAAGGTTTCTATATTTAAGAATGTTATTTCATACTTTGGATCCATGGGAAAAACTTCTCATAACAAAGACCTTGTTGAAATTCCCTACCCAGATATTTAGCCTCCATAATCTTGCACCAATTTGCAACATTATTCATCAACTTCCAAGCATTTTTTGTCATTAAGGATTTATTTACACTAGCAATCTTATGAATTTCCAATCCACCCAATTTTTTTGGCAAACACACAATGTCCCAGTTGACGAGGGAAAGTCTTTTTTTCTTCAGTCCCTGTCCATTAAAAAGTGAGTTGAATTCTCTCTAATCTCTCAACCACAGATCCCAAAATTTTAAACAAGGATAAAAAATACACTAAAATACCTTGTATTGAGGTTGAGAGGAGATGGAGTTTACCAACACTACTTACAATCTTTCCTTTCCACCTAATTAATTTCTTTTGAGTGTGTTCCAGAATGGAATTCCAAAAATCAACATTGAACTCTTTAATAGTTAGGGGTAGCCCAAGTTAAGTACTTGGGAGGTGGGCAGAATGAGAACCCAGAATATCAAGAGTTTTGATATGACAATCCTATTAAGTATTCAAGAAAAAACTTTGCATCTTTTGTGGTAATTAATACACTAGCCTGAAGTAATAGCATAGTTTTCTAAAACATATTTCCATCCTCTAGCTTCAATAACAAAGGATTTTCCAAAAAAGAGAGTGTCATCAACAAACTACTATAAAACTAAAGGGGGAAGAGTAGAAGAAGGTTTACTACCTTTAATCCTCCAAACATCAGCAAGGTGCATTATGTTATGGTCCAGGACCTCAGAAACCATGATGAAAAGGTAGGGTGATAAAGGATCACCTTGCCTCAAGCCTTTACTAGCATTAAACTTACCTTAAGGCACTCCATTATCCAAAATAGAAAATCTAACAATATCAACACATTCCTTAATGATATCAAACAACCTCTGGCTAAACCCAATTCTAGTAAAAAATTTATACAAAAAAAGTCCAATTCATTTTGTCATAAGCCTTAGAGAAGTCAAACTTAAAAGTCATACCGGCTTCCTTGCATTTGTCCATAGAGTGAATAATCTCATGAGTATTAATTTCAGTGTTAAGGATTTTCCTTCTTGAGACAAAACCCTTTTGCTTGGGACTTATAAATCTATCCAGGAGAGGTTTGAGTCTATTCACCAAGATCTTAGTGAAGATTTTGTATATAGTATGACATAGACTTATTGGTCTAAAGTCATTCATAGATTTAAGATCATGAGATTTGGAGACAAGAACAATGTAATTGTCATTCAACTTCCTTAGTAGTCTACCAGTCCTAACAAAGTCTCTAGCATCCCTAGCCACATCAAATCTTACAATGTCCCACAAATCTTGAAAGAAAGCCAATGAGAAGCCATCGAGTCTTAGACATTTATAAGCCCCCATAGAAAAGACAACAAATTTGACTTCATCCTCAGCCATTTGGATAAGAAGGAGGTCATTTTACTCATTAGAGATGGCTTGGGGAAGGAGGCACATAAGTTGGTCCTATAGATCCTACTAGTAACCAGTGTTATTATAAAAAAGGAGCAACAAAAAGAAAGAAGTGACCATGGTTCCCAATTGAGACTAGTCAAAAACTTCTCGACCATTATCATCAAGTAAACAATTGATAATGTTCCTCTTTCTATGCTTTCTAGTAGTCATGTAGAAGAAGGTAGCGTTAAGTCATCCTCTTTAAGCCATTGGACACATGATTTATGTTTCTAGTAGATCTCTTCATTTTCCATCAGAGTCTTTCATTTAGCCTTGCATTCCTCCTCCTCAATATTAGAGGAATGGTCCCCAATAGCCATTTCATGCTACAAAATATCTAGTCTAGCACTTAACTCCTTAGTTTTGAATATGTCTGTAAATTTAACCCTTCTCCAACCCTTAACCTCTCCCCTAATAATCTCCAGCTTCTTAGCAATGTGAAACATAGAAGACCCTCTAACTAGGGTAGACCACCACCTTCTAATAAATTCTCTAAAATTAGGATGAGAAGCCCACATTATCTCATATCTAAAAGGACTAGGTCCTGACCTAGTCTTATCAAGCCATTTAAGCAATAGCAGGTTATGTTAGAAGTGGTTCTAGGAAGATCATAAAGAGTTGAATTGAGACCTAGATCCCATGAAGAGAAAATAAGGAAGTGATCCAATCTAACCTGAATGAGGTTCTCTCCTTTCCTATTATTAGACCAAGGGAAAGGATTACCTTGTAATTCTAGATCATAGAGGTTAGTATTGCTGACAAAGTCAGAAAGATCCCCCATGTTGTCACTGTAGTCTATTAGACCTCCTAATTTTTTAGAGAAAGAAAGGGGGAATTAAAGTCCCCAACAAGCATGTAATTTTCATTTTGATCTTCCATGATGCAATTTGTAATATCCTCCCAAACCAACCTCCTACCTGAGTGATTGGTTAGGAGCATATGACTTAAAGGTGACAACAACAAAATTTCTGGGAAAACATAGGGGCTTATCCCTCCACCTTGGAAGGATTCCATAGAGTAGAAATACCTCCTAAAGCACCAAATGCCTCAGAATAGTAGAAATAAGCACTAGGCCAAATCCTCCCCACCATTTCAGATAAAGTACTGTAGGACATTTTAACATCTTGCAATAATAAAATATCTATCTTGTAATTAAATATATATTAGTTAATAGTATGTACTATTTTTGGGGACTATTTAGTCCCCTGATGTTCCAAGAAGGGAACATCATTTCTTACCTTTTTTATTAAGGTCTAGGGTTAATTGCCTACCAGTGGAAATTTCCCTTGTTATCACCTTATGCCTTCTAGCTCTTTCAGAAGGTCTACCAGCTTTGACAATTATACTTACATTAATCTTCTTGCTCCTTGTCTTCTTCCTTTGAGTTTTTCATTCCTCCTCAACATTTGAGTTAATTTTAGTAACTGAAGCCTTGCTATCAGGGAATAAAATAATAGACATAGTAACTTCTTCGACCCCTATTTCACATTGGGAAGTAATCTTCTCAACCACATTAACATAGTGGGAAGAAAGACTCCACATAGCATCATGGGTGGACAATACTTTATCTGTAGAGATATCTTTGATGATTAAAGTATCAGTCCCTTGAGCAGTAGGGAAAGTAGTATCATCAACAATATTTGTGATGAAATGGGTTTCTGAACACTCGTACCTAACTCCTTCAGAGGTCTTTCAAGCTGGGGATTTCCCCTTCCTCTAGACTAGAAGAAGTAGGGGGAGGGGATTTCATAAACCCCATAATTTCCTCCATGAGAGGGTAATCTTCTAGCTCTCCCTTATTAAGCTTTATCTCATTGGCCACAACATGATAAACTAATAGGCTTTCAATAGAGGGATTCACCAATTTGGTTTCCCCAAATGACTCAGGGAGATTATTTTCTCCTTCAACCTGTGCTCCTTATGTGGAGGGACTTTACATTCCACCACCATGTGTCCTTTTTTGTTACACCTCTAGTAGAACAAGGAAGCATTCTCATAAACCAACGCCTGAGTCCACTTGCCAAGTTTTGACTTCAAGATCATAAAGTTAGAGAGACTCTTATTGATAGCCACATTAACAAATAACCTAGCATAGACCAGTTTGGATTTGATCAATGTAACTATGTTAGTCGAGACATAATGGCCAAAATAGTTACCAACCCATCTAAATATTTTTTCATCCCAAAAATCCAAGGGGAGGCCAAGCATACGAACCCACACAAGAGTCATTCTGTTAATTTCAGTGGATGGGTCAAAACTTGGTTTCCATTTAGCTAGGGTCATAAAATGCTTACCATAGGCCCAAGACCAAGACATAACAAATATTAGGTCTTGCTGAGCAGTGAACTTGAATAGGAAGAGACCCCAGGCATAGCAGAAATACGTACACTACCTTTCAACTTCCAATGTGACCCAATCCATTTCCTTACCATATCAATGGAGGGATAGAAGTTAAAAAATCTTCCCACCAATGCCAGATGCATGTTAACCATCATTCTATCAAACACAGAGTTAGGGAGGGAGATTTTGGTGCCCTCCTTTGTTTGCACAAAGTCCACAAGGAATGATTCTAGCTCATTGTTGGGGCCCCCATTAGTACATTTTTCTAGTCTAGCTTAGGGGAATCATCATTCTGGGACCTATCTGACACCTTAGCATCTACAACTAAAAGACAATGCCTAGACAAATTACCAACATCATCGTGCAAAACAATGGGCTCTGAAGAAGAAGCCTGACAAAAATATTGGGAGGGGGGTCCAACTATGGGGAGGAAGATTCCTCCTGTGACAATATAATCATTCAAGAAGAATTCAAAATTGAAACGAGTAGGAAAGTTGCAAAGAGCTCTAAACCTAAAGAGTTTGATGTTTTGAAAATAATCTATAAGAATGTTATAGTCATTAATGATGTTGTTTTTAGATTATATTGTGTGAGAGTGTTATCTTAAACATAAATTCAGAGAATCTTCTAAAATTCTAATTTAGAAATAATAGTGGATGGATCTCAAAGTGTGATCTAGATTGTTGGTATGAAACAATCTCACATAGTTTAATCCAAAAATAGTAGTCATCAAAATAATAAATTATGAAAATTTGATATTATTAGATTGTAACCAATTAATTTATTTTATTAAAACCATTGTAATGAGATCAACACTTCTAGATCTCTTATTGAAGAAACTAAGCAAAAATCATTTCCCATTTATGAAAACATATCTATGTATAGATCTTTTCAAACCTTTAAAACATGTTTTTAGACTATGCCTCCTTTTTAAGCACCTAGTTGCAAGACCTTCACCATGAAACTTTTCCATTTAGATGTTATTATTGGAGAAACATAAGGCATTGAGCCAAAGGATTCCTAGAAGATATCATGATACAAAATTTTCAATAGACAAAAATAGATCTCATTCATCACTCAAGCTCAAGAAAGTTTGGAAGCCTATAGATCAACGCCATAAGAATCAAAGATAGAAGTTCAAATAATGAATAGATCTCTCCCCTCAAGATAATATTGTAACAATGGAAATGAAAGGGGTACTAAAATATATTATCTTGGAAATGTCTCTTCTTTCAACATTGAATTATCTTATCTAATTAAAAGCACTAATTGAAGAAGCCCTAAATCTAAATTTGCGAAGAAGACAAATTTAATAAAACATATGATATACCTAAGACCTTGGAGGATAATAATATGAGATTGTAGAGTGGCCATTAAAGCTAGTGATAATGAAGAACTTGATACTTAGATATGGAACAATGGGTTTGCCAACAATTAAGGAGCAATGGTATCCAATCTTTCCACTCATAGAATCTTTCCCAAAAATGTTAGCTTGTTCACTAGGCTTTTTCTCAAGTAGTTGTGCCTTTATTTTCTCTTAAATCTACTAAATGCAAGAAATATAGGGCCACATCAAAGAAAATATATAAAAACAAATTCTCAGAAGAGAAGGGGAATCATTGCAACCATCTAGGAGATATGTGTGAAAATATATTAGAGCATGGAGGTGGCATGAAAGCTAGACAAAATCCATAGATAGAAATGTGTTATGATGAAATGCCATAATTATAAATATGCAGAAAATTGATCAGTCAAAAAGGTTTCAAATCTTTCAAGCAAATGCAATTGGCAGGTCTAAACTTTAGAGAGAACTACTTCACTTTAACTTGCAAATAGACGTAATAGGAAGTGAGGGGAGAGGATCCAATAAGTGTGCAAGGTCAAAAATGTGTGATGCTAGTGGAGATGATAGGGGCCCACACTTTAGCACCTAGACCCCATTACATGTCACCAATGATTTGAAAAGTCAAACAAAAAAGAGTCATTTCTTAATACATTTTAAAATGCATCATAAAGGAAAAGTTTTGTATTTTATATATGCACCAAAGAAAAATTTAGGTCAATTTCATGTCGGACAAGCAACCTGTAATTATCACTAACAAGTTCTGATGCGGGTTAAAGTGGGCTACTGAGTATAAAAAATCCAACTATTATGCTTGTGATACAAATCATGTCTAATCACTTACATGTTAACATTAAACCCTTATATGAGGATTTCCACTTCAACCACAGTGCATGGTACAATCAAAACAATGTAACATGGACAAACATCAACCCAAAACATGTTGACAATTGCCACCTCATTGCAACTACTTAGTCATGTACTGCCTACGTAGATGTTACCACCCTAAACAATTAGACAAGACCCCAACTCATCATTCCAACCAAAATGTATCTTCATTCCTCCTTAAGTGCACATTGTGTGGTCACTTCACCAATAAACCACCCTGATTATCAAAATCAACTTGTGTAAGGCCACGAATAACCATTAAAGATAAATCAAATCTTAATTCAACCATCAAATGAATTCTTGCAACTAAAGCTTCAAATTCAAAATTCAAATTTGTAAGAGTACACAAATTAAAGATAAGTATACTTCAAACCTTCTTATTCATCTCATTCAACACCCAACAAAGAGCACAAAGAAAGTAGAGCACAGTGCAACAAGAATTGAAGTTATGTATCTAGGTATGTATGTGTTTATTACTAGTTTGTGTTATTTCTATATTACCTTTGTTGTTCAATTCATTTCCACGTATTTATCCATTCTACCATTTCCTTCAAGTTCATTTCATTTTCAGTTTTCCATACCCCTACTAGTTTCTCACGTCCTCGCATTTTTTTGGTTGTTTCTATTGCTTTGTTCATGTTCATTTCACTTACATTTTTTTAAGTATCCATATTTTTATCCTTTCTACTATTTCATTTGTGTTCATTTCACATACAATTTTTTACACATCCACATTTTTATACTTTCTACTATTTTGTTCATGTTCATTTCACTTCAAGTTTTGTATACCCTTATTTTTACTCTTGCCTTCATGTTCATTTCACTTACAGTTTTCTATACCCTTACTTCTACCATTTTGTTCATATTCATTTTGGTTATAGTTTTATAAGAGAACAAAAAGAAAGAAGACGACAAAGAATTGAAGCTAATTTTACAAGTACTTGTGTGTTCATTATTACTCTCTTTTTTCCCTATATTATCCTTCATGTTTGAAACTCCTTTCTACTATTTCCTTCATGTTAATTTCACATACAGTTTTCTAAACCCTAATTTATGGTTTTCCCTTCATGTTCATTTCACTTACAGTTTTGTATACCCTTGTTGTTTAACATCCTTACAATTTGTTTTTATCCCTTCAAATACATTTTTCTTTCACTATTATATTCTTTTTATATTCTCCTTGTTCAATTCATATCCTAGTAACTATCTTTTCCATCATTTCCTTTTTGTTTATTTCATGTTCTATTTTCTATACCCTTGTTGTTTCACATCCTCATGGTTTATTTTGATTTGTTGACATTCCATTCCACTTATCTATCTTATCCATCATTTCTACTATTTACTATTTCCTCCATGTTCATATATATATATATATATATATATATCATGTATAGTTTCTTGTATTCTTTCCTTCCGGTTCATTCAATTTCTAGTTTTCATATCATTCAATTCCTATTTAACAGCCTCCTGGTATCTTGTCACAAGACTTATAATGTTAGGCATTATTAAAATGACACTGGAAAACTGACCATGATCCAATCAAAACAACATACATAGACACAACTTAGTGCTGATATTAGTAACAAAGAACAACGCTATCAGATTGTCAAGAATTATGAATATGATAGAGACAACTATTTGAAGGCCCATAGGAAACTCAAAACTCTAGGTCTTATAGCAACCTATCATCCAAATCATGTGGATTAAGATATACTAGCATATATCCATGAAACTTCCTCCCCTTTACCCAACAAACCAATTCTCCACATAGAATTCCTAGTGGATATCCTATATCCAACAATTAGAGCAAAACAAGAATGGATTGCGAGCCAATCTCATCTAATTGGCCATTTCTTTCATGCTCCATATCCTTGTGATGATCTTTTCTACTGACCACACCTCATTTCTATTCTTATCTATTCAAGCTCATTCTGGAATCATGGTAGACCAACTATCTAAATAGATATTTCTTGGAAAACTATGGTCCACAACTCAGAGAGTTCTTAGAAATTCTTTCAGACAAAAAAATCCTTCAAAGAGTAGTTATGGAGCAAATCCCATCATGGGTTTTTACCAAGGTATACATTAAAACTCATACTAGTTTCTTTTCCACACTTCCTTGTCATGTCTACACTCAAAAAATTATGTCGAAAGAACCCATACCAGCTACCCCACCTCACCTAGTGGACCTAGAAAGTCTTGATCATGACTCACTACTAGTCTAATTGTTAGGTTTGTCCATGGCTTACTATTTCTCCTCTCTACTATCATGTTTCAACCATGAAAGTAAACAAATAACATGTCCATGCATTTATCAAACAATACCAAAACCAAACAAGGGAATTGTAACTCTTATGTTCAAGCATCACAACAATTGGAAAATGTATAAATTTTTTTCACTAAAGCATCTATGTTCACATTCTTCACCAAGCAGATCACTCTACAAAATTCCATGGTTAGTCACTTCCATTTCATAGGTACACGTTGTGCGCTCTACTACAATTTGGTTTCAAGTTGCAAAAAACATATTGTTCTTATTGTGTCACATTTTAGTATCACATTGATCATTAGCTTTGTCTTTGTTTGTAACACATACTATTCTTATTGTATGGAGATGGGGAAGTCAAGTCGCTCAAAGGAGAAGGAGCCTTGTCTATTGAAAAGAGAAACAACAAGGTTTTCTACCCATAAAAGAGGTTTCCACTTCCATCCAGAGCCCTAAACCCCACCTCCACCTCCCATTGTGAGGAATACATATCCTCTTGAACTCAATTCAAAATCTATTACACTATTAGCAAAGGATACTACAATAGTGACAACACCTAAAGTCACGATGCAACCTAGCAACACATTTAAAATTCATGGTGGTGATGATGTTTCCATAGTGCAGAATATGATAAGCCTATTTGGAGATGATGTGCCAAATGAAGATGTGACAGAAAACATAGATGAACTCTGTAATTGTGATTTAAATTCAGAAGTGGAGTTGGTTCGACTAGTAGAGAATGATTCAAATTCATGAGTGGAGTTGGTTCAGCTAATAGAGGATGAAACAAAGAGCTTTAGAATTCCATCCCAATGAATAGCACCACATGGTTGGAAGAATGGGATGAGAATCTGGGTATGGACTTGCAAGCCCCAGAACAAGATTCCTCTTTCACTTTTCCTACACCACCCACCATTTTTGTGCCCAAAATAGTACATTGCTATGCAAAATGTATGCAACCAGATAGTGATGTGGATGTAGATATGAAACAAGAAACATGTGAAGGTGGGAATGAGGAAGATGAAAGTGTACTATCACAAGTATGTGAGACATTAGGTTCTCAATAGGAAATGTTGTTGAGAAAGTTCTTAAAGCTGCTTGTTCACATCATCAACCAAAGGTAGGCCAACTGACGAAGGGATCTACTTCAGTCATGATGTAGGAGCATCTTGGGTTTATGGCAATCCTTGATCAACCAAAATATGTTGGACTTTGTTTCACTACTTGGTAGCTTATTTTAATTTCTTGGTAACCTCTTTTGTGTTCTTGGTGAAGTGTTCTTGTCGGTCACTGGCGAGCTCGATTACTATTTTGTTTTTTCCTCTACCGAGTTATTTCAGTGTGTTCAGTGTTGCTCAATTCCTGAGTTCACTGACTGGTGGAATTTAATTGTTTGATGCTAGCTCACATTTACAGTTAATTCTGGTCACCATATTAATGTTGGGATCTCTCATTGGGAAACATGTGGACCTAAATCTAGGTCGATGCTTTCTCCAATGCTAGATCTAAGGATCTTTAGAGCCAACTTGTTCCATGGCCTCTTTTATAAATAAGTAAAGATGTTCTAGGATTAGGGAGTCAGTTAAGAGGATAGAATCTAAAGTTTTGGATCCTCACATATATGAGGACAATTCTATAATTTAATTTCATTGTGTTGGCCATAACTAGAAAGGCCTTACAACCTGATATGTATGAAGTTTGAATGACTTAATAAAATAAATCTGCATTTCTTCTCTCCCTCTCTATGTTGTTTCTTCCGAGTTGTTAATCTGCAAGTAGGATTGGTCTTGGGAGTGCCTTAGGCCCCAAATCCATTCTCTTTTGCATCAAGTTTTATCAGAGTGAAGGTTACATCTAGAGGTTCCTTCTTGTAAGCCCTAGTTAGTGATATTATTGTAGGGTGGCAGATTGTAATCTAATTTGCAATTGCAGAGGGTTTCAAGATGGGTCAAGGGAGGTGAAATGTAGATCCAGGCTTAGCTAATATGCTAAGATAAATTGCTGCTAGAATAGAAGATGTTGAGACAACCCAGCGTCGAGGAAGACATCTTGAAGATGTTAATGATGATGAAGCTAAAGAAATACAGTAAGAAGCCGCACCTACACCTATAATGGATAAGGGATAAGAAAGATTCTTGAAGACATTGACTAGTCTAAAATCCACACCATAGTTTAACCCTCTTGAGTATAGTGGGAGACTGAATTTAGATGAGTTGATAGACTAGATAACTGAAATGGAAAAATACTTTGAATATGAGAATATATCATAGGAGAAGAAGGTGAAAATTGCAAGCACAAATTTGAAAGGTCATGCATCCTTGTGGTGGGAGCATTTGCAATTAGATAGAAAGAAGAAAGGTAAAGACAAAATTAAGGTATAGAATAAGATAGTGAACAAATTGAAGGGAAAGTTTCTACCTTGTGACTATCAAATTAACCTAGTTAGGAGAATGCAAGGTTTGAAGAAGAACAATAGCTCGGTGAAAGATAACATTGAGGAATTTTATAGATTGGATATCAGATCTGGTCATACTAAAGATGAGGTGGAAATAATTGCAAGATACCTAAATGGGTTAAGGACTTCTATCCAAGAAGAAATTAGTTTGGTGCAAATGGATAGTATTGAAGAAGCTTATCAATTTTCCCTAAAAGTTGAGAAGAAATTGAACAAAAGGCATGAGCAAAAACAAAGAGGAAGAGGTGATAGATTCCCTAGAGGATGAGGTAGATCATATGGTGAAAATAGTAGATTTGATCAAGACAAAACAAATCATGACAAAGGAAAGATTGAGTGGAAAGGTAAAATTTCCTTCCGAGGAAGAGGTAACTACTTCTGAGATAGCTATGGAAAAGGAGGATTTCGAGGAACTTGTTACAATTGTGGTGAAGAAGGACATAGATCATTCGAGTGTAAACATGCAAGTAAGAAGGTTGGTAGTAGTAGAAATGCTTTGGTGCATGAAGGTTCACCGTATGAGAAGGAAGGAAATTTGATTGTCAAAAGTGCATTGTGGAGTGAAAAGACAAGAAGATCTAGTAAGAAAAAGTTTGTTCAAGACTAGATGTATAGTTGTAGACAAATTTTGGAAAGTGATCATTGACAATGGAAGCTCGGAGAATTTGGCATTAGAAGAAATTGTTACAAATTTGAAGTTAGAAAGATTGAAGCACCCAAAACCCTACTAGATTTCATGGATCAAGGATGAGCATACACTAATGGTAAGTTAACATGCTATACATGATGGGAGATTGAATAAATATACTATTTGGGCTGATGGAAAAAGATAAATCTTGTTACCTTTGGTTGAAGAATTTGTTGGTGAGATATGTACATTTGTAAAATTTTATTTGATGGAAGGTAGATAGTTTGTTAAGGATCTAAAGAGAAATGATTTTTTTATGCTTTGATTCCTAACAAACCGAGTGAGAAAACAAAAGATAAAGTGTTGGTAGAGGTTAAGAATTTTCTCAGTGAGTACAAAGAGATCATTTTAGATAATGTACATGATGGTTTGTCACCGATGATAAGTATAAGTCATTGTATGGATCTAATTCCTAGAGCTAGTTTACCGAATAAAGCACCACACCAACTGACACCAATTGAGAACAAGGAACTTAACTGACAAGTTAATGAGTTGTCACAAAAAGGTTTGATTAGAGAAAGTTTAAGTCTGCATGCAGTACCAACTATATTGGCACCTAACAAGAATGGGGAATGAAAAATGTGTACTAATTCTAGAGCAATCAACAAGATAAAAATTAAGTATTGGTTTCCTAAACTGAGAATGGATGATATAATGGATTGTTTGAGTGGAGCAAAGTATTTTACTAAGATTTATTTGAAGAGTAGATATGATCAGATTAGAATCAGAGAAAGTGATGAATGAAAGACTTATTTTAAGACAAAAGAAGGTTTGTATGAGTGGTCAGTTATGCCTTTTGGTTTAACTGATGGGGAGGCTAGGATAGACTAGCTTAGCATATGCCCTTATCCACTCTAGGATCTAAGTGTGTTACTAACAACACTAATGGTCTATAGGATTCCTTATCTCTCCTAGGATCCCCTGACCTACCTAACCAACCCACCAAGTTCAATTGTCACATCTATGCACATTACAAGCTTTGCACTTCAAGCTCCCATCCCTTACATTGGCTCATAAGGGTCTATTAGTATTCCACTTCTTTCCTAAGCTCCAAAAGTGAATATTATGAGTTTCAAGATCTTTTTAGGGCTAATGACATCTTTCCATCACATAGGCAAGGTTTTGGGATCACCCTATTTAGGAGTTTCTTTGTATTTTAGGGCTACAAGGAGGAGGCCTAATTAGCCCTCCTTCCGGTTTCTTAGGGATTTTGAGGCCTTTTCTTCAAAGAACCACCACTCTTGTCCTTAAGGAAATTTGATCCTAATGACCCAATCTCAAATATTTTTGAGGTCTCAAGTCCTTAGTAGGCTGTACAGTGTCTTTGCAAATTTTGAGTGTTTCAAGGGTTTGGGAACTCTTCTCTATTCCAAAAAACACGAGTGCCTTTCTAGGGCTTTTCAGACCCTCTCTTCCATAGTACCTCACCTTCTAACACTTCTCTACACCTCCACAAAAGGACTGATCATGAAACTCATCCTTGTTTTCTTGGGAGCACTTTGAATGCTGACCGCTCCTAGCCAGACTGTATCTGGTTCACCTAGGGCTTCCACAAACAAATGTTTGTCCTCATTCTCTAGGGCCCTACATTATTGTACAAGCCTATTAGGGTCTATACTCTGAGATTCCATAGTTCCATGGTGTTCCCACAGTGGAACCAAAGTTACAGCCCCATTACTCCATGCCTCTCCAAACTGGCAGAGAACAGTCTAAAACAAAAGAAATAAAGAAATGTTACAACAACACACTAAGAAATGAAGCTAATACACACAAAATGAAGAAATAAACACAAAAAATGATATGCACACAAGGTTTCACACAAATTTGATTGTATTCACAAGTAATCAGTCCTTCAACAGTGACTGTTACTCTAAAAACACCAACAATCTGATCTTTCCGTGCTGTACCTTGCACAAAATGACTTCCAACCATACTTTAGGGTTTTTCAGGTCCTTTATAGTCCCTTTCTATTGGTCATTGTTTGGTTAGGGCTTTCTTGATCACTTAGCAAAGTTTAAGTCTTCAAAAGAAAAGTTGCTAAGCAACTTTTGAGCAACTTTTATTGTTGCTTGAGCAATTTTGCTCTTACATCACAAAGACCTTCCTAGATCTTTCCAAGGCACTCTTGTGCTCTTAAATCTACCAAACACACAACCTAAGACCTCCAAGCATCTAGCAAAGCACTAATTTCAAGTTGACCACAATCCTTGAATCAATGTGCAATACAAATTAGAAAGACCAGTAAACTTCTAGGACTTAGACAATGCCTAGACACAACAAAAAAAATGAGCCAAACTCCTTGTTGACTCTTATTTTAATTACATGCTTCATTTAAGAAGTGATTCACAACAAAATTTGGTTGGTGGGAGCCCTTAGAAGGGTGTTCCTGCACCATACTCCCCGTCAGCACAACTAAGGCACTTTGGGGTCAAGAAGAGCCAAGTTAATTCAAAACTTCTTGAACTATCCTTCCTCAATCCAGGTGGCTTTAGATTCAGGCTGATCCTTCCATTTGATTAGGTGCTCCATGTACACTTGATGCCTTGTGGTCTTCTTCACTCTGGATTCCAAAACCTTCTCAGCTTTGGCTGGCTTCTTCTTGGGCATTGCATTGGTGTCTATATCTCGCAGTACCTTTGGTGGAGTTGTACCTTGCTAACTGATATCTCCCTTGGATCTGATCAGGTTTGCAACATTAAACACCGGTGAGATGGCTAAGTCTGATGGCAAGTCCACTTTGTAGGCATTCTCTCCATATTTGGCTAGAATCTTGCATGGGCCTACTCTCCTCATCTGTAGCTTGGTGGACATGCCTTTTGGCATCCTTTCTTTGTTAAGATGGACCATGACATAGTCCCTAATCTAAAACTATACTTCTTTCCTCTTTTCATCCACTTTAGCCTTGAGTATTTGAGTAGACTCCATAATGGTTTTCTTCACTTGCTCTTGAACCTCCTTGATAGTTTGAGTGAAATCTTCAGCTTGTCCACTCTTCAACTCCATAGACCCTAAGTCTCTCAACTCACACACTCCTCTAGGGTGTCTTCCATACACTATTTCAAAAGGACTCCTTCATGTGGTCATGTTTACACTATCATTATATGCATATTCAGCCTGAGATATAACAAGATCCCAAGTTTGCCCATACTCCTTTGTCAAACACCTTAGCAAGTTGCCAAGCACCCTGTTGATGACCTCAGTTTGACCATCAGTTTGAGGATGGTATGCTGAACTAAAAGATAGATTAGTTCCCAACCTTTTCCATAAGGTTTGCCAAAAATGACCCATGAACTTGCTATCCCTATCTGACACAATTCTCAAAGGGAGTCCATGAATCCTAACTATCTCTTTGAAGAAGAGATGTGCTACATAACTTGCATCATGAGTAGTTTTACAAGGAATGAAATGACTCATTTTAGAAAACTTTTCTACTATTCATAGATGCTATCCATACCTACTTTGGTTTTAGGGATTCCAACCACAAAGTCCATACTTACACACTCCCAAGGCCTATTTGGAATTGGTAGAGGTTGATAGAGTCCTACATTGCTTGAACCTCCTTTAGCTCTCTGACATACTCCACATTGTTCTACATGCCTCCTGAAATCCCTTGCTAGCTTAGGCCAAAAGTAGTATCTATGTACTAACTCCAATGTCTTTTTTATGCCAAAATGTCCACTTAGGCTGCCATTATGCTTTTCCTGAATCAAATTTTCCCTCATGGATCCTCTAGGTACACAAAGTTGATTACCTTTAAACAACAATCCATTCTGGAGGGTGTAATCTGCAAACTCACCATGGAAATGGTTCTCAAACTCTAGGCACACCTTGTAGGCTTGTGAGAATTCTTCATCCTCCTCATACAAGTCTTTAAAACCTACTATTCTAGTGCTTTGCAGCTGTACCTCTTGGACAGTCAATAACTTCCTACTCAAGGCATCTACTACCTTGTTGAGATGCCCTTTCTTGTGCTTGATTGTGAAGGTAAAGGATTGGAGATACTCCATCCACTTCAAGTGCCTATTACTAAGCTTCTCCTAAGTGTTTATGTAGCTTAAAGCCTAAGTATTAGTAAAGACAACAAATTCTTATGGCAAAAGGTAATGCCTCCACTTCTTGAGAGATTGTACCAATGCATGCAACTCCAAGTCATAAGCTGAATACTTCTTCTTTGCCTCATTGAGTTTCTCATTGAAGAATGCCACAAGCCTTCCTTCTTGACTCAATACACCTCCTACCACTATACCACTTGCATCACATTCGATGGTGAACAATTTATCAAAAGTTGGCAAGAGTAGAATTGGTTTGGTAGCTACCACTTGCTTCAATATTTGGAATGCTTTCTCAGCTACCTCAGTCCATTTGAACTTTGTTTTCAGTCCTCCTTTGATGGTGTCAAGTACTGGTGCACATATCCCACTGAAGTTCCTCACAAACTTTCTATAAAATTGTGCCAAGCCATGAAAACTTGTAACTTCAGTCCATGTTTTAGGGGCAGGCCAATTCAAGATTGCCTCCACCTTGCTTGGGTCCATTTTCAGATTACCCTTGGACACTAAAAAGCCCAAATAAACCAGCTCTTGCTTCATGAACTCACACTTTTCTAGGTTGATGGCTAATTTCTCTTCATGGAGTCTCTTCATAACCAACCTTAAGTGCTCAAGATGCTCTACTTTTGTTTTGTTGTAGATGAGTATATCATCTAGATACACCACTAAAATTTTGCATGTGAAGTCCTTCAAGACCTCATTCATTAACCTCATGAAGGTGCTTGGGGCATTGGTAAGCTCAAATGGCATTACAAGCCATTCATACAAACCATCTGTGGTCTTAAAAGTGGTCTTCCACTCATCACCTTCCTTAATTCTGATTTGGTGATAACCACTCTTCAAATCTAGCTTAGTAAAATGCATAGCACCTCCTAAGCAATCCATCAAATCTTCTATTCTTGGAATTGGGAACCTATACCTGATAGTGATCCTATTGATAGCCCTTGAGTCTATGAAAATTCTCCATTTTCCTCCTTTCTTGGATGCTAAGACCACTAGGACTGCACATGGACTAATACTCTTTTTGATCAGCCCTTGATCCAATAACTCTTGCACTTGTCTTGCTACTTCTTTGTTCTGATTCAGGGTAAGCTTATATGCTGCTTTGTTAGGCAAAGATGCACCAGGTACAAATTCAATTTGATGACTTATAGCTCTTCTTGGAGGTAAAGTGGCAGGGGTTCCATCACTTACTATATCTCTAAATTCTTCCAGCATTTGTTGCACTTCCAATGGTGTTTCAGCTTTCAACTTCTTGTCTTCCTCCTTTGGCTTCACCATGATGGCACATCCTATGGTCTCCTCATCTTGCAATGCTTGTAGGAATTCTTTACCATTGCTAAGCAACACACTAGGTGTCTTAGAAGTTCCCTCTTCATTTTCTAGTAAGGACTAAATTTTGAAAGTTCTCCCATCCTTCTTGAAAGCAATAGAGTTTTCCTCTCCATCATAGATCATCTTTCTATCAAATTGCTAGGGTCTTCCCAATAGAAGATGGCATGCATCCATGGGCAAGACATCACAAAGCACTTTTTCTTTATAGCCTCCAATTGAAAACTCCACCCATGTCTGCTCATTAACTAGCACACTTTGCTCCTAGTTCAACCAAGTCACCTTGTAGGGGTTTGCATGGGGAACCTTTGTAAGTTTTAGCTTCTTTGCTACTTCCTCTGCTATAATGTTATTAGTAGACCCTGAATCTACTATAACCTTGCATACTTTTCCTTGTATCTTGCATTTGACTCTAAAAATAGCCCTCCTCTACTTTGGGTTCACCTTGATTAGGCTGCCTTATAAGCACCCTCCTGAACATTAGGTTCTCACCCATTTTTTATTCTAACTTGCTGACTTCATTAGTGCATGAGCTACTTCTATCTTCTTGGGTATAGGCTACCCTCTTCTCATTATTTGAGGCTGATGGTTTGTCAGGACACCTATAGGCAGGGTGTCCAAGCTGTCCACATTGATAGCACTTCATGGTGGCAAAGTAGGGGCTACTTCTTCCTGCTCCTCTTCCTCTATTTCCTTGAGAACCTCTTCCTCTACCATAAGATCATCTTGTACTAATTTCTGAACTTTTTTCCAAAAGTCTCCTCTCACCTTGGTTTCTTGATTCACCACCTCTACTAGAACCTCCTCTTTGACCCCCTCTAGAGTCTCTACCTCTACCCCTATTCTTGGAGTTAGGTTCTTTCTTTCTTCTTTGTTTATCTTCAATCTTTTGTGCCATATGCTGACATCCAAGTACTGTGGTGGGAGTGAAAAAACTCATCTTCTCTGCTATGCTCCATTTCAGACCACTTAGGTACCTTGCCACTTTGACACTTTCTTCTTCTTTGATCTTGGATCTCAAGCTCAACTTGTGGAACTCTTCAGTGTAGGTGGCTACATCCATCTCCATCTGTTTGAGGTTCAATCTCTTCCTATGCTACTGGATTTCATAATCAGCTGGTAGGTATGCTTCTCTAACATTATTAGCCATTGCTTTCCAATTAGAGATTGGGTTCTTTCCCTCTTTCTCCCTTTCATCTTGCAAGTAGTTCCACCAGGTTAAAGCTTGTCCTCTCAACCTAGATTTGGCCACTTTGACCTTTTGTGCCTCTAAGATCTCTTCACATTCAAAGTGATTCTCCATGCCTTCAATCCATTGTATCACAAGCTCTGTATCCATCCTGCCAGTCAGTAATGGGACACCTTCAAGTGTCTTGCCTGTGATAGCCTTCAAAGCTTTAAGAAATTGCTCATCTTGAGTTAGAGGATCAGTTGTAGGTACATCATCATCAATGGTCTTCTCATTTTCTTTGGCATCTTGCTCCTCCATTCTATCCTTCACCTTATCTACTTTTGCTTGGACATCATCCAAGAGTTGCTCCATTTGTATCAATCTTTCCTGCAGGAGTCTGTTACCTTCCTCTTGATCTTCCACCTTCTTAGCAAGCTCAGCATTGGTCACCATTTTCTATTTTTGAGATGATCCAATTGACTCTTTTGATGGTTTAAACATCCACCTTTCACTTCCCAAGCCTTAAGAGGCTCTGATACCAATCTAATGTGGAGGCTAGGATAGACTAGCTTAGCCTATGCCCTTATCCACTCTAGGATCTAAGTGTGTTACTAACAACACTAATGGTCTATAGGATTCCTTATCTCTCCTAGGATCCCCTGACCTACCTAACCAACCCACCAAGTTCAATTGTCACATCTACACACATTACAAGCTTTGCACTTCAAGCTCCCATCCCTTACATTGGCTCATAAGGGTCTATTAGTCTTCCACTTCTTTCCCCAGATCCAACAGTGAATATTATGAGTTTCAAGATCTTTTTAGGGCTAATGACATCTTTCCATCACATAGGCAAGGTTTTGGGATCACCCGATGTAGGAGTTTCTTTGTATTTTAGGGCTACAAGGAGGAGGCCTAATTAGCCCTCCTTCCGATTTCTTAGGGATTTTGAGGCCTTTTCTTCAAAGAACCACACTCCTATCCTTAAGGACATTTGATCCCAATGACCCAATCTCAAATATTTTTGAGGTCTCAAGTCCTCAGCAGGCCGTACAATGTCTTTGCAAATTTTGAGGGTTTCAAGGGTTTGGGAACTCTTCTCTATTCCAAACTTCACCAGTGCCTTTCTAGGGCTTTTCAAACCCTCTCTTCCATAGTACCTCACCTTCTAACACTTCTCTACACCTCCACAAAAGGATTGATCATGAAACTCATCCTTGTTTTCTTGGGAGCACTTTGAATGCTGACCGCTCCTAGCTGAACTGTGTCTAGTTCGCCTAGGGCTTCCACAAACAAATGTTTGTCCTCATTCTATAGGGCCCTGCATTATTTTACAAGCCTATTAGGGTCTATACTCTGAGATTCCATAGTTCCATGGTGTTCCCACGGTGGAAACCAAAGTTACAGCCCCATTAATCCATGCCTCTCCAAACTGGCAGAGAACGGTCTAAAATAAAAGAAATAAAGAAATGCTACAACAACACACTAAGAAATGAAACTAATACACAAAAAATGAAGAACTAAACACAAAAAATTAAGAACTAAACACACAAAATGATATGCACACAAGTTTTCACACAAATTTGATTGTATTCACAGGTAATCAGTCCTTCAACAGTGACTGTTACTCTCAAAACACCAATAGTCTGATCTTTCCAAGTTGTACCTTGCACAAAATGACTTCCAACCATACTTTAGGGTTTTTCAAGTCCTTTATAGTCCCTTTCCATCAGTGAGTGTTTGGTTAGGGCTTTCTTGATCACTTAGCAAAGTTTCAGTCTTCAAAAGAAAAGTTGCTAAGCAACTTTTGAGCAACTTTTATTGTTGCTTGAGCAATTTTGCTCTTACATCACAAAGACCTTCCTAGATCTTTCCAAGGCACTCTTGTGCTCTTAACTCTACCAAAAACAAAACCTAAGACCTCCAAGCATCTAGCAAAGCACTGATTTCAAGTTGACCACAATCCTTGAATCAATGTGCAATACAAATTAGAAAGACCAGTAAACTTCTAGGACTTAGGCAATGCCTAAACACAACAAAAAAAATGAGCCAAACTCCTTGTTGACTTTTATTTTAATTACATGCTTCATTTAAGAAGTGCTTCACAACAAATTTGGTTGGTGGGAGCCCTTAGAAGGGTGCTCCTACACCATTAACTAATGCATTGAGTACTTTTATGATGTTAATGAATAAGGTTCTCAATAAATTCTTGGGTAAATTTTTAATTGTATATTTGGATGACACTCTGATATTTAGTAAAACCAAAGGATATCATTTGTTGCACTTTAGACAGGTATTGCAGAGATTGAAAGAAGAAAAGTTGTTGATTAATTTGAAAAAGTGTTCCTTCATGAAAGAGGAGATTGTGTATTTGGAATTTTTAATTCCAGCTGATGTTTTGAAGACGGATCCTAAAAAGGTTGAAGCTATTCTTGAGTGGCCTACACCTAAAAATGTTAGTGAGGTAGGATCATTCCATGGTTTAGAAAGTTTTTACCAAAATTTCATCAAAAATTTTAGTTCAATTTGTAATGCTATGACCAAAACAATGAAAGGAGATAAAAGAGAATTCAAGTGGACACATGGAGCTGATAAGAGTTTTGATATTTTAAAAAAGAAGGTTGTTGAATTGTATGTGTTAGTTTTATCTGATTTCTATAAAGTTTTCCAATTTGGATGTGATGCAAGTGGAAGTGCAATAGGAGATGTGTTGAGTCAAGAAGATAAACCAGTTGGTTTCTTTAGTGAGAAATTGAATGATGCTAAAAGGAAATATTTTGTATATGATCAAGAATTCTATGCTATTGTTCAAACCTTGAAGAAATGGAGACATTATTTGATTCCAAAGGAATTTGTGTTGTATACTGATCAGAAGGCTTTACAGTATTTAGGTAGTCAAAATAAGTTGAATCAGAGACATATGAAATGGGTTGAGTGTTTGTAGAATTTCACATTTTTTATCAAGCATAAGAGTGGAGTGTCCAACCAAGTTGTTGATGCATTGAGTAGAATAATATATTTGATGACTTAAATGAGAATTGAGGTTCTTGGTTTTGATGATATGAATAATTTGTATGAAACCGACCCTAATTTTTCTGAGCAGTGGAGAGTGTGTAGAGCACCTATACTAGATCAACTGAGTAAGTTTGAAGACTATTTCATTCAAGAAGGTATGTTGTTCAAAAGAATTTAGTTATGCATACCAAGAGGATCAATGAGAACTAATTTGATAAAGGAAAAACATAGTATTGGTTTGGCCGGACATTTTAGAATTGATAAGACATTGAATTCACTTAAGGAAAGGTATTTTTGTCCTCAATTGTATAAGGATGTTCAAAAATTTGTAAACAGTTGCGAAGTTTGTCAAGTTGCAAAAGAAGTAAGTCAAAATACTAGATTATATACACCAATTTATGTTCTTGAGAAACCTTGGAGATATATCAGCACGGATTTTGTTCTTGGCTTACCGAGGACAACATGAGGTAATGATTCCATATTTGTTGTTGTGGATAGATTTTTCAAGATGGCACATTTCATGCCATGTAGAAAAACATTAGATGCAATGCATATAGAAGATCTTTTCTTTAACGAGATTGTTAGATTGCATGGATTATCGAAGAGTATCATCTTTGACTAAGACAATAAGTTTGTTGGTTATTTTTGGAAGACTCCATGGAAGAAGCTGAATACTGAGTTGAAAGTTAGTTCTACATTTCATCCACAAACTGATGGACAAACAAACGTTGTAAATAGAAGTTTGGGTAACCTGTTGAGATGTTTAGTTAGAGAAAAACTAAGTAATTGGGATTTAATGTTCACACAAGAAGAGTTTGCATACAATAATTTAGTGAATAGGAGTACTAGCAAGATACCTTTTGAGATTGTTAATGACATACAACCGAGAGATATATCAGACCTAAGAGATATTGTTGGTGAAGAAAAGAGGAGTGTTGAAGGGGAGAAATTTGTTGAGTTTATGAAATCATTGCATGAGGAAGTGAAACATAAGTTGGAGTAGAGTAATAAAAAATACAAGGAAAATGCAGATAGGTCAAGAAGACATAAGATATTTGATGTTGGTGATGAGGTAATGGTTCATTTGAAGAAAGGAAGATTTCCTATTGGAACATATGGTAAGTTGAAGATGAAGAAATTTGGTCCCTACAAGGTATTGAAGAAATTTGATAGTGGAAATGTTTATGAAGTTGAGTTACCCGATGACATGGATATATCACCTATATTCAACATTTCAGATTTGTATGAGTATCATGAACCTGATGAAGAAGTGAAAGTACTGAGTAATTATCCTAAGAAGTAGTTAGAAGAAGTTGAGCATATTTTGGAACAAAGAGTTGGAAGAAGCACAAGAGGAAAGGATTACGTGGAGTATTTGGTAAAATGGAAGAGAAGACCAATTGAAGATAGTACATGGATTTCTCAATCTGAGTTGGATTCAACTTAGGTTGTATCTGACACATAATTTAGAGAATCATTTCTTTGCAACCCCGAGTGTTTGATGCAGGAGCATGTTGGATTTATGGCAATCCTAGATCAACCAAAATATGTTTGAGTTTGTTTGGCTACTTGGTAACTTGTTTTATTTTCTTGGTAACCTCTTTTGGGTTTTCGGTGAAGTGTTCTTTTTGGTCATTGGCGAGCTCGATTACCATTTTTTGTTTCCTCTACCGATTTGGTTCAGTGTGTTTGGTGTTGCTCGGTTCCTGAGTTCACCAACTAGTGGAATTTAATTGTTTGATGCTAGCCGACATGTCTAGTTAATTTTGGATGTGATATTAATGTTGGGATCACTTATTGGGAAATGTGTGAACCTAAATATGGGTCGATGCTTTCTCCAATGCTGGATCTTTAGAGCTGACATATTTGATGGCATCTTGTATAAATAAGTAGAGATGTTCTAAGATTAGGTAGTCAGTTAAGAGGATAGAATCTAAATTTTTGGATCCTCACATATATGAGGACTATTTTGTAATTGAATTTCATTGTGTTGGTCATAACTAGGAAGGCCTTACAACCCGACATGTATGAAGTTTGAATGAGTTAATAAAATATATCTACATTTCTTCTCTCCCTCTCTATGTTGTTGCTTCTGAGTTGTTAATCTGCAAGTAGGATTGGTCTTGGGAGTGCCTTAGGCCCCATACCCATTCTCTCTTGCATCAAGTCACCAATCTCAGTTGTTAACATTTTTTGATTACATGGAAGTGTTGATGGAGAAGGAGGTAAGGAAGAAAGAACTAAAGGAGATAAAAGAGAGGAAGAAAGAGAAAACCATCAAAAACAAGGCTCCACACAAACTATAAAATGAAAAGAAGGGGAAGGAGAGAAAAGAAAAGGAGATTCAACATAAGGAAAAGGAAAGGTTGGAAGAAGAAGAGAGGGAGGAGAGGGAGGAGAGACTAAAGAGAGCGAAGGTAGTGAAGGAACACAAGGTTGATGAAAGGAGGCTTGAGGAGAAGCACAATTATTTAGAAAGAAAGAAGACGTTAAACAATCCATCTACTCCATCCATGTTGTTTTTTGAAGGCCATCCTGTAATGCAAGATATGATGAACATCTACATCCCAAACTATGCAATGGATTATAATTATGCACCAACTTCATCATCTATTATGTTTATTTCTATTCATAACTATAGTAGAGGGGTCCCGACATATGTTGGTAAAGGTGGATATTGTAGCCCAATACAAGATAGACTGAGTAGCTCTCAAAATTCACTGGGGGATGAAAACGTAGCTCCCATTGCACTATCAAGGTCATTGCCCACCTCACCACCACATGCTTTTCCTACTAGGTTTTCCTAAATTATGGATGATTTTGGTTATTGGTTTATAGTAAATTTCTATGCATTTTATTTCAAACTTTGTTATTTTTTGTTAATTGATATGTCAATGCAGTGTTGTCACATCTAATATGATGATTGAGGCAAGATTTGAACAAGAAGATTTAGAAATTTGCAATGTATTTTGTTTTCAACTTTGTCCTCTCTCTAATTGTTAACACTTTCCGACTTCATTTCATTTTATCATTTTTAGGTTCTTAATTTTATTATTAAGGGTTTCTGATTTCATTTCTACATTTATGGATTAAGGCTTTGACAAGCTGTTTGAATTTTGGATTCAATTTCAATACCAAGGGATATACAATTCATTTCAATTTATTGGTTGTAGGGTTTCAAATTTAGTGTTAAGGGTTTTCAATGCAACTTGAGTAGTGCACATAATTTTTAAGGATTGGGTTTTCAATTGACTTATATAGGGTAGAGGATCCAAAACATGCGTACCTTAACTATAGGGGTTCACGTGGGTTTCCATGTGGAACCCACATCAAAAAAGAAAATTGCCACCATAGCTGGACTAGTTGGTAACCCCAAAGCAAAAGTTGAGCCCATTAGGAATTAACTCCCCGTGTATTCAAACTCGATTGGTTGAAGGTAGGAAAAAATTTCCATTTCAATTCATCGATTGGGATGTGTGCAACATACGAGGTGTCTGTAGGAGTTTTTCCTTGTGTGCAAATTAGGGAGGCCACGTGGCATTTTGCCACAACGCCAACCTATCCACCACCTTGACTGCCAATACTTCTCATGACCACTACACACTGCAACATTATAGTTCAGTACTTTCTGAATGTTAATCTTTTACAAGGTCAGGTGAATTATCTATTCTTATCAACATGATACCTTATGACCAATGTTAAGTGAAATGTCTATTCTTATCAGTTCAATATCTACTTGCACCAAGAATCTTTAATTTATAGAGAAACATGCAACTTCATTTACTATGCATCAAGTCACCTTAAATTCACCTAAGGGGATGCCTTTTAACATTACAACTCCATTGAATATGTCTGACTCTTCGTAGATCAAGACACCTAACATTTCTTTCTATCCCTCCTGTCATGGAGTGTTTGATGATTTTGCAACCACAATGTGTCTGGCCAAGTTGTGTACAAGTTTTGAGAGAAGGAATCAAATAGAATGAGAACACTCTACAAAGGTTTCAAATAGCAAAGTGTCCCCATTCCATTTGATATTGGTAGTGTTGTGTGCAGATCTATTTGTGAATGTTTGAGTGCAACATGATAATCCCTAATTTGTTTCTAAGAATTACATATATCAATGAAAGGGTGATTGCATATCATTTATAACACTTCAATTGTTCAGGGATGCTAAACTTGTTCACACCTTGGACCAATCATCACATTACATGTCATAGGTTGCATTGTAAAATAGGGTGTGAATATAATTGATATTGTTGACCTTTGAAGTTAGGGTGCATCTATATATATATACATACAAATACATACATACATATATACATCCACATACATACATACATACAGACATACATATATATACATGCACATACATACATAAATACATATATGCATGCACATACATAGATACATACATACATGTAGTTGCATAGATGCAAGCATACATGCATGCATACATATATATGTAGGCATGCATACACACAAACACATACATATCTATGAATGTATGTATGTATGCATTTACATATGTTAGGGGATAACAAAATCCACTTTCAGTATTTGTGGGTTGTCAATGACACTACTCTATTAAGAGATTCTGCATTCATTTCAATTTATTAGTTTTAGGATTTCAATTTTAGTGTTAAGGGTTTGAAATTTCATTTCCAATGTTAGGGATCAATGGTTTAATAAGTCATCTTCTTTATGGTCTAAAAAAAGGATTAAGGAATACACCAAATGTTCATTGCAGTCCTAGAAAGGCATCAAAATAACCCTATAATTAGCACGTTATAAATTTACTTGTAAATAGAAAGAATTGTAAGTCACTACTTCCATATCTTCAATTGTATTCATGTCAAGTTCATTTAAAGTAAATTTAATGACATCCTAATTGCAGTGTGCTTTCGATGCCTTTAATGAAATTAAGGAAATATAATTGGAAAACATTAGCTTAATATTTTACCATTACATTTAATCTACTAGAAGTGGATAGTAGCCATGGAATACATAGTGCTTTGCACTCCTAAACAAAAGTGATCATACAAGTGGTCATGGAATAGATGTATATATTTACATAATTTAATTCAATCAACACCTAAAGAAATAGAATTCAAAGTGCATTACAGTCCTATAAAACTAAAGTTGAAAGTGCACTGCAATCTAAAATCCTAAATCAAACATGCATTGCAGTCCTAAAATTGTTCAAAACTATACAAAGTGCATTGCAATCCTACATCAAATGTGTGTTGCAATCCTACAAAAGAATAGAAAGCCACCATGTAACTAAGGATGATGTAAAATAGCTATAAAATATAAAGAATTGTAAGTCACTACTTCCATATCTTGAATTTTTTTCATGTCAACATCACTTGTGTTGATTGCTTTGAATTAGTATCACATAAGGAGCTCCAAAGCTGAAACAACAATTTATAATCTTGTTTCAATGGCAAGTTGTGACTTACAAGCTTTTCTATTCTAAAGATATTTTACGACATCCCAAAGTAAAGGGCTCTTTCAATGTCTTAAATGAGATTTCCCAAACTTAAATGAAAATAGTAAGGGTATAGAAAATAATAAGTGAAATGAACATGAATGAAACAATACAAAAAATACTAGGTAAGTTTGTAAACATACAATGATGTGAAATAGAAATGAACATGAAGGAATTGGTAGATACGTGGAAATGAATTCAATAGTGGCATGACAAAGAGTTCAAAAATTAGTATTGAATGTAGTTGTAATGTTAATACGCGCACACTAAAATTGACAACCCAAAATTGATAAATTGAGAACCTAAAACTCATAAATTGAAAGGAATTCAAAAATCTTATACAATTAGATTGAAATCATCAAGCATACACTTTATTAAAACCTTGATCCCCAAAGTTGGAATTGAAAACCCTTAACACTAAATCTGAAACCCTACAACCAATAAATTGAAATGAATTATATATCCCTTAGGAGTGAAATTGAAATAAAAAAAAATAGATAACTTATTAAACCCTTAATTCCCAACATTGGAATTGAAATTCAAAACACCTAGTATAGTAAAATTGAGAACCTAAATATGATAAATTAAAAGGAATTCACAAATATTCTACAATCACATTGAAACCGTCAAGCAAATAACTTATTAAACTGTTGATCCCCAAAGTTGGAAATAAAATTGAAATTGAAAACCCTTAACACTAAATCTGAAACCCTACAACCAATAAATTGAAATGAATTCTATACCCTTAGGATTGAAATTGAAATTAAAAAAATAGATAACTTATTAAACACTTAATTCCCAACATTGGAATTGAAATTCAGAACACCTAATACACTAAAATTGAGAACCTAAAACTGAAAAATTGAAACGAATTCGAAAAAGCTTCTACAATCATATTGAACCCATCAAGAAAATAACTTATTAAACCCTTGGTCCCCAAAGTTGGAATTGAAATTGAAATTGAAAACCCTTAACACCAAATCTGAAAACCCTGCAACCAATAAACTGAAATGAATTCTATATCCCTTAGGAGTGAAATTGAAATTAAAAAAATAGATAACTTATTAAACCCTTAATTCCCAACATTGGAATTGAAATTCAAAACACTTACTAGACTAAAATTAAGAACCTAAAATAGATAAATTGAAAGGAATTCAAAAAGATTGTAGCATTGAAACCATCAAGAAGATAACTTATTAAAACCTTGATCCCCAAAGTTGGAATTGAAATTGAAATTGAAAACCCTTGACACTAAATTTAAAACCCTACAACCAATAAACTGAAATTAATTCTATATCCCTTAGGAGTGAAAATGAAATAAAAAACAAAAACTTATTAAACCCTTAATTCTCAACATTAGAATTGAAATTTAAAACATCTAGTATAGTAAAATTGAGAACCTAAATATGATAAATTAAAATGAATTCAGAAAGCTTCTACAATCACATTGAAACCATCAAGCAGATAACTTATTAAACCCTTGACCCCCAAAGTTGGAATTGAAACTGAAATTGTAGACACTTAACACTAAATCTAAAACCCTACAACCAATAAATTGAAATGAATTATATATCCGTTAGGAGTGAAATTGAAATAAAAAAAATAGATAACTTATTAAACCCTTAATTTCCAACATTGGAATTGAAATTGCAAACCGTAAACACTAAAATTGAGAACATATAATAGAGCTTGAAAAGGAAGTGGCATCCACTAACAATCATATTGAAAGCAGTAAACATATAGCTTATTAAACCCTTAATTCTCAACATCGAAATTGAAATTAAAAATATATAGTACACCAAAATTAAGAACCTAAAACTGATAAAATGAAATGAATTCAAAAAGCAATAACAATCACATTGAAACCATCAAGAAGATAGCTTATTAAACCCTTGATCCCCAACATTGCATTTGAAATTGAAAACCATTAACACTAAACTTGAAACCCTACAACCGAAAAATTGAGATTAATTCTATAACCCTTACTACTCAAATTGAAACAAAAAAGGACAAGTTATTAAAACCTTACTCCCTAACTTTGGAAATGAAATTGCAAATTGTTAACCCTCAAGTTGATAACCTAAAATTGAAAAATTCAAAAGAATTTGGAAGCCATTAACAGTTGCATTGAAACCATACAACATGTAATTTATTAAACCCTTAATCCCTAACTTTGGAAATGAAATTGCAAACTGTCAACACTAAATTTGATAACGTATAACCAAATTTGAAAAGTAAGTGGAAAAGAAATTGCAAACCCTTGACACTAAATATGAGAACCTCAAACTGATAGATTGAAATGAATTAGGAAACTACTAACAATCATATTGAAACCATAAAATAGGTAACTTACTAAACTCTTAATCCCGAACAGTAGAAATGAAATTGCAAACCCTTAATACTCCAATGGAATCCCTTAATTGATCACATTTTAAGCCCTTATTCCGTAATGTTGAATATTAATCTATAAACCCTTAACACAAAATATGAAAATCTGCAAAATACAAATTACCAAAAATTCTTGAAACTATTAAGAGTCAAAATGCCATAGCCATACACAACAAATGGTGCAAAAATAATATGGAATCTAGTAAACCAAAAATAATACAAATGGAACACTATAATAGACAAAATGAAAAGAAACTGCAACCCATTAATAGTCATACTTAAACAATAAAGCCCCACAATTTGTGCAACCCATAAACAAGCCTAGTTAAATTATATAGCAAATAGCTTATTAAACCCTCAAACCCAAACATTAGTGAACCCCTTTACAATCATAGTCAAATTGTAAAGCAGATAATTTATTAAACCCTTAACCCTCAACATTTGAAATGAAAACCAAAATTAACTTGTTAAATTTGAATAGTAAAACATTGATATGCATAGTAGGAGGCCAAAAGTGAATAGGGATGTTTGATAACCTATAAAAATTGAATTTCCTTCACTATGAACATGTCAGTGACACTATAACACAAGAGTACGATTCTCTTAAGGTTAATAGTGTTAGTGAACACAATAAATCATATTGAGAAACACAATGCAACACATAAGACTCATTTGTAACCAAATACATCCAAAAAAATAGACAGTGGAGGTTAGTGTTAGTGAAACAAGCAAAGAAAATAAAACAATAAAGATTTCATTGGCCCCAACAGTGAGAGGTGGTCTTAGTGAGGAGATTTCCTCACTTCCATCAAAGATGATATGGTAAACGAGTTCCTAGATGTCCTCCTAGTGCTCTTTATTGTCATCCACCTCATTCAACTAAAAATCCCAAGCATCCCGCACACAAACGAAGTTTTTTCCTGCAACAACTTCACAAACAAAGTGAGAATGGGAAATGAAATCGAAACAAGTTAAGAAACACCAATTAGATACCTACAAATTTGAAGCGAAAGGTGGTCCATAATCGAGAATATAATGACGACATTGTGTTTTTACAGGATTCTCTATTGAGCACGTTTCAACTCCGAACTGATCGAAGACTCTGGAATGGGTGGGAATGAAACAAATGTTAGGTTTCTTGATGTACAAAGAAGAAGGTGTATTCAATGGAGTTAAGATGTTAAAATGCGTCCCCTTAAGAAAAATTAAGGTGACTTGATGCATAGTAAATCCAGCTGCATGTTGCAACTTAAGGTGGTTGTGGGAAGTATTGACGGTCAAGATGGTGGAAAGGATTGTGTTGTGGCAAAATGCCACACGACCACCCTAGTCTACACACAAGGAAAAACATGTGCGTACTCATTGGTTGTCGGGCACGTCCCAATCAACGCTTCGAAAAGGAAAGTTTGGCCTACTTTCGACCAATCATGTTTGAACACATGGCGAGGTAGTTCCAAATGGGTTCAACTTTTGATTTGGGGTTTCCAACTAGGCCAAGTAGGGTGGCAAAATAAAATATTATGTGTGGGGTCCACGTGGTGACCCACATGGACCCCTGAAGTTAGGGTGCACACATTTTGGTTAATCTCCCCTATAAACAAAAGCAAAAACATCAACAAGTTTTAACCACAAAATTTATCTAACGTGAACGACCAAAGAAATGAATATTGCCACTGTTCAAAATCATTGCCAATAAAAAATAGAAAAATAAAATCAATGATCGAGATGGCTTTCGTCGTCTTGCATCCCCTCATCAATGCTCAAAGTTAGCTACTCAATTTCAAATACGGAACGGTGTAATAAAACAAAATAAAAAAATTGAGAAGAAAGGATTTATGAGTTATAATGGTTGTGATAAGAGTTGTTCATTTAATACCCACACTTGTTAATTTGAAACCTACTCTTGCTGATTTAGTGTCCAATTTTTTTAACAACATTGCACCAATAGTTGTTACTTTAAAGTTGTTATTGTTATGATGACTAGCTATAATTGAATGAAATGTACCATTAGTTGCAAAAGGCAACCAATGATGTGATGTCACGTCAACTACACAAGTATAGGTGTCATATTTGCATGATTGTTGGTCTCACATTTTTTGGGCTATTTTGGACACCTTGGCAAAAATCATGCTAATGTGGCATCATATTTGAAAACTTAGTTATAAGAAGGGGACTTGCCAAGTAAGCTACAGTAAAAAAAAAAGGGAGTGAATGGGAGTGATTTAAAATTCTCACATAAGATATTGACAAGCACGAAATTAGGGTGCTCAACTAGTGGGTCCTCTCCCCTATATTATCATCATATTAGTTTTATATACTAATCAAGTATTTAAATTAATATAGATATCTTAAATACATATATTTGAAGAAATATCCATAGATTTTAATTCAAGTCAGTTTATTTACCTTATAATTATTTTACTTCACTTTAAATTATACATTTAAATATATTTTCTCTAGTTTTTTCTTTTCTACTACAAATTTATTATTCTAGTTTGTTAAATTAGATTATTTACATAAAATATTTTATACTTCAATTTTAAATGACTTGACATTATTTTAAGGAATAATAAATAATTAAAAATTTATTAAATATATTTATTAATCAAATTAATTATTCTTAATGTCTTAATAATTAAAAAATTAATATACATTTTAATTACGAAACAATATTAATTTGTAGAATGTATCTCGGTATTAATTATACTCTAAAATTTTATGATTTATTTATTATTATTATAATTTTAAAATACACGACCCATTAATGGGTACTAAAAGGTCGATCTTCCCTCTGATCTCAAAGGAGTCAAGTAGAAAGAACTCGAAGAAGGATGGATTAAGACTAATTTCAATGAGGCCTCACAAGGGAATGCATATTCAAAGATGTGCAGGATGTGTGATTAGAGATCATCAAGGGATAATTCTATGTGAGAAATCTGAATTCCTAAGAGAAACTAATAACAATATGATAGAATTTTGGGTTGCTCTTTTAAGGTTAAAATGTGATCTTGTCTTGGAAGCTAAGAGTGTGCACCTTGAAGAGGATTCTCTTATCACCATTAACATTGTCAGAAAGAATGTGACACCTAATTGGTTGCTTGATAGATGGTTAAGACCAATGAGAGATATTATAATGAAATTTAAAGATTTTTTTGTGTCCCATATATATTGGATAGGTAATGGATGTGCGGATGACATGGAAAAAAAGGTTGCAAAAGGCGTTGTGAGTGATAACATCGACTTGGAAAGGATGGATTTACACTTTGCAAGTCTAAGAGGAAATCGATAATCGCTACCTAGAAATAAAATTGAGTTGATGGTAGTGATGTGTGGTAATGGGAACTACTGAGTCCTATTTCTCATAGTAGTAATGATGATGTCATGTTGATTGTTGCAAGTGCCAATATGATTTTTTAATTTTTGAAAATTTATCCCCATGTGAAGGAGATTATCATTGGGTTTGAAACCCAAATAATAATTATAATAGGTGGCTCATGGGATGAAAACTACACTGGCAATAAATGTTGGGAGTAACTTGGAAAGCAAGACATTCAATACTATGTCGATATGAAGGCTATACCTATCGTGGGCTAGGTGGAAATAACCAGTTTCCTTCACTTTCTAGATGTGACATGCTACCATTGAGGTGGTACATTATGGATACCCCAATTAGGATTGTCTACAAAAAAAAATGGCAAATGTCTTCTTTTGGGGCCATTTCAAAGAAGAAGTTGAAAAGGGTCTTGATTTTTGTTCATGGATTGGTGATCCATGCATTGCAATGTATATTGGAGGATAATTTCCTTTCAACTAAGCACCAATATAGGATGAACATGGATATTACGATAATGTTTTTTTATAGTCTTAGCAGATTCTCCTAAATCGAAGGAGCTGCAATATGTTTTGTATAGGAAGCTATTTGAGAAGTGATTCTTGGGAGAGTTAGATGATGTGATGGAGAACATTGATGAGAACATGATTCCTCTGCCAAAAGATAATTATGCGGTATGCATGCAGAGAAAGGAGGTAAAGAAATTTTGCATTCTCTGTTGGGTGGATGGTTCAAGAATTGCACAGTAGCAAATGGTGGTGAGACGCAATGATCTTTTCTTAAAAAAATCGTTGGACCTATCCAAGTAGGGTGGTGTAGGATGGTTGCAGAAGTATTTTCTCTTGCAAAGCCTTGCCAATGATGGTGAGGAGGATACAGTTAAAGGAGAACAAAATGTTGCTTCCTTTGGTGCATATTTGCTTAAGGAGTTTAGGCTAGCTACACATGCAAGCCATGGCTCTAGATACACAGTCAAGGTTCTTGTTGTCGAGGAAGTGTGTGTGAGGATATTGCTTCTAAGTAACTTTGTGGTTGGTTACTAGTTTTAAGTTTTACACAAGGCTAGTTTTACGCTCAATTGTAATATTTGCTAAAACATATGTATACAACCAAAGGTCATTTTGGGGTAGGTATGATAATAATTAGATTGATATAAGACTTTCAATTAGGTTTATAGATTGCTTTCTATTAGAAGATATTATCAAGACATTTTAACAGTTTGGTCTTTCTTGTAGATGCAATATTTTTTTGGACTTTATTATAAGGGTAAAGAGAGGGTACTTATCTCTTATTTATGATATATTGATGAGATAATTATTCAAGTCTATTAAAGTTATAATCGTGGCAAGGAGAATGTTGTGAATATGGAAACAAATTCATTGTTTGAAACTTCTAAATTACCCATTGTTAGCGAGGCTAGTGCCAATCATGGTCATATGTAAAAAATTCAAACACTAATGTTTGTGGATTTGAAGCCGCTCCCATGTTGTACACATTTTATTCCTACATTAATATAAGTAGTCAAGGTATAAGCCTTTTATTAAAAAAAACTATTCAAGTCCATTATGATAACAAATATCAAATATATTTTCTTTCATATTTCAATGTAATTGTCCCCTATTCAAACTAGCTTGCCTAGTGGTAATGCTTGCTTCTTCATGTTGCTTGTTTTCTATTATAGTTGAGTTTTGCTTCTATTACTTGAGAGTAATGTTGGCACAACAAAGCTCAATTTTCACACCCCTTTTTTGTCAAGTTATTGTTGGGTGATCCTCAAATTTGCATCAATACCAAGTGAAAGGTTGTCATCCTCATCAATCAACATAATTATATTATCTTGGCCCTTTCTACTAATGACTTTAACTAGGAAAATATTGTCACCTATAACTATATAAAGAGAAACAAATGATAATGATGATGAGGAAAAGTATCATCAAAGCAACAAAGTTCATATAATGGAAAATACCAACTAAGGCATGGCTGAAATGACTCATATAAGGTTGGTGCACTTCTTAGTGGCCAACAACAACAAAAATGTTATGCAAAAAAAATGTGCAAATTGTTAATTAATACATGACATCTAACATTGAGAAGAAATAATATGTCAACATGGTTCACTTTCAAGCTGGTGTTTGTCACATGGAAACTTCACAAGTATTTGACAAGATAACAAACAAGTAAGTGAAGCACACAAAGTCCTAAGAAAAATCATCATGAAATTGGAGTACACAATTAGGAGGGCTTTCCACCATCAAAATTCTACAAATCAGATATTTTAGATCAATTTAATGTGGATGTCCTCTTGAACCATTGTTATATGTGTTGTTTACAAAAGTATTTAGGTGCATTCCTACCCATGCCACCTCTTAAAGATGGATCTATGTGAAATGTAGTGAACTAGAGCCTAGCTTAAGAATGAAAAATAGGAACTATTTCCAAACTCTTTCATTAGCGAGCTGTTGGATTAGGTGTGGAAAGGTAAGGGCTAATAGGGGAGGGGTGAATCAGTACTGTAAAACCATTTTTAAACAAATTAAACTTTTCTTCACAATAATTAACTAATTCCTTAACATTTGCATGCATCACATGAAACATATAAAACATTCAACAAATAAATCATAACAAAAATATTTGGTATCATAGAAATCCTTGTTAGAGGAGAAAAATTATGGTGGGGATGACACCCACAACACTTCACTACTACAGAATAAAGTTTTCTCAGTTAGAGCTACAATGTTAGCTATTTATGATAGCTTACCCTGTTAAGAGTATTAAATCGGTTAAGAGACTTCAGACTATTAAGTCTACCTTGTGAAAGAATTTTACAATTCTAATCTAAGAACTGCACCTGGTTAAAGGATATACAAAATAAGATCTACTAGGATCTTCTTGGTTAAGAGACTTTACAACTCTGATTAATATTTAATTAGTAACACTAAATATGTATGTCAAACTTGCACCAGTCATATGCTTATCATACTCTTCATGATCAATAACTCATTACCTCATACTATGTACCTTTCACACTAATAATTCAATACTCGGTAGATTCACAATTTCTATGTGTTCTTCACTACTTTGTTACTCGGTGGCTTCACTTATCATCACCTTCTCACTCTCTCTTTGTCTCTGATCCACTTATATACAATTCTAGAAGTGGTGCTAGGTGTTCTAGAATCATCTCTACAAGCGATGCTAGCATTGGTTACTCCTCCAATGCATATTTCATCCTTAATTCTTACACTAGTACATTTGGGCCTCATTTTGACCTTTATTTTTGACCAAAGGCCATTTTGGCTTGTGATGTTCACTTTTTTTTTTTTGTTTATGTCCCGAAAAGGTCAAAATTTTGACTTTAGTTAAGTTTATTGTCAAAATTTAGACCAAATCGGGATATAAACACAAAAAAAAGAAAGAAGAAAAGTGATCAAACTCACTTCATTTGGTCTTAGCCAAATCACGGGTGGGAGGAAGGGCTTCATGAGCATTGTGCATCATCTGAATATATGAGCATTGCGCATCGTCTGAATAGTGGAAGAGCTTCATGAACATTACATTCTAGAGGACACAACATTACAGGTATGCTATTGTTCAGGGTCGACACTAAAACTAGAAGTTTTCTTAATTGTTTTATGTAGAATGAGTTGTTTTCTTGGGTTGTTTTTATGGATCTTGGGGTTTTTCTGCAAGGGATTTTGTCCCCATTTTGACCTAGCACAAGGGTTTTGGTGTGTGATGTATATTACGGGTAGCCATTAACGGCATGTGATGCACTGGTTCTTCATGCCTTGCTAATCTATTAAAACATGGGCCGCTACCTTCTAAATACTGAGTGCAAACATATTGGCTTCTAACTGTCTTTTGAAACTGATACTAATATCTTCCAGTTTTCCTAAATACAAGTAACACTGCACACACATATTCCTCTCGATTCTCGAAGGAAAACAGCTTAATTTAGCCCTAATCGGGATGTCATAGATTCATAGACTTTTGAATCCGTTTTGCAGTCCAAGGCACCGAACCTAATGCAAATACAGAGACACGTAACCCTGTAGAAAATGATAATAAATTGTTTTTTGAATCATTTGTTTATCATAATAAAGCCATCCCACCATTCCATTCGGGACTGTCACTGAATCAACACATAAAAAAGAATAGATTCTTGACTATCATTGATTAGAACAACCTGATACATATCAATCCATTAAGCTTCCAATAAAATCTGGAGGCCACGAATTAGTTTATGTCAACAAAACATAGACATAAGGGGAAAGAAAGAACACACACAAAAATTGGAGAAGAGAGATGTGTGAAATAGAAAATAGGCATTTTGGTCTATAAGTTAATACAAAAAAGGGACTTGACATTTGGGATTGATGTCCACTTAATGACAATGTTTTTCTTCATGTGTCAAAGAACTGCAATCCTTCAGCTATGAGTCCTGAATGGCTGCATGCAGACAGGATGGCAATGAAGGTTATCTGATCTAGCTACATGCCTTCCTTTTGCATTTGTTTGAAAAGTGCCATGACCTCCTCACCATGACCATGCACTCCATACCCCACCATTTTTTCTTTATCTTGATCCAATAGTTTAACAATGTATACTAATTTGATATGCTAATGTCTTCTAACACCCTCTTGATGAAAAATCAAACTTTGAAGTTGAAACATCTCCTAAGTATAAAAATGTAGCTGGAACATAGCTTGTAGTGTTTAGAAGATGCCACTTTGGGTTTTGAAATACTTGAGAAAACCTTGATCATTTGAAATAGTGAATACTAACTCAATATGCTAACATCCTCTTAATCCTTTCTTGGTGATAAATCAAATTTGGATGTTGAAACCTCTTCCTAGATAAATAAAAATGTAGCTTCTTGCAAATGGGTAATCTATGCAACCAAGTTTTATTTAGATGAACAAGTAGAGAAATATAAAGCTAGAATTATTGCAAAATGTTTAATTTAGAATGAGTAGATCTGTTATTCAAAAACATCTGGCTTAAATGCAATTCACAAGTGTTACTTTTATAGCGATCTATACAAATAAAATTATTCAATGACTTGAGTTTCATTTGGAATATATGAGAATCTATACATCTTGTACAAGTTGTAGTCATCATTGTATGTTTGAAAACATGGTGCCACAACTTGGTTCGCACTGTATAACTTTTATTCATGGATTTTATTTCATGGTTGGCTTCATGTCTTACAACATGATTGGAGCAACAACAATTGGAATTTCAATAATAAAGCAAGGAAACGGAAAAATTAATAGCTCAAAATCATTCATTGAACACAAAACTTGACACGCAAACATAATTAATATTGTCTACAAGCTGTAATTGGAGGAACTTTCTTTTGATATAGTTATAAATACTCCTTAGAAGGTAGGAAAAGCAACTTTATTCAAAAACATGGCTTAACTTCATATAGAAGATAGAGATAGAAATAAAACAAAGAATAAAAATGTGTACTTATGATAGAATTGTTTAGAGAAGGATGCAATGGCTTCCGTTTCAAAGGTTGAAAAATAAATGCTTGGGCAGCCAGACGTGCAGTATCTCATCATATAATGAAGTGGTATGTATTTATTTCCGTTGTGATTTAGTGAAGGGTTATGTAGATTGTACTGTGCACAACTGCATCAGAACTATAGCCCAGTAATAATTTACAACATTATCTGAATCTCATACAAAGCACGCATTCAAAATCTTGAAAGAAGACAGATTTAGAAAATCCCAATCTTGATTTCATAAAATTGTAAATTGAGGGAAACTAACCTACAACTTTGGCATTGGAGATTCTATCAACTTAGGCATTGGAGATTCTATCAACTTAGGCTCTTCACATACAATATATGCACCTTCGCTTTCAAATCATGAAATTGAGAAAATGAAAGTGAATGAAGGCATAGTCCATAGATATAGAAAACCAGAACCCTAATCTTATTGCCCAAAACCCTTAAAAACTGGCAAAATACATTGTCAATGGCACCACTGGAAAACCTAGATGACTCTTTACCACTAAATTTCAATACCATATAATGTCTTCTCGCATTGAAAAAAAGATTGAAAAAGCTGCAGAATCACCCGAAAAAAAAGAAGGTAGTGTGTGTGTGAAAATTGTACCTGATCTGTAGACACAACACTTCAGTAAAACATTAGAGGTTAGCAAAAATCAAAATCGTGCAAAATTGAAATCTAATTTAACCAAGCGATTTACTGCCTTCTAGTAGGTGCGAGATTGATGTTCTCAGATTGCTATCGAGATCAGTGACCTAGACGACACCTAAACGAAGGATTTGAATGCAATTGATCTAGATATGAATTGAATGCAATTAATCTATTTTTTTGGATTTTCTATGCAATAATAATGAAAAACTGATATGAATCTATGCTAATATGGAAATTGATCTAACAATGATATGAATCTATGCTAAATGATATGCAATGCTCAAAACTAGAAAGATCTCACAATAGCTTGGATTCACAAAGATGATTCTTCAGACTCCAATTCGACAGCGTGAGAATGCAAATTCATGGATTCTATAAATGCAAATTTGAGAGATGAATTATGAAGAGTTGAGCCTTGATTTTATAGAAATCCAGGGCTTTGGGGATGCATGGAAAAAGCCATAAATCACTTAGATAAACTCATCTTGATTTTTGAGTTATCTGATCATGAAAGATAATTAACTCACAAAATTATGCAAAAGCATGCACAAATAGCTTTTTAACTCAAATTAGAGTTTAGATCAGCTTTTTGAACTCCAAAAGGATGTTGAGTTCTAAAAAGTCAACACTTTGCATTGATTTTCTAATTTGGAGTTTAACTGTTTCTTTTGAATGTGCATAATAATTATGAATTAATTAAATAAATAAAGTGATTTATGCTCAACTTAACTGATTTTAAAAATAAATAATTGATTTATGGGTTAATCAATTATTTTTTCAAACTTTTATTCCAAAAATAATATTATTAAATAATGACAACTTGCTTTAATTAATTAAATAAAAATTTAATCAATTATTCATAAGATATTGGATTTAATGTCAAAATTAAATAATACAATTAATAATAGATAGAATTAAATTTAATTAATTAAATATGAAAATATTCAATTAATCAAACTTAGGATAAATGTGATTTATCACCAAATAATCATTAAATTAAAGATAATTAAGATAATTAGGAATATTGCTAGGAATATTCCCTGATGCAGAATTTAAGATAATCAATTATGATTCGATGATGTTTAGATGTGCCTTAGATTAGGACTTTGATGTCAATTTCATTCTAATTGTTGATATAGGAGATTAATGAACTTATAGCCCATTTTTGGGGTATTACATTTTGCCCCTCTTTGAATTACTATGCGAAGCGCAGTGGTTCAAAGATAGTCTGTGTTTGATAAAGATATGAAACTGATGTTTGAAATTGATAATTGATATGAGACAGAAGCTGATTGATATTGATTTGATATGGAGATAATAGGTCCTGAATGACCAAAGATAATGTTCACTATAACAGCAAATGAACCTATGATTGCGAAAAAGTGTCAAAACGCCCGATTCCAAACCTTAGAATTGCAAAGAAGTGAGTGACCGGTTCTAGACTCGATTGTCTTAGCAGAACTAGTAGGCATCACATCTGAACCCTTCAGTTGCCGAAGAACCAAGGAAAGAACACTATGATCCGATGGTTGCAAAAACTGATACAGTTTACAAGATTAGGAGAATACCAGATTGATATGGATCTTGATGAATCTGATATGCCCCAAGTGATGATAGATTTGCCTCGAGCGATGAGGTCTTTTTTGATGAATCAGTAACTAGACATGGTTGTTGTCTTGATTACTGAGGAAAGATTGATAGAATTTGATTTATAGACTTTGTATGATGTGCAATACCATGCCCCCTTCAGGATTAAAATTGAAATTTGACAAGAAAAGTCAATGTTGAGAGTTCAGAAGCATGTTAATTGATTTGAGAAGTGGTTATACACGTCCGAGAATGCATTCTACATCGTTTGGAGGTCCAAAAGACCAAGTTTGACTAGGTTTGACCATGAGTTGACCATAGTTAACCAAGTTAAAATTTTGATAGTTTGATGTAAGATAATCAATCAAGTTGAATTATGGATTTTTGTGATGATCAAAGGTCGAATATGCAAGTAGTTAATAATATGAATGATCTCAGATTTGAATTTTGATCCCGAAAAAGGATTCTACTTGCTATTTCATTGGAGGAACCTTCGTGTGAGATTCAGCTCTTGTTAGACTTGAAGATGCGATTTGAAGAATCGTTTAAGCATTGAAGTTCGTTTAATCATTGTGAGATCATGCAAACATGAAAAATGCAAAGAGACATGCAAAATGAAATGCAACCTAAGGCCTAGGACCTAGTCACTGACCATGTGTCAATTTGTTATCATCATTGAACTTTTAGGTAACCAAATAAATCAATACAATGCCCACTAGCCATGAGACCATAGACATATGAATATTTATTTGTAACACTCAAGAACCAATACAACACCCACTGGTCAAACAACCATGGACATATGAATATTGGTTTTATTTTCGGAATGTCAGATTAGATATAAGCACCAAGGCACAAGCGCCAGGATGACTTGAATATCTTGTCCATTTTGATATAGCAATTTGTATAAGCATCAAAACATGAACATCATGATGACCTGAATACGCCTTGCATGACAAACACATCAAACAGCCAAGAGATCATTCTAAATCCAATGTGAATTACTCGTAGTGACCCTTTATCGTTCACATCCTTAGGTAAGATTGTGTTTCACAGTAGGAGAAAGAACTCACTCAAAAAGATAATAGTTAGATCAAACTTCCTTGAATTTTCTGGGTATCAATGGTCGAGGTACGCATGGCCATCCAATTCGAGATAGAGGCTCTTACAGTCGGACACCATTTCAATCCGAAATTTCCAAAGTTGTTAGATTTTCACATACAAGTAGAAGACAAAGAAAAGATTATGCCCCCAGTCATCACTCTCTAAATCTTGTAAAGGACATCATCGAAGGGCTCAAAGGGACACAATATGCAAAAATCTCAATGCGAATCAGTAAGCATACAAGGAGATAAAAGCATGAAAAGCACATATTGTTTTTAGTTTGTGTTTGATTGTTGTTGTAGATGCAAAATCATTTTTGGAGACAAGACAGACTTGACTGACTCAAATGAAGCTTCAAAAGGACTCTAACTGGATATGATACGTCTAAGATATACTGGAGACCATAGGATATGACATTAATTGCCCCCAAGTTTGAACATTGATAGAATACAGACACTTGAGCAAATTGGTGGACAAACTGACTTACTGAAAACTGGAAATGCAAAAACAAACCGGGAGATATGTACAAACTAAAGCAAGACTAAAAGCTGGGAAAGACCAAGATTGCGCTGATAGATGGAGCATGTTGAAACAAGTGGCACCCATTTGCCGGGTTTTCACCATCTTGGTAGAGATTCTATTTTTGCTACCAAGGCGCCTGTTTCCAGGTTTTCACCAAGGCACTTTTTTTTGTTTTTCATTTTTTCAATTTTTTTTGTACTTTTGATATTTTTTTATTTTTTTGTGAATCATCAAGGCACCTATTGCTAGGTTTTCACCAAGATGTTCATTTTTTTCAGGACTTTTTCTGATTTTTATAATTTTTTTAGGACATTTTACCATAGACTGAATGCCTTAGGCATAGAATTTCTTCAGATGGAGAACGTTGATTGGTTCTCAGAGCTGTGCTCCCTCAGTCATTGAGAGTTGATAGGCACCAGAGCCAAAAGTAGCAGTGATAACAAAGCGACCCAGCCAGTTGGGTTCGAACTTCCCCTTGCGTTCTCAATGGGATTGATTTTTAGGATTTTCTCTCAAGACTAGATTGCCAACCTGAAATTCTCTGTGTCTGACTTTCTTGTTGTAGCCTCTAGACATTCTCTTTTGATGTACTCTAAGATGATCATATGCTGCTTGTCTACGCTCATCTAGTAGTTCCAGTTCTTGTAATCTAGACACTCTGTAGTCATCATCAGTTACTAGACCATGCATTCTAATTCTGAGTGATGGGATTTTGACCTCAATAGGTAGTACCACTTCAGACCCATAAACTAAAGTGAAAGGTGTAGCCCCAGTAGGTGTTCTGATACTTGTTTTGTAGGCCCATAGAGCTGGATTAATCATGAGATGCCAGTCTCTGCCAGTTTTGTTTACTGTTTGGTGCAAGATCTTTAATAGATTTTTGTTAGAAGCCTCTGCTTGGCCATTCCCTTGTGGATAGTAGATAGAAGACCAATGTTGGGTGATTTTGAACTTGGCACATAGATCATCTAGGTCTTTATTCCTGAATTGCCCATCGTTATCTGTGATTATAGAATGAGGTATCCCATATCTGCATATGATATAGTTCAATATGAACATAGATATCTATTTCCCTGTTGCTTGTGTCAAAGGGACCGCCTCTACCCATTTTGTAAAATAATCTGTGGCTGTGATTATATGGGTATGTCCGTTAGAAGAATGAGGATGAATCATCCCGATAAGATCAAATGCCCATTGATGGAAAGGCCATTGTGTTGTAAAGGGGATTAGATCCCTCCTTGGAGCATGAATTAGGTTGCCATGTACTTGACACTTTTGACAATTCTTAGCAAATTTGATAGCCTCTTTCTCCATTTCAGGCCAATAGTACCCAGCCCTAATAATTTTTTGAGCTAGTGTTAAACCATTTGAGTGTGACCCACAAATACCATCATGGACTTCCTTTAATGCATGTTGAGACTCTTTCCATTCTAAACATCTAAGTAGCGTACCATCTAGACCTTGTTTGTATAGATCATTACCAATGATGACATATCGGGAGGCATTACGGATAAGGTGTCTCTTTTCATGACGGTTGAAGGTATCGGGGATGATTTGGTCTTGGAGATAGGAAAATAGGTTTTTATATCGGGATGAATCATGACCTATAACAGTGCAGATCATGCAGGTTTTGGGGGAGTCATATGCAGGATAAGATAGTGCTTCCACCAGAAACTCATAGCATAGCTCATGTTCAGGCTGCTGTAATAAAGTAGATAGTGTTGCCATTGCATCGGCAACCTTGTTCTCTGTTCTAGGAATTTGCTCAAATGTGATAGATATGAAATATTTCTTAAGATCATCTACCATTCTCTTGTAAGGAATGAGCTTTTCATCTTTAGTTTGGTATACATCATTGACTTGATGAATAACAAGTTGAGAGTCTCCATGAATGTGTAGCTTTGTTACTCTCCATTCAATTGCTATTTTCATACCATTCAAAAGGGCTTCATATTCTGCAATATTGTTTGTGCAGGGGAAATTTAGTCTGAATGCTTTTGGGATGGAGTATCCTTGAGGAGTTATGAACAATATGCCTACTCCAGATCCATTCTGTGTATAGGAGCCATCAAAGAATAATTGCCATTCTCTAGAAGAAAGGTGCATAATAGAGGAGTCTAGAAATTCCATTTGCATTGGTGTGTCATCAAACATGGGTGCATCCACTAGTTGATCAGCAATAACTTGACCTTTTATAGCTTTTCTTTCAACATATTCAATGTCAAATTCACTTAGAAGCATGACCCATTTAGCCAGTCTACCTGTGAGGGCAGCCTTGCTTAGTAAGTATTTTAGTGGATCAATTTTTGCTACTAGATGCGTGGTATGAGCTAACATATAGTGTCTCAATTTCTGTGATGCAAAGATCACAGCGAGACAAGCTTTCTCAATCATAGAATAGTTCTTTTCATACACCACCAATGTTTTACTTATATAATAAATGGCTCTTTCCTTTTTCTCTTCATCATGTTGTGCTAGCAATGCCCCCAGTGATGTGGTTGTTGCGGAGACATATAAGATCAATGGCTTCCCATGAATAGGAGGCATCAAGATAGGCGGATTTGATAGATACTTCTTGATATGGTTAAAGTTGCTCTCACATTCTTCATTCCATGCAAAGGTCACACCTTTATGTAATGTTTTTGTAAAAGGTTGTGATATGTCCACTAGCTGTGATATGAATATTCTGATAGATTGAACTCTTCCTTGCAACGTCTTCATTTGACTAATATTCATGGAAGGTTGCATCTCTATTATAGCCTTGACTTTAGCCAGATCAACTTCAATGCCCTTCTTTGAAACTATGTATCCTAAGAGCTTTCCAGAAGTGACACCAAAAGCACACTTCTTAGGATTTAGTCGGAGATTAAACTTTTCCATTCTGTCTAGGAGCATGCTCAAGTCCTTTAGATGTTCAGTTCTGATTATAGATTTTGCTAAAGTATCATCAACATAATCTTCCATAGTTCGATGCATCATGTCGTGGAAAATAGATGTCATTGCTCTTTGATATGTAGCTCCAGCATTTTTAAGCCCAAATGGCATGACATTCCAACAAAAGGTGCCCCATGCACATGTGAAAGCAGTTTTCTCTTGGTCCTCTGGAGCAATTTTTATTTGGTTATATCCAGAGAAACCATCCATTAAGGAATACATCTCAAAACCCGCAGTCATGTCCACTATCATATCAATGTTAGGTAGTGGAAAATCATCCTTAGGGCATGCTCTATTCACATCTCTAAAGTCTGTGCACACTCTGATTGAGCCATCTGGTTTAGAAATAGGTACAATATTAGAGATCCACTCTGCATAGTCAATAACTCGGATGAATCCAACATTTAGGAGCTTCTCTAATTCAGCTTTTACCAAGAGTACAACATGAGGATGCATATTTCTTAATTTTTGCTTGACAGGTTTGACATTTGGAGCGATAGATAAATGATGCATTATGAGATTAGGATCCAATCCTAGCATATCTGAATATTTCCATGCAAAGTTGATCTTCTTCTTTGTTAGGAATGTTGTAAATTTTTGCTTCTCTTCTTCTGATAATGATTGTGCTACATGTACCAATTGTGGTTCCTTTTTTGTACCCAAATTGATGGATTGAGTGGGCTCAATTAGAACTGGAGATCTGTCCTATAAATGACTTGGAAGGACATTAAATATCTCATCTGTAGGCACCTCAAAGAGGTTTTCACCTTTGGATACGTCTTTTATTTTTACTTTTGTAGGTTCTGAGACTGCCACAAAGTGGTTTTCACCCTCAGAACTATTTTTCTTTTTCTTTTTATTCTTTTTTTTCTGACTAAGATAATTGATGTCCGACTCGGTCATGCTGACGCTCAGTTCACTGATGGAAGTACTCATAGGCTCAACTGCATTGAGGTAGCAAGTGAGGGCATAGTCATTCGGGAAGGTATAAATACCATGGCTCGGATTCGTGGAGGTTTGATCAATAAGTTATGGATATTTGATAGTCAAAGTAGGGAAAGATTGGGAGATAGTGTTTATAGATATGGATCTGTCATCATTGGTCCTAACCTGACGCTCGAGTTCAAAGGTGATACTACAACTTAAGACATCTAATTCATGAATAGGCTCAATGTCATTGTGGGAGTCCAATTCAGCCATAGGTGGATCAGACTTGATAGGTTCATCATTTCGCTCTAGACTTACATTGGTTTGAGGTGCATATTGGCGAATAACATCAACATGTTTCTCTATGATAAGCTCATCTGGTTCTAGGATGACTCCCCATTCATAGTCATTAGATTCATCTTCTAATTCAGGATCTCTAGGAAATCTTAGAACATGAGTAAAGTCAAGGTGAATACCCCAAGAAGAGTTACCCTTAGATTCTGATTTGTATTCATACTCATGAGAATCTATCTCAGAATCACTACCACTTCCCTCTTCTTGATTGTTTTCAAGATTAGCTGGTTCTTGTGTTGCAACTATCTCTTGATTGATAGTAGGTTTTTGTGTTTCTACTACATTAATTCTTTTGATAGGATCATCTTTACCATCAAGAAGGTCTTTGATCTCTTTAGGAAATTTTTCATAGGGGATGAGTTATGAACTATCGGAATCACTATCGGATGGTTTTGTTTCTTCTTTCTTAAGAAGAGGTTCCCCTGGTGCGATCTGCTCTATGACATGAGAGCAATTACCTTTGAGGTGATAGGGTTTCTTCATAAAGCCTAAGCCAACTTTATTTTTATTTTCTCTACCAGTATGTGGGAGAGGTACCTCAAGACCTTTTCCTTTGATTCCTAGAGGTCCTTTACGTGAATATCCCATCTTAGCTATTAATTTATCTCCTGGACCATATGACTTGGAAGGGAGTTTGGAGATTGCAGAGTCACCAGTTTGAACAACTTGAGATTCAAGTTCATCTTTGTACATCCATGATAGCACAGCCTCATCCTCTTCAAATTCTTGCTTGGATACTTGTTCTGCTACAAAATTCTTTTTATATGCTTCAAGAGGTTCTTTAGAGTCTGGTTTGGATTGTTTCAAAGATTGCCCATAAGACTTAGGTGAGATAGGGAGAGATGTCAAAGATAAGACTGGCTCGATAGTATATTCGCCCATACCATTTTCTTTGATATTAACCTCTTTTGCAAGATCTTCCCTTTTAGATGTGGATGCTTCTTTAGTTGGTTCAATAGAAGATTCTATGTTATTAGGTACAAGCTTATCTGCACTTTCCTTCAAGGTGTTGCAAGTTGTATTCAGATATGCGGGGATAGTAACCTCTACTCCTTCATAAGGAAACTTCAAACATTGATGGTATGTAGAAGGAATAGCTTGCATTTCATGTATCCATGGTCTCCCTAGAAGGACGTTGTAGGCCAAAGGTAGATCAAGCACTTGACAAATGGTATCTTTGATAACTGGACCCACTCTGATAGGTAAGATAATGGTGCCTTTAGAAGATCTTTCTTGTTCATCATAGGCCTTGATAGTTATTTTCTTTCTAGGATCAATAGCCAATTCTAAAAATCCCAATTGTGTGATCAAGCTGTAAGAACAAATGTTTAGGCCAGCGCCCCCATCTATTAACACACATTTGACTCTACGGTTCTAGATCAAGACTTCTATATGCAAAGGCTGATTATGTGGGTGACTCAAGGAGTTGTCATCTTCCTCTGAAAAGGAGATATATTGTGGAGATGTAAGATGTCCAACCATAGTCTAGAACCTATCTAAATCAAGGTCATCGGGAACATTGGAACCGAGCAAAGCTTTATCAAGAATGGCTCTATGAGCTGGAGATATTCGAAGCATCTCAAACATGGAGATTTTCGCATTAGTGTGCTGGATTTGTTGAACAATGCTATAAGACATAGGCCTTGTATCCTTTGGATTGGAAGATTTGGAAGCAGCCTTCTGTTTAGAAGTAGATGAAAGATTGAAGGGCACCTTAGGGACATTTGATGAATGTGAGATTTATCCTTTCAGATGCATTGGAGCCTATGATCGAGTAACTGCGTTAGCTGAGGAATGATCTCTGTCTCTTTGTACAATTGTGATGACATTGCAACTTTCAGAGAGACATGGTTCAACCATATTGATGACAACATTATTTCCGAGGGTAGGCATAGTTGAATTTTGCCCCCATATTAGGCTGAGAAGTTGAAACTTCTTGACCATGTTTCAGAAATGGTTCTGTGAATGCTGTATGATCGTTATTGCTCTTGGGATTATCAATTGTGATGTCTCCACTATCGATCAGATCTTGGATGCTATGCTTCAAGTGGTAGCAACTACTAGTTTTGTGACCTTTACTCCGATGGAAATCATAGAATTCATTTTCTCTCCACCATTTTGGTTTGGGGTCCTGATCATTTGGTCGGATTGGTGGTAAAGAGATGATGTTATCAGCCAGTAGAGTTTTCATAGCTGATTCTAAAGACTCTCCTAGAGGAGTAAATTTTTGATGTTTATCCCATTTTTTGTATTCTGGCTTCCTTTGAGATGGTGGAGAAGACTTTTTTTATGAAGCTTTAATGGCTTTAGTGCCAAGGGTGAGATTGCAGGCTGGTGCCTTTGATGGGGCACAGACAGTGTCAACAATGCCATCTATGATGATGCATTTGTTCTTGTTCCAATTTTTGTTCTTGTCTTTAGAACTGGATCCTGATTTGTACTTTTCTTTTTGAAGTGTGATTACTCCTTTTTTCACAAGCACTTTTTTGATTTTGATAGCATTATCCACCATCTTATCAAAAGATGTATGATCTTGCATTTGTAGAGGATAATTGATTTCTGGAACAAGGTTGTTGATGAAGATTTCCAATTTTTATATTTCTAGAATAGGTCTGGCATATAGAGAGAACTTCTTCCTCCATCTCTTGAGAAATGTTAGGAATGGTTCCCCTGGATATTGCTTGAGGTTACAGATATCGATCATGGTGACCGGGTGCTGAATATTGTAGGAGTATTATTGGTAGAACAATTTGATCAACTCCTCAAAAGTTTTGATAGTAGAAGGCAATCTAGAGAACTAGTGGATGGATGCTCCCCCTAGAGATCAAGGGAAGAGACGCATCAGATAGGTCAGTTCATGCATGAACTCCATTGATTGCATACATAATTCTCTGACATGATCTTGAGGATCAGAGTGTCCATCATACTTGTCATACTTTGGCATCTCCACTTTTTTTGGAAATGGTGGCATATACAAGTCTTTGTCAAATGGAAAAGGACATAGAGCCTCCATGGAGAACTCTTTAGGTTCCTTCTCTTTCTTGAGGTTGTTAAGTTCAACTTGTATAGCATGCATCTGTTTCATCATAGCTATGAGTGGATTCTCTTCCTCATGTGTAATGATGTCTTCAACTTTAAAGTTGGGAGGAAGTTTAGCTCCTTGATGAGCTAATTGTAAAAAGTATGCTTCTCTATCTTCTTTCAAGAAATGCTTCATCATTCATTTGAAGTTATCATTATTTTGATATTGAGCAATTTCTTTAGGTGTGGGTTCTTGATCTGCACCATGTTGAGATTGAGCTCTTTGAGAGCCAAAATTTGTCCCTGCTTGAGACATGGTAGGAGTTTGTGGACTCCCTGGATTAGATTGATGAGGGGTATGTTGAGTACCTCTGTGAGTTGATGGAGGAGGTATGTAACCAGATTTCAATCGATAGTTGCCAAGACCATCATCCTCATAAAGACCAAAATTGATGAGTTGCTCAAGAGTTGGAGTTTGGAGAGTGGTGATAGATTTATTGTGAGAGGAAGCTCTAGTTTCCACCATTCACCTCAAGTGAAACAAAAGAATAAGATCCAGATAATCGAAGAATGAATTGAATCAAGATGATCAGATGACGCAACCTTGTCAAGGTTTGATTGATTTGAAGATTTGATTAGACGTGGATGAAGGATACTATGCCCTGGATGTATGGGTAGGTTCCCAAAAGATAGTGGACAAGATATCACAACACTTAGTCATTTTGATGATTAATTAAAGATTGATAGTTATGACAAGGTTTTGACACAGGATGATAAGGACTCAAATCAATTAAACAGAAGGCTGAATCAAATTCAAAAGGCCACTTTAGGAAAATGGAGGATAAGGTTTTATGTAAAGCAAGTGAGGTTGGAAGATAGGAGGAATAGGCAAGTGAGGAAAAAGGATAGGAGGTAGAAGGATAATGAATGGAAGGACTGTGAAAGGGTAGGTGGAAAGGAAGGCAAGATCAACATCAACACACACCTTGAAAGGTGGTGAGAGGATGGAGGAAATGTGAATGAAGAAATACATGAAGGAATATGGTGAATGGATAGTAGAGGTTATGGTTTAGGCGCATGGAATGGAAGAATATTTTTGGAGGGAAATGAAGTGGAAGCCTTTGGAAGCTTGAATGTCAATTTCACATTTTGCTCAACACCAGACTCTTTCAAGAGAGACTTTGGAATCCATATAGCCGTAGGCTTTTCATTTCTTTTTGGTAATTTGGAGAGAATAGCTTTAATGATGGATTTTGGAACCCATACTTGTCTTGTAGTTTTTTTCTTAGATATCTCTTTTGACTTTATGTTTCCATGTCTATTAGAGGAGACATGGTGATCTTCTTTTTTTGATAGATTCTTGTATTGCTTCTTTTTCTTGTATTGAACATTCAAGTTACTTCCAAAAGACTTGGGACTTGTGGAAGAAGAAGGAGGATATGACTGGTTTAGATGGGTGGGTGGATGAAAAGGATTCAAGGGTATGCATCTATGTTGATCTTGAGGAAAGATAGGAGATGAAGGTATGTAAGGACCTAAGATGGATGGCGAATTAGGAAAGTTAGGAGAGGAAAGTGAAGGGACATAAGGACCCAAGATGTAAGGTAGACATGAAGCCTTTAGTAGTGGTGGAAGAGGTCCAAGGATGGAAGTGGAAGACGCAAAAGGATAATCAATAAGTTCATCAACATCTATATGGCAACCAAGGATATCAACATCTTTAGAGTGAGCATTAGGATTTTCAATAGAATCATGGATATCTTGAATATGAACACCTTCTTTGATAGGATTGTTCAAAGCTTGCAAAGACTTAGGAAGAGTAGAAAGTGAAAGCGAACATGGAGTGGTAGAATAAGAAGATGGAAGACTTTGATCTTGACAAGGATCTTTGGATAACACAAGCGTACAATTTTTTTCTTGATTTTCAATAGGCTTAACATTGGAAGTAACAACACCATTTGTACCAACCTTAATGGAACTATCATCTTTGGAAAGCGCAAGTGTAGTAAGGTTATTTTGATTGTCAATAAGCTCAATAGTGTAAGTAGTAGCTTGATCTTGCTTAGGAGAAGACTTAAGACATGGTGGAATGCATGAAAAAGGATGTGCAGGATCAAAAGAACCTTGAAGCGGATAAGAGACATCATGAAAAGGATTGGATGACATGGAGGGTTCTTGATCTTGATCTTTCTTTATGTTCTTTTCTTCATCATTTTTAGAGTCCTCTTGACATGGAGCCACTTCTAAGGACAAGGAAGCATGTTGGGATTGTATGGATGACTTTGGAAGAGATGGGGATGGAAGGGAACCATCACGAGACAAAGGTCCAACATTAACATGATCTTTCTTGAGAAGATAATCTTTATTTTCAGCAGGAGAGTCCTTAGGAGAAGGATTCTTATAATATTAATGCTTCAAGCTAACATGATGCATTTTATAGTCCTCAGCAGTAGTAGATGGATCATAATCAAGGTATTGTCCACAAAAGCCATCAAAATCTCTTTCAAAATCAGAATCATATGGATCACCATCATGATCTATCCAGTGTGATGGCCCATTTGTAGTAAGCAGGAACACACGACGAGGAGGACTCTTAGGAACAGAGGTGTCATAGGTATCATTATATTGTCTATCATCATAGTCATCATTGTCTCCAAAGATGGATGTGTCACTCTCCGTGGAAGAGGTATCATAAGGATTGTCACGTTGCTCATATTCTATCCGGGGGCATGGTGACATGCACAAGTCTTTATCAAATGGAAAAGGGCACAGAGGCTCCATGGAGAACTCTTTAGGTTCCTTTTCTTTCTCAAGTTTGTTAAGTTTGACTTTCATAGCGTGGATCTATTTCATCATAGCTGAGATTAGAATTTCTTCCTCATGTGTACTAATTCTTTGAGACATGTGTACTGATTCTCAATAGCTACTGCTCTGTTCCTGACACAGTGATTCGTTCGACAGATTCTGAAATTAGGCTGAAAAAGCTAAATATCTGGCAATTCTGACAATTTTTTTGACAACTTTCAAAAATTTCTCAAACGACACTCTGCAGACTCGTACGACAGTGGGTATGCTATGAAATGACGATTGCAAAACTCGTACGACAATTGCAAGATTTTGACTTTGAGAATTTATTGGATGGAAACTCGTACGACACTGGGTTCTCTATCATACGATAGATGGGTAGTAATGAAATGACACTTTATGGAAACTCGTATGACTTTCTGACCTTCTGAGATGACTTTTGACTCCAGAAAGGAATTTCACTTCAAATTTTGCAAATTTTGAGTTTTCAGATTTGAATTATTTGCAAATTTCAATGTCCAGATTTGAGGATTGTAACAGATTTGTCTATTTTCAATAACCAAATAGATAAACAAGCACACAAAACAACAAGCAAGTGATTTCAAGCATGTCTGAAAATAATGAACAAGGGCAAAAGCAACCTTGCGCATGAACAATCAAGTGACTTATTCATTCTAATCCTTAGAAGTGCTAATTGTGTATGTTCCAAAAATGTTTTGCAATAACACACATATACCCTAGAAAATGAAACTTTGGCCTCGCTAGGGTTTTTAGTAATGGTTTGACTTTGCAACTTTTATGATCCAAAGGGGTGTACGCCAATCCCGACACACCAGGGTTTTGACACAGTCCGAGAACTTAATCTTCAGGAGCTGCTAGGGAGATCTGACAACCCAACAATGAACCATACCCATGGAGATTTCTTCCACAAGGACATTTATATAGCGGCTATCACTACCACAGCAAAAATGGCTATTACCGCTTGAGGTTCCGTCAACATAGTTTTCCCTGTGAAGGAATTTTCCGCTACGGTTAACCCTCTCTAAAGGTGACTCACAATAGTATACCACAAGGGGACTTGGCTCCAGATCCAAGGTTTTGATGCCTCTTCACTTTTAACCCAAACAAAGCAAGAAAATTAATCCAACACGCTAAGACAAAGTTTGTCTCACCAAGGTCTATGATATCAACCCCACGTGATCTATCAACCCCTCCGGAGAGAGAATGTATCAATCAATAAGGGAAGATGCACTAACCAATTTTGATTCACCAAAGCTCGTGATGTCTACCCCACGTGATCTATCAACCTCTCCTAGAAGAGAATGTATTGATCAATAAGAGAAGATGCACTAACCAAGTTGAATGTGAAACACACTAAGTATCCTCCCTACCTACAAGGATTCTATCGTCAAGAAGGATTTCGCTGGGAATCCAATCTCTCAAGAATCACGAATAGTGTTCATAGGGCCTAATTACTATGTGAGTACAGATATATTCCAGAAAGAAAATTTATCCAAAAGTATTCAAAAGCACAAGGTGGTACACTTAATGCTTAAAGCAAATATGAGGTGAGTCTACAAAGTGGAGCACTTAACCCCTCACACAAGCTAGAAACAAGTCCACAACTTAGAAAACAAGTGAGTTCCAAAAAGCACAAAAGGGTTGCCTGGTGGAACACTTAACGCTTCTTTCCTGTAGACCCCTCCCCTTTAATTTGGCGTTGATATTGTAACCACGGGGTGAAAATGAGGGGCCAGAAGATTTAGCGAGTCCAATAACCCAAGATAGCAATCTAGATCAATCACAAGTAATCTAAGACTGCCAATAAATACCTAAGGTGTCACAACCTAGTATTCAATTATGCAAATTCATAAAAAAAGTATGCAAAGAAACACTCAAGCTAAACACATGAGAGATTTATTTTAAGGCCAAATTGAAATGTTATTAGATGAAGGAGAATACTTGGGATCCTTTCAATGCACTTAATAGATTTTACTTTATTTTTAGCAATTCTTGTTGAGCTTTTCCATGCAAGCAAGTGACGAACTCTCCAACAAGCAAACAAGCAAACAAGATATGCAAAATATATTCAACTTATGAAAACCACAGGGTTAACTCTAAAAATCAATTATTATCAGCAATAATAACTAGCAATTAACCCAAATGTCAACTCATATCATTCATTGAACCATGTAAAAAAATAAGTGCATACCCATCACAAAACTTTATTTTTTTTGCTGCATTTGACCTAGTCAACAAGATCTAATTTTTTTTTTATGATTTTGGCCACAAAAATAGAAATTCAAAATAGAGACCCCTACTAAAAAATAGAGAGATTTCCAAAAATGTAAAATTTTTAGAAAAATCCCTTCATTTGTGCCCTAGAGACCTGTTTTATCAAAACAAACCAATTTTTGTAAATTGACTATTTGAGCTATTATATTGCGTCCAAATTTAAAATACAAAGAATGAACCCCCTATAGAATTTAAAGAGATTTCCAAAAATATAAAAATTTCTAAAAAATATGCTGATTTGCGTCAGATATTAATTTTTTCCAGAATTTCAAGAAAAAAATTATTAAAAATTTAAAACATCTCAGAAAATTCTAAATTTTTTACTGTAGCTTCCCTGATATGTCTCCAACCTACAAAAAAAAATTTAGAGCAAACATCCAAGCTTTTTTGGAGATAAAATTAAATCTTTGAAACTTTAAGATTTTAGCTCCCCAAAAAAATCAAAACTAGCATGTAAAGGTGGGTTGCCCCACGGTGGGCACCAGAAATGTGTGTGTGAAAATTGTACCTGATTCGTAGATACAACACTTTAGTAAAACATTAGAGGTTAGCAAAAATTAAAATCGTGCAAAATTGAAATCTAATTTAACCAAGCGATTTGCTGCCTTCTAGTAGGTGTGAGATTGATGTTCTCAGATTGCTATCGAGATCAGTGACCTAGACGACACCTAAATGAAGGATTTGAATGTAATTGATCTAGATATGAATTGAATGCAATTAAGCTATTTTTTTGGATTTTCTATGCAATAATAATGAAAAACTGATATGAATCTATGCTAATATGAAAATTGATCTAACAATGATATGACTCTATGCTAAATGATATGCAATGCTCAAAACTAGAAAGATCTCACAATAGCTTGGATTCGCAAAGATGATTCTTCAAACTCCAATTCGACAGTGTGAGAATGCAAATTCATGGATTCTATGGATGCAAATTTGAGAGATGAATTATGAAGAGCTGAGCCTTGATTTTATAGAAATCCAGGGCTTTGGGGATGCATGGAAAAAGCCATAAATCACTTAGATAAACTCATCTTGATTTTTGAGTTATCTGATCATGAAAGATAATTAACTCACAAAATTATGCAAAAGCATGCACAAACAGCTTTTTAACTCAAATTAGAGTTTAGATCAGCTTTTTGAACTCCAAAAGGATGTTGAGTTCTAAAAAGTCAACACTTTGCATTGATTTTCTAATTTGGAGTTTAACTGTTTCTTTTGAATGTGCATAATAATTATGAATTAATTAAATAAATAAAGTGATTTATGCTCAACTTAACTGATTTTAAAAATAAATAATTGATTTATGGGTTAATCAATTATTTTTTCAAACTTTTATTCCAAAAATAATATTATTAAATAATGAGAACTTGCTTTAATTAATTAAATAAAAATTTAATCAATTATTCATAGGATATTGGATTTAATGTCAAAATTAAATAATACAATTAATAATAGATAGAATTAAATTTAATTACACAATTAAGTGGCAAGATATTAAATCTAATTAATTAAATATGAAAATATTCAGTTAATCAAACTTAGGATAAATGTGATTTATCGCCAAATAATCATTAAATTAAAGATAATTAAGATAATTAGGAATATTGCTAGGAATATTCCCCAATGCAGAATTTAAGATAATCAATTATGATTCGATGATGTTTAGATGTGCCTTAGATTAGGACTTTGATGTCAATTTCGTTTGAATTGTTGATATAGGAGATTAATGAACGTATAGCCCATTTTTGGGGTATTACAGGTAGGTGTTACCTGGAGATGCTTCTAATGATACTTCTAATGTTACCCGGGATTTGTTGGATGCCAAATGTTTGTGTGTTGAATACCCACTTTCCAAGTCATAATTCAAAGAAATTTTTTGACGTGACTTTATCCATTAAAGTTTATTATGGTTTGATTAGTCACTATGCTCATTCTGACGTCTTTGTTGAAAAGTAGGTTAGTACCATGGGCAGTTGCCCTCTGCTAAAGAAATAACTAGCTTGAATTAGCATGCATAGCAACTGGTTGTTTGAGTTCTTGTTCTCAACCCAAAAGTACAACAAACCCAATCATGTGGAGTATTGCCACATCAACTTCAACCAAGTGGACTTAAGCAAGTATCAAGTAAAAGAATTTTGGAGTGAAAGTGAGGTGGAATTTGAGATTTTCAAGGAGATGATGGAAAAAGAATATTATAAATTTCATGCTATATCAAGGGTTTATCTTCAATTCAAAAGGGTCATGTAAGCTAAATAGACAACCAAGAAGAAGAGTATGATATATAAAATTCATGTTTAATTTAAAAATGATCATACAAAATTAAACTAAGGTTTTCATTAAATGAGGAACCTCTTCGAGTTGGTGGATTTTTATGTCTATTACCACAAGGATATCACTAACAAGTATATCTACGTTAAAAAAAAATTTGATATATAACACTATATGGCCTTAGTTGTATTGAGACTAGCCCAGGTTAATGATATGGGTAGCACCTAACATCGGTCAACTTCATGCTACTAGTGATAATTAGCTTACTATAGTAGCAGTAAAGAAAAAGTCGAAGCATCAACAAATTTCTAAGAAGATCCTCATGCAACATCCACCATTTTAGGTTGCTAAAATATAAAATTTCCAATATGAGATTAGGCATGATCATATAAGGCTCAAGCGAAAACAAATTCTAAGAATGCAAGCAAAGAGTTCACACACTGGTAATGAAGGCAATCCAAAGATAAAAACATGTTGAACAACAAGATATTGGGGAGTGTATCGGTATCTTAGTAAAACTCTTGAACTTTTTATTGCAGCTTATGTTAAACCTTTGTTTCATACATCTACAATAATATAAAATAGAAAGGACAAAGCATTACACATAATTGCATAAGGGGACACCAAAATTACTTGGAAAATCCAACAGGCGAAAAAACCATAGTAAGAAAACTTGAAGTATGGTTACAATATATTCACAAGAGGTTATAACCTTGTAATGACATATTTAATGAGAATTAAAGATATACAATCATCATAGTGTCTTGCTTTGTTCTATCTATAGCAATGTTCACTTATTCCTTTCATCATATGCATTCTCTATCTTCCACCCACTTGCAATTGATTCAAATTTTTATTTGTATCATTTGCACTCTTTCAAACCATCAACAAGGTCAGTTAAAAGATAGCATATGTGTAAAAATAAGTGATAATGTATTAGTTGTCCACCAGATAGATAAATTATGGAATATATCATGATGCAAACCAACACAACATTTGATAAGGCCAAAAAATATGTCAAGACATAGATGCAAATAATTAGGATCTTGGCATAAGGAGGAGAACATGCCTTGTTGGTCCAAATAACAACAAACATTAAAATTTGACAGCTTATGTCACCTTGTCCTATTGGAGAGAAGTAAATGTGATCATGTGGATCAATATGTGTGCATTACTAGCCTTGTAAATTGTCCTTGTAAGCTTCTTTTATAGTATATGTTTGTTACATGCTAGTGCAAGTATGGAAACCACTTATATAGGTAAAATAGAGCGTACTAGTCAATTGTATCATACTAACACTTTGAAGATTGATCTTGTGATACGCCAAATTTTTTGAAACTTGAATAGAATACACCTAAAACCTCTTTGGTCATGTCCTCAAAATTGCATGACCATGTCTCTCACTATTATGAAATGCAAAGCAGCTTGTCCTCTTAGACTCTTTACTCTATCTTGGCATATAGTATGTGATCCATCATCAGAATAGTGATCCAAATAACTATTGGAAGTGAAGTATCACAAATTCCGACACGCAAATAGTAGGTATCTATCTCCTTCAGATTATTGTAATGCCATATAACTGTAGAATTTTAGGTAGGAGCCTTTCATGCATACTGAGATCCTTCTAATTTCCAAACTAAATAGATTTTGATGATGTTGTTTTAGATGGCATTAGATGATGTAGGGGATTGGTTATTGCATGGCTAACAAGTATACTTCAAAATAGACAAGTATTCTTAAATTGTATCTTTTTGAATTGGTTTTGTTTAGCATTCAAACATGATGGTTTTCTAGTTTATAGTTTTTTTTTTATCTAAGTTATTATTAGAGAGCCCTTAATTTTAAATGTCATGTATTAGGTAGACATAGTAGACATACACTATCAAGCAAGGAAGAGGTTGTGATCAAGGACATAGTAGACATACACTATCAAGTCAGTGGTATTAATTGAAATTTCTCTTTTCCTTTGTGAAATGAAATGATTATAGTGGTATTTTTATGCTGATATTTTAAAGGATTATAGTGGTATTTTTATTTTTATTTTCTTTTCCATTTTTCTAATGACATATTCTCATCTTTGTAACCAATTTTTTTATATTAAGCCACTCTTTCAAGTAACCATTAGAGCTATTTCATATGCACAGTTAATGAACATGCATATTTGTATAAGAAATACTGGGAGCTTACCCTGCAACACATGTACTATTGTGAAATATCATCACAAGTCCATTTGTTGCAGGGTTGAGCTCCCAGTAATGCTTGGTCGATAAATTTGTTTGTTTTTCACCTGTGCATATACCTTCTCTGATCGACTCTTATATGCACATGTAGTATTGTGAACAAGCATATTTTCTATAGTCGTAATGATTTTTCTTATTTCTTGTCTTTTGTCCCTTTTTTATTTCCTATGTCTGTACTTGGTGACAACATTTTAAACATTGTTGACATACTTAAATGGAATACACAATAAATGTCCCTTTGCATTGAGAAAATTATAGTTGATAAAATGGTTGTTCAGTAATGATTTGTATCTGCAGGTTGCAAACAAATCATCCTTCTTCCACCAAGTCATTCCATTTAAGAAAGACCATGTCTGACGATATCAACACACAAAAAAATAGGGAGACAATTGCTAGATTGTGGTCTAACTTAAAAAGAAAAGGTGATGGAAAATGTTATTGTCCTTGAAAAATTTGTAAGGGCTTAAAGACTCGAAGATATCTAATCAAAACAGCTGAGGAACATTGTAGGCAACATGGTCACATTAAGGGGGAAACGAATTTCATCCATTGGTATGTATTTTAATAATTTATAAAATACATAAGAAATTATTTGATGATGACATCATGGTCATGGTTAATATAAGGTCATCATTTTCATATAGGTCAACCTCCCTAAGTTTCATGTTATGGACCATGACAATTCGGAGAATGTGGATTTCCAAATGAGGGAACATGGAGGTGTAAATGTAGAAGTAGAAGGTAATGATCCCATGGAAGAAGACCATGATGATGAAGAAGATCACGATGATCAAGATGATGATGATGATGACGATGATGTTGACATAGACCTTGATGTACCTATACTTGAGAAGGCACATGAGCCCCTATATGAAGGCTCCCAAACAACTCTTCTTGCCACTATATTGTTGTTGGTGAATTTGAAGGTTATGAATGGTTTATCCAATGTAGCAATGACACGTATGTTAAGTTATGTCATCTTTTTTCATTATTTTAGTCATAATTCCCTTACAATTAACATTGGGTGAATCGTGTAGCAATTAATATTTTTTAAATTAACAAATTATATTTTTGGTCATAGGTTGATAGGTGAGTGTTTGTTACCACCATCAAACATTCTACCTCGCTCTTACCGAGAATTATCTGTCATTATGAAAGATATTGGAATGGAGTATCAAAAAATACATGCATGTCCGAACGATCATATTATATATCATAAACATCATGAATTTGCAATAGAATGCCCTATTTGTCATATTAGTAGATATCAATCAAATCAAATAACAAAAAAGGTGCCTCGCAAGGTTCTTCGATTTATTCCCATTATTCCACGTCTGAAACGATTATTCAGGTGCAATAGTTTGGCACAATTTATGGATTATCATGCATGCAATAGAAGTCAAGATGACATTATGTGAATGTCTACAGATGGTTTGACATTTAAGGAAATAGAGGAAAAATGGCCACACTTTAAAGAAGAACCTCGTAATCTCAAGTTTTCATTGGCAGCGGACGGTGTCAATTCATTTGGTGAGATGAGATCTACTTACTCAGTGTAGCCTATTTTTGTTATCAATAATAACATTCCTCCTTGGTTGTCCATAAAGAGGGAGCACATAATGTTGGCACTGATTGTTCTAGGTATTTTTTGATTTAATAGTCATCTAAATTAATTTATTATAAATAATCCATCAAAATGGTCATAATAATTATGTAATGTTTTTGTTCATTCAACTAGGTAAGTACCAAGTTAAAGATATCAATGTATATATTGAGCCCCTTATCGACGAGTTGATGGTTTTATGGAATGGGGTCACTATGTATGACATCTCTAGACCAATAGGACAAAGACAATTTTAATTCGATGCAATGCTTGTATGGACAATACAAGATGCCCCTAGGCTAACACATTTTTGTGGTATGTTATCTTCTTAACACCTCTTTTTTGGTATGTTATAGTGCTAACACAAAGTTAACATATTTAATCCAATTATACATGATCTTGTAGGTCTTCAGACAAAGGAAAAATTTGCATGTCCAGTTTGTGGTCTAAAGATGAAATCTCATCATTCAAAAAGTTTAAGAAAGCAGGTGTTCAATGAGAATAGACACTTTCTCCACAGAAATCATAAGTACCAAATTATCGAAAAACATCTTTTCAATGGTAAAGAAGAGACTACATCAAAGCCATGGAGAATGACCTTGCCTATGGAAGTCGGCATACAATAAAATAAATCATTGAGGTAATGTCATTCCATCTGATGGTTTTTGTTTCAAATTTATATTTTGATATTGTGTTTTGTTTACTGATGATCTAATTGATGCTTGTAAAGGTTGTCAAGGCATCAATGACCAACTTCCAAAAGGACTAAAAAGTTATCCTACATAATTTAGTAGGTTGTCGTACTACGAGCAACTCTCAATCGTACATTTGTTTGATCCTATGCATATTGGAAAGAATGTAACAGAGACATTATGGAAAATCTTGGATGGAAGACATGACAAAGACCAAATTGTCAAAATTTGTAGTGACATTGAAGAATCCAACCATGCAATGAAAAATGTCATTCGATCAAATAACAATGGAGACTAGATTGATACAAGTGCCCTTAGTTGGTTATTGTCGAAGCAGCAGAGCAATGCTATAAAAGAAGTCATAAAAAAAATATGATTTCTCACAGAATTTACTGTGAACATAAATGATCTCATATCAAAGAAAAGTGAATTTGGGCCAGGGATGAAAACACACAATTGACATACATTTATTAAGGTAATTCATGTTATTTTGTATTCACTATATATTTGTATACTGCATGTAGTTTTCATTGTATTCTTTTATAAAATATTGACAAGATTATTTTACAAATATTGCAATACGTTCTACCTCTATCTCTCCCACACCACTTTGCCAACAGTGTCAAACAAGTTATATATGATCATGGAAAATACATGAGGTGGTTGTCATCTAAAAAAATTGATAAAGAAGATATAAAATATTGGAAAAGAAAAATTCCTCTTCTTATGTGTGAAATGCAAAAGTGTCTACCTTCAACTTTTTTCAATGCACAAGAACACTACCTCATACATCAAGTTGAGGAGATTTAATTGTGTGGACCTGTACCAACTAGGTCAATGTGGATGGTTGAGAGACACTTGAAATTTTTGAAAGGCTTGGTTCAACAAAGAGCACATCCTGAGGGTTCTATGGTGGAGGGATATATGGTATACCAGACCATGGTGTACATTAGCGAATATCTTCCTAAGTTTGTAGCAAAGCTCCTTGTAGATCGTATTTGGGATCCCAACTCCATTAACAAATTCGAAGGGGAGTACTTGATGGGAAAAGGTAGATTGAGGAAAGTGAGAGGTAAATCTAAGATGTTATTGTAATTAATTAATTCTTATAAATCTTCAATATAAGTTATTTATAATTGGTGTATTTGTTTTTATACAGTTGGTTGAGAGTGGGATGCAATACATTTGTATATTGCGAAGAATTTTGATTGAATGATGGTATGGATTGAACAATGTCAACAAAATGGTTGCTCATTAACATGGGAAGGTGTTGCTTCATTGGTTAGAGAAGCTCATCGTAATGGAGATTCTAATGTTACGCCAATGGTAATTGATTTAGCATATGGTTTAAGAGGTAGAGAGGTACGTACAAATTTATTAATGATCATGACTCGTATGTTTCGTAACAACTCATGATGCAAATAATTTACACACGCTTGAAAAATTGCAGGTCAAGCACCACAAAGCTATGTACTATCATGACCACAAATTTTGCATAAAAAAGTTGGATGACACAAAGAAAACTTGTGATTCTGGGATAATTGCATCTTAAAATCGATACTATGGCATCTTGGATGATATAATTGAGTGTGACTTTAACTCTTCAAAGTAGTTCTATTCGTTGTCAAATGGTACAGGCTACAACTAAATCAAAATGATCTAGATAGAACTGTTATTCAACATGATAATGAATTTACAATGATTAATACAAGGTCGTTTGACCCAGTTGGAGATGAGCCCTATGTTCTTCCAAGCCAATGTGAGAAAGTGTTTTACTCAGAGGTTCCACATATATAGGGTTGATCATTTGTTGTTAGACATTATCCAAGAGGAAGGCCGATAAAGTATAATGTTATGGAAGAAGAAGATATTGAAGATGATGAAGATCAAGATGATGAAGATCAAGATGATGGTGATGATGATGATGATGATGGTGATGGTGATGGTGATGATGATGATGATGATGATGATGATGATGATGATGATGATGGTGATGGTGATGATGGCGATGATGGTGATGATGATGATGATGATGATGATGATGATCAATGACATGATTGAAATGATAAATGAAATGATTGACATGATTTATTGATTTCAATTGTAATGATTACATATTTATTGTGTTGAATTCTAATGATTACAATATATGTGATTTATAATTACCAATACTTTGCTTACGATGCTCAATTAATTGCTACTGATACATGTATATATTGTGTTTGATTATCACCCTTTTTGCAAACAGGCAATTGACTACAGACATTGTCACCCCTTCTATTGACAATCTTGCATTCCATATATAAGGTAAATTTGTTCATGTTTACGATGTTGCATATTGTTCATGTTGTCTTCTAAGTTATTTGTAGCATATGTATCATGTAATTTTTAGCTAACTTAAGATAAATGATTAATATATGCAGGAAATTTAATCCCTTTGACGTGGATCATGCACAATGACATGGATCAGCAGGTATAAGTCAATAAATAGACATAATTTTCTTATATTCTTCTTGTTTATCACTGAGCACGTATGTTATAAATAGACATATTATATAATCATATAATGTATATATAGACAAAGAAGAACCGTATAGAAATATAACTATATAATCACTTTCAACTTAGTACATTTTATATCTCCCATGTATAGACAAAGAAGAACGGTACGTATGGGTCACGACTTGATTATTCTATATATATTATTTAAATATTATCAAAATTCTATTTGAAGTGGGGATGTGACAATATCTCATTTGATGGATTGTAGGACCCACCAAATAGGTACTTGTCATATCTATCTACATCGAATGAGGGAAATGAGGGAATGGTAGATGAAAGTTCTACATGTAGTACGGCTAAAATAGGGAGATCAACTAGAGGTTAAAAGATTAGAAAAAAATTTGATAAATGCATGCAATTTTTCCTTGCTAATGGGGGTCATGTTCATATGATGATGAGACCAAAGGTGACATCAAGGTGCCCTTTTGGTACACACGCGTTGAGAAAGAATGGGTACCCAATGAGCTACCTCCAATTAACACTAATTTTTGTGTTAATGAAAGGATATATCACAGAGCTCCATCCTCATTACATGGTTTGGGCCTATTTTCCATGGATGGGATAAAGGTATGTTACAACAAAGTTGTTGAATTGTTCAAGTATGTCGGTCTGTGTTAGAATTACAATGATTGGATGTGGATTGTTCAATATGAAAAAGTATGCGTAGGTATGCACTATTAGCTAATTATATACAATGGAAAGAAAAAGATCAAAGTAAAAGATTTACAATGTACATTGATGGGAGACCAAAAGCAACAAGTAATAGTGTGGGTTTTATAAATAGTACGTGACCTTCCTCAACTAATAAGCAACCCAATTGCATATTTGAGGCGTGTGAGGGGAATCAAGTTTTTGTATGTGCAATAAAATCAATAAGTGTAGGGGAAGAAATGCTAATAGATTACCATTTAAATCACATAGATACAAACAAAGTTACTATCATGAGGGTGGTAAGTACTATATACCATTTTATTAATATATTTTTTTTGCTAAGTTTATTGCTTTCAGTTCGCTGAAGTTTTATATTTAATCTTTGTCACAGGATGATATGGATCCCGCACATGATAGAGGCCATGAGGATGCTCCTCCCACCCATTCTTCAGCAAGGGTAAACCTTATTGAAATTGTACAAATTAAATAGTTAAAAAATATTATATTATTACGTTATTTTATTTACGGTTTTGGAGTTTTTATGATAGTTTTACTGATATTGCTATCACAATTTCATGTTCAGGATAGGGGAAAAGCACCTGTAGTAACAAAGGCAATAGCTACCCCTTCTAATGATGATATCGCAGAATCGCCTAATATGACAATTATGTTGAGGAAAAAACTTAAAAAAATCAATTTAGAAATAATGAGAATTTTGGATGAAGCAAATATTCCAACTGAGGAGATGATGAAGATGCTATCTGAATTGAAAGCGCAAGCACATCATTATGAAGTAAGCAGTAATGAATCTTTAGTTATAACAAAAGTTCAATAAAGGTTTATATTTTATACTCTTTTATGTTGTGAAGTAAAATATGTAATATGTGTTCTTGTTACAGGAATTTTTGGCAACTGATCTAGAACTTGGTCAAGGACAATGCGGTGAGGCCGGTACTAGCAGAGCTCCAGCCGTCTCAGGTAAAATAATCCTTTAGTTGACAAGTTACAAAGAATTTTTTCTTTGGAACATTCAAAAACTTCGTAAGTTAACTCTTACTTTTATTATTTCATAATGTCTTTGCTAACAATGTATTGTTCAAGTCATCAAGTGCAGGAGACTCCTCCTAGGAGGTCGACGGACGTCCATCCGAGATTTTCGAGTGCAATATCAACAACAAGGGGCATGCAAACATTGATGCCTTCACGGTCTATGCCAGCTAGTAAATCCTTGTTTTGCTATATTTAGTTTTGTGTTAATTATGATTTGATAATTTGTACTTTAATCTTGAGTGCATCACATAGTGGATTTTTTTTTGGAGTAGGAGATACACCGACGGCATCATCTGGTATGCTAGATACAGATTGAGTACATGTATTGGTGATAATTCACCATCATTTCCTGGATCTACCCATGTTTCTAGTACGCAAGTTATGCAGACGTCATTGTTGATTGACGATAATGAATCGATGCCTTTAAAATGTCCTAAGCTTCCAGGTACTTTAAATAATTATTTTTTATATTGTAATATGCATTTACCTATTCATAACAAGTTTTGGATTGATTATCCCATGACATTTTTTGCAGGAAATGATTCATTTTATAAGACGCTTTATGACCTCGCACTGCATATATTCGGGCCCACCATACGTACAAGGTGGAACATCATAAGTGAGCTAACTTTATCCCACTATTTTTTTTTCATATCATTATTGGTACAGTATTTTTCCTTTCATTCAGGTCTTTTCTTTTACTAGCTATATCTAACAATTTTGTGTTTTTTCTTAAAAGGTGGAACTTGCAAGACAAAAAATTAAAAGATCAGCCCATTAAAGATTTAGAGCATGAGTTTGGTAATAATATTTTTGACAAGAAGAAAATTATAGAAAGAGCTTGCAAACATCTTAAGACTGTGAGGGACTCATATAGAAAGAGTCTCATCCAGAACCCAAAGTACGAGTGTCCTCCCTTTATTCCAGTGAGGGATTGGAATGAGTTCATTTTGGATGCAAAGGAGAAAGGGGATGCTCAAAGAGGAATTAAACCACCAAATGAGAGAAGAAGGTATGTGTTAGTAAACAGATTTGTCCTTAAAAAATAAATAAATAACTTATCTCCAAATGCCCAGAAAGAAGAACAAACAGCACTAACAATTGGATAGATTATCATTGAATTGATAATCTTCCTCTAAATTGAGAGGTACAGCTCCCTCTTAGAAATATTTACAATGAATTAAAAAGCTGAGTATGTCTTTAACCAAAAGACACGAAGGCAGCCTAACATTCACTCATCACCATGAAGTAAATGTGATCATTAGATTTAGAAACTGAATAAATGTGAGAAAGACAAACAAACAGCCTCAAGACCGCTGATTTAGTCTTTCACATTACAGAGAAAGAAAAAGAAATAATGACCTATTATGTAGAATATGAATATGCAAACCGATAGATTTACATGCAAACATATACTTGACATAATAATAAGAAATGATATTCAGAAATATGAAAGAGACAACCAACTGATTGATCTCAATAAGAAAAGTAAATATATAGACTCACAAATCTGCCACACAAACTTTTGACTAGGATATTATTTTTAAAATCGCTCTGATCAGAATTCACATAACTAGGTTTTAGATAACATATCCAAGAATGAGCTCGATCCAACAGTTGAACAAAAAGTTATGTCCCCCAGATGGAGACCCATTTTTTCTGTCAGAGATATTTTCAGTCCGCCCAGCATAACAAATATTTTTATTCTTGGTTGACATAATCAAATGCCACTTGTCTAAATTTCATTTGACATGTTAAGTTATATCATTATAAACTTCAAAATAAATAGTTTATAATGATATCAAATTATCAAAAGAAAAACATTAGAAGTGAATGGAAAATAGTTTCAAGAATCAGTTATGGGATAAAAATGGAAAAGTTACGGGAAGTGAAAGAACAAGATGAAAGTTTTCAAGAATCAGTTAACTAGGAAAGGGGCTGAAGATTATTTATTGGAAGATCTTGATGAAGCAGGGGTTCTTCTTTTTCCAGGAATTTTGTTGGCTACAGGAGAGGAAGATCAATTTTCTGAATGTAATTGTAATAGAGGAAAGGGATTTATTTTTACTTTTCTGCATCTTGATTGTAATAACAGGGCACAAGATGACCTTGTGATCATTTTGTTGTATCTAAGAATAAAGAAAAGTTTGTGTGGAAGATTTGTGAGTCTGTATATTTACTTTTGTGATTGAGATCAATCAGTTGGTTGTCTCTTTCATATTTCTGAATATCATTTCTTGTTATTATGTCAAGTATATGTTTGCATGTAAATCTATCGGTTTACATATTCATATTCTACAGAACAGGTCATTATTTCTTTTTCTTTCTCTATAATGTGAAAGACTAAATCAGCAGTCTTGAGGCTATTTGTTTGTCTTTCTCACATTTATTCAATTTCTAAATCTAATGATCACATTTACTTCATGGTGATGAGTGAATGTTAGGCTGCCTTCGTGTCTTCTGGTTAAAGACATACTCAACTTTTTAATTCATTGTAAATCTTTCTAAGAGGGAGCTGTACCTCTCAATTCAGAGGAAGATTATCAATTCAATGATAATCTATCCAATTGTTAGTGCTGTTTGTTCTTCTTTCTGGGCATTTGGAGATAAATTATTTATTTATTTTTGAAGGACAAATCTGTTTACTAACAGTATGCAATAGTATTAAATACTAGTACAATGTAATAATGCACTAATTAGTGATCTTTATATCTATATCATCTAACATATTTCAGACTTTTCATAGGTTGCAGGACACATCAAAGGCAAAAAAAGCCAGGCTGTAAAAGATTGGGCAGCACAAACTTGGCTCTGGTGGATATTCCAAAATTAAAGCACAAATTGTAAGTAGTAGTAAATGAATTACAGAGGAAAATTATTTATAAAATGCAAATAATTTTGTTTAATCAAAAAATGCAGGGCTCTGAATTTAATTTAGAGGCCACGACAGAACACAAAAAAATTGCCTTCAAGGAAGGCTATCAAGCCGTGGCTGAACGCCTACGGCAAGCTTCCACCGACCCAACCGAAGAGTCTCCTGCATCATGTGCACAGGTAAATATGCCAAAAAATATATTAGAAATTGAATACTTTAGCAACAATCTATTTGATAATAATGTGCATGACATTGCAATGCAACCTCTTAATCGTGACACAAATCATATGCCACATGATGAAGCCCCTGATGTGCATCGTACTATCGATGGAGGTGCTCATTTGCTATTTAAAACTAATTATGTAATTATTAATACAATTTAACATCTTAAATTGAACTTGGTGTAACCTTTTTGTGTATATTTTAGAGGATACATAATCATGTCATGCTGAACAAGTGCCAGAGGATGTTCAAACTGATCACCATGTAGATCATGTGGCACATTCAGGTAAAGAAAATCTATGTTTTGTTCATTTAAATTAATTTTTTGATTTATAGTTATTTTACTTAAATAAATACTTGTAATTCACTAATATAAAATGGTGTGAATTTAACTCATGAAGTAGTTGTTATTGCAGTGGACCCCCCTTTAGCGCAGCGGCCTCGTGTTCCTGAACATATGAGGAGGAGACATGTGTTGGAATTAGAATTAGTAGAGGAGGGGAATGACGAGGACATTGATCTTCCTCTTAGAAATTACATGATTAAAAAAAAATAGCAAGAAACCCAAAAAGAAATGATTATAATTAACATTTTTTGCTAATGAAAGAACGTTGTCTTAATGGATGTAATTTTGTACTAATAATGTTGTTGAATGATGTGTTAATGAATTCTTCATGAATGTCATGTGTTAATGAATTTTATGTGTTAATCAATTATTCATGAATGTTGTGTGTTGATGAATTATTCATGAATGTTGTGTGTTAATGAATTTTATGTGTTAATGAATGTTATCACGTGATTATAATGATTGAATGTTATATTTAAAAAATGGATGAATGAATGAATGTTATTAAATGTTAATGGGGAATTTAGAGTGATGTTAGGGGGGGGGGGAGGGGCCAAATGAGCTTCCACCTTCATGTGGTTGGCCTTGTTTAGTAGAGAATATTAAACTATTCTCGAAACCAAGTGAAGCTCAAACTTTAAAGATAAGCTTAGAGTTAATAGTGACAACCAATTAGCAAGTCGAAATGAAATTCTTCGCTATAGGTACCTTTTTAGTTTTTAAAGCACAATGTCATGTTTTAATATTTTGTAGTTTTTTTCTTATGTCAAAGTATTCTTTTACTATAAGAACATAATTTATGACCATTTTAGTAACTATTCTAACATTTATTTATGACAAATCCTGTTTTGGCAAAGATGGTGATAAGTGGTGTTGTCTATTCCTTGGGAGATTGGATTGCACAGGTCTGTATCTCAAAATCATTTGCATGTGGAAGAAATGCATACTTACAACCATTTCATTCTACATTTAAAAACATTGATGACACTCTAGACACAAAATAATGCTCATGTTGTTGACTTGACAGTGCTATGAAGGCAAACCAATTTTTGAATTTGATTGAACCCGGATGTTTAGATCTGGTCTCCTTGGATTTAGTCTTCATGGTTCTTTGTCTCATTATTACTATCATCCTAGTGAGGTAACACCTTTTCCTTCTTTCTTAGTCTCTTACAGTTCATACTTGTTTAATTTGAATAATTTTTTAGTTCCTTGCAAAAAGGGTATGACAAACAAATATGGGTATGTAGGCTCTATTTCCTTTACAGGATTGGTGGGTGGTGTCTGCAAAAGTGGCCTTTGATCAAACTATCAAAATTAATGCCATATGTTGCTTACATTTGATTAATTTTCCATATTAATTACTCTCTTCAATTGTATTAGAAACTTTTTCCTTAAGCATGTGTGATGCAAACCTGTAACACCTCTTTTTTCCATATGTAATCATGATGCTCTATTTCTTGGTAGTTGTGACTCTTAATGATTAAACCATCTCTTGATCATGTTATTGCACTTGATATATGACTATTTCATGTAGGTGACTTGGTTTATCTCTTATCTCTAGTTGAACATACTATAATTATTTATTATCCTTGTATGCATGTCATGGTCTAATCTATGTTCCCTCTTAAGCTGGTCTCTTTGTATGTGACTGCCCTACTAGCATTGTTTCCTCATCACTATGATGTGCACTATCCACATCTATATGTATGATTAAACTATTTAATTTACTGGATACCCAATCAACATTATCATTTTTTTCTTTTATTCATTCAATTGGAGTTGTATTTAGAGGTAGATATTTGTTTATGATTTCATGTTTATCTGTTATGTATGCTATTTACTACAGAAAAATAGAATCATCCATGAATTTAGAAAGAAAGAAGAAGATTCGCTAACTAATTCTAAGGATTAATAAAAACAAATTTCTATAACAAGGCTTCATAATACAAATAAATACCTATGATGTCTTATCTAAAATACCCAAAGCTTTTCAGTGGCCTGATAAGAACTTATCTTGCTTTTCTTTTTGTACTTTCTTGAAGTGTGATTTGTCTCTTATGTTTTTTATTGGCTTTTCAACATATATTTGCTATTCTATACCTCAAAATCAGAGAGCGTATGATTGTCTGCTTTTCTTTCATCATTACATTTGTATATATTCAATATTCAAACTAAAATGGTGCTTTTGTTTTCAAGGATGGACCCTCTATGAGATTGTCAGATATGCTCCTGTGCATAACTGGATTACGTATGAAGAGGCCTTGAAGACAAATCTTGTTTTGGCATAAATGGTGATAAGTGGTGTTGTCTATTCCTTGGGAGATTGGATTGCATAGGTCTGTATCTCAAAATCATTTGTCTGTATCCTTGTATGTCATGGTTTGATCTATGTTCCCTCTTAATTTCTAATGTCATTGTGTGATGGTTAAATTGTGGTAGTGTGATTCTTTCCATCATGTTCAAACCCCCACTCCTTGATCTTGACTTTTGGCTTGACTTCTCTTTGCAACATGAACACCTGCTTCTCTTTGTTGGCCATCAACAACTTCCTCTTCCTATTTTGAACCTCTACTTTTGCATACATCTAAAACTTCAATAAATCTACTTTCCAAAGACACTCCTCTTCCTTGACACCATCAACATAGCATGCATCCATGCTTGGAGAGTAAACAATCTCTTGAGCCATTTCATGGCCCATCACCATAGCTAACTCATCCTTTGTCTCTTCCCTTGAGACCAACTCAACCCTCACCAACTGATCCTTACTCTCATGTCATTCCTCTTGGCATACCTCACAATCATCAACCTCCATGGCCACATCATTACCCTCACTATGTGATGTCATAGGAGTAACTTTCATACTACCCTTATCTTCCTCCAAAGGAAACAACATAGTGCCTACCACAACTGAATCATCACTCTCAAGCCCTTCAAGACTTGCTTCTTTGCTATCTTACGTAGCATCTTACATCTCTGAATCAACATCAAAAACATTTTCATTTCTTGATTCCTTGTCTTTCTCATCCACCAACTTTCCTCTTTCTACTAGCCTTTGCACAGACCATTGCACCTTCTTCTTGACACTCAAATGCTAACTTTTCACTACCTTCAATGACCTTTCTCTATCAGTATTCCTCTTATCCTTCTCCATGAGTTCTTTCAAATTCCTTTTCCTTTCTGTACTTTCCTATCATGCTTTCCTTAAGCTTCTTATCTCCTCTTGTCTCGTTTCCTATTCTCTTTTCTCATCTTTATCTCTTTTCTTTGTTCCATTCTTTAGGTGCTTTTTCAACACCTTTACCATTTCTGTCTCTGTCTTTTTCAATTTCATCTTCACCTTTTCTAAGATTCTTCTCAATATTTAACTTGCAAATATTTAACTTTAGAAAATGAGGCCAAGGGTTACCAACAGCTTATGCTTGAGAAGGGAACATTACAAACACCATCAAAAGTTAATTACAAATAACATGACCAAATCAGAATATGCAGAATAAGAAAATTAATATTGAGAATAAACATCACTTAGAAAAATAGCAAAATAAAATCTATTTTAAAAAACCTTTTAATAGAATTCCTTTATTAAGGTTATCTAAGTAAAACTATCTGAACATATCTCTCCATAATCTCTGACAATGAACCACCCAATTACTATCTCATTCACTAATGGGTACTACAACTAGGTTCAGTCAATGGTACTTAGGTCCACCATTGGTGGTGACTAACTGAAACTAACTAGGTATCTAACTGAAACAAACATACAATGCTAACTGGGAAATAGTTTGCCATATTCAATCTGAATACTGAAGACTTTGTCCTAAATCTGACTTAACAGACAGGACCTTCATTCCCTAACTACTTGTTGGTGAAAATTGCATTCAGTTATTAGATTAAAAAGAAAAATTACAAGTCCTCCCTCCTAGAATTTTCTTGCCTTAAAGCAAACACAGCTGAGTAATCTAGATGTCAGCCACTTCCCAAGAAAAATCATACAACACTTTGTACTATGCCTACTGGTGTTATCTCATCTTTAGCCTGACAGGTTTTGTTCATCATTGCATCAGGGATTCCTTCCACTAAATCAATGAATTCAACATGTTTTCCCAAAATGCTCAAGCACAAACCATCAAGTGGATGAGTTGAAGTCTTGGTTTAAAGTTTTTTTATCTTGTGCAAGTGCCCATTAATTGGAGAAGAAAATTTCCCACTGCCAACAAGCTTTTCCTTCTGCTGCACTATAGTTGCTTTTTCCTCTACCACGGGCTTCCAAAGCCATACACATGCATTTGCAAGCCAATTAGAAATTTGACTTCTAATAATCCTGCCTGCCTTGATTGCATAATTTTATCAAGATGTTTAAATTACATATGAAGAAAATGTTCAAATAACCACGCTTGAAAGTCAAAAATTGATTGCTCTAGCAGGCCTCTCTGCAGTCTCCTTGCATATTGTTGAATCCTACCAAGTTGCTGAAGAGCTCGTTGCAGTGGCAATTGTTGATCCATTAACTGTAGATTTAATGTTTGACCTTTTCTGTGACTTTCTTGGGCCTAGTGTACCTAGCTGATATGAACTCTGAAACACTGTCAACTAGCACTTGCCTCTTTTTTGGAGATCATGTTGGGATTTTATTGTATACTTTTCACTAGTGTGCTCCCACTATGAATGCTTGCATTGTAATGAGATGGTGTCAGAGAGATGCAAAAAGTCTTTACTAATATCTTTCTTATTCTCTGAATGGTAATCCAAAGGGCAATCAAAACATTCACCTTCCATTATTGACTTGGAAATCTTCAAACACTTTGTAGTAGCACCCAAATTCTTAAGATAAAAATTATTAATAGAACAGGATTCAACTAAAGCATCCTTCATAGATCTATGTCCATCAACAAGGCTACCTTGTTTACTATTCTCACGTGGCAACTGTTCCATCTTTTCAATGGTTGAAATCTTGACAAAGGTTTCTTGAACACTACTAGTAAACATTACAGTATATCTTTCAAATATTGAATCTTTTCATTCAACACGCAGTACAAATTTCTTCTATTTCAACTCTCTTATTTTGTTATTCTAGCCTCTTTCATTTTGAGACCTCTTTCCAAATATCTCCAAATAATTGTTAAAAGTTATTGCAGCCATGAAGTCTTCTGAATTTCTTCGATATTTCATATGGAGTATTTTTAACTACTTTGACCGATCTGTATTTTGCATGCTACTCTTTTGTTGCAACTAGCATTCCCATAGCTCAATCATTTTATATTGGCTTCTCCAAATTTCCATTAGTGTATAGAACAATCTGTCCTCTTTTCTTTTGTCAAACTACTCAAAATACCCTCCATGATTCACCGGCCAGCAGGATCACAACTCTAATATAACTGAACTAATTAGTTCACCTTTGTATCAATTATTGTAGTGTACTATAACAAAAATTAAAAAGATATTTTCTAGGTTTGCCTTGAGTGTGATTAGTACTATTATAGTCACCCATCTCTCTACATATTCCTTGACATTGCCTAATACTGTTAAGTACCCAATCCCTGAGTAAAGCCTCCTCACAAACTAAATGCTATATTGTTGTAGTACCAAAAATTGGCACATTTCATAATTCCACCCATTACCTTCAAATAAAGGTCATACACCAGAAGTGTTACAAGAGGGGAAAAAAACTTGAACTATAGCTTCCTAGAATTTGAGATTCACATCCATTGCCCAATCCAATATAAAAAACTCCTAAATCTCTCTGTGACCGTTACTCAAGATAGCTACCAATGCCTCTACCATCCTCTTTTTCTTTGCTTTCCTTAGAATCTCAGATCATAAAATGGAAAGAGAGCCATTACCACTCAGTGGCCTTCATCAAATGTAGCATTACATATCGCAACATCTCAATTACTTGATTGTGCAAGGTGATATTTAAGGCAATCTATGCCTCCTCTCACATGCATAGTTGCATATAACCATTCCTGGCCATGTACCTGATGCATCATAATTTCAAGTAGATTCCTTAGGCTTCACTTCTCTTGCTATTGCAATGAGTTGACAATGTTATTGCATCCCATTCTCCTTCTATGGCACTATATTTTACTCACTGCATCCGGTTTATTCCTGATGAATGGAACCGTGTCCTATTGATTAGATCTTTATTTACTTGATTGTTGATGTGAGCATGTATATGGCATTTTGTTTATCTGTGGCCCATGAGCTATGATTTTAGACATCATTGTATTGCATACTTGTTCATCATTTGATTTACCATGCCATGCTATGCTCTACCTCAGGTACTTATGCTTTTACAGGTCTTCATGTTGTTTGCCATTCATTAAAACATACAATATTGATATTGTTGTTTGTATTCGATGTAATGTTGATTTTCCATTGCTGCTCCATGATTATTGATGCTTGATGTTCTATTATGCCATCATGATGTCATGTTATTCTTAAGAGGCATCCTTCCATTACTTTTCCAATTATGGCTTATTTTAGTGTATACGCCCATGTCATTTGGACACCATTAGTACACACCCAAATGCATGACAATGACTAACACAGGGCTGATTTTGTCAAACTCAATGTGTAAGTTAATTAATAAACATTATATTACCTGCTAGAATATTCAAAATTTTGATGTGCTTAATCTAATACTTGTAACAATAACATGCCTCTATGTTCACTTATTTGATTTTGATGTGCATAACTAGAATATGTGGGGAAATACGTTGTACAATATTTTCATTCATACATGGGTTTTATTTCTTTTTAAATATCTATCATAAATATCTTGGTAGCTGAGATTGATTATCATTTAAGCGAGTAATATTCTTCAAGAATCAAAAGGAAAAGATGGATATGTCAGAATTATTTAAGTGTAAAAGATGGATATGTCAGAATTATTTAAGTGTAAACAAATAAGAAAATGATGTCAAGAGCTTCAAACCATATCAATTTTGAATATTGTTGAGTGCCACACAAATATTGACAGGGCTTGTTAGAATGATTTTTAACTGTCACATTTCTGGTCACATTTTTTTTAACCAAAAGTTAGTATTGGTCAATTTTTTGACCTTTCCATATTACTATGTTCGACGAGAATGCTATGCATTCGACGACCCTTTCGACAAACTTTGGTGGACATTTCGACAAATGGATGGTCTCAATTTTGACCTTTACACCAGTAGAATCGATGAGAATGCTATGCATTCAACGTCAATTTTGATGAAGTTTGGTGGAAAGTTGGTCTCAATTTTGACAATAATGCCGACCAAAGTTTGTCTTAATTCTTCCAGTTCCAAGGGATTGATTTAGTCGATAATTTGACCACTTGTAGGGTCAAAATTTTGATGATGATTTTCCCTATAGAATAATCAATGAAAAAATATCGACTACAATTTTAGTCATCTATTTGACCAATTAGTGTAGAAAATTTGACTAATTCTCGTCAAAAAATAGGGTAAAATTTATTAGTGTTATTGGCAGATCTCACCTCGTAATCATGTGTAATCATCATTCCAATCTCTAATTTTCTGTTAGATGATCTCCTCGAGATTTGTAAACTATTTTCTATTCGGTGTCCAGATTCAATGTACTTAAAGATTCTTCTGGTGTTGGCCTGCTATGCTCAGTAACACATTTTCTTCTTACTCGATAGTTGTTCTCTCTTCTCGGTTCGGTGCTTGTTTGTGCCTTTCTCGGTGCTTATAATTGCTTTCCCTTTACCAAAATTATTCATCTTCTTATTTCCTTTACTGAATAGCTTTCCCTGCTTTAACGACTTGTCTTTCCTTCATTACTGAATGACTTTGACAAACAATATGACATCCTCATAACTAATGACAAAAAACTAACTCTTAGGAGTATCAATCTCCCTCTTTGGCATTAGTTTGGTATGTGTATAGTGGAAAATATAGATGGGGTCTAGAACAATGGGGGTTTGCACATAAAAGAGACCCTAAACCAATATTTAAGACATACATGAAATTCTAATGATATGGAAAGTAAATCTAGAAGAGTAATATTGAAATGAAGAAATAAAAAGTATTTACCTCCGAAAAATAATTTGTTGAAAACCTTGTCAAACGGTCTCAAAAACTGTTGATTCTCACAATTTTCAATCGAAACTGTGAGATCTACAAAACCCAAAAATCTTTTTCTTTCCTGAGAAAGGTCGACCTTGACCCTTTTATGTCGACCTTGACCTGCGCTGCTCTGACAAAAATTTTGTTCGCCGATCTCGAAAGTTTGCCGAAAAGGGTGTCCAAATCTGCACTGTAATTCATTGTTTTGTACATGTTTCTACAAGAAAAATGGGTTTGTTTGTTGGGGGGGAGGGGTTTGCCTTGGTCAACCCCCAATTTAGGAATTAACCTTGAAATTGCAGTAATAAACAAAGTAAATGAAACAATTCACCTTGCCTATGTTGAAACCCTTGTGGAGGATTCAAATCCTTAATGAATCCACAAGTATGGATGCTCCAAATGAATGTAGAATTGGATGTAGGATGGAGAAATCTTCAACAAGAGGGCTCCATAGAGATTGAATCATTCAATGGCTACCAATGGATCTCCTTGATGAATTGGATCTTGAATGCTTGAATGCTTGAAGATGAATGAATGCTTGAATGCTTTCCTTCTCCTTCTTTCTTGCTTCTTGATTGCTTTATTTCTCTTGCTTGAGAAATTATGTGTTTCGATGGAGGATTGATGCTTGATGGAGAAAATGAGAGGAGAAGGCTTCTTATATAGTGATCTAGGGCACAAAATTTTAGAGAGGCCTACATAGGATAATTAAATTCCCATTTAAGCCTTTACCCCTAGAAATGGACCTAAATTAAATATAATTTAAGATTTTACCATTTTGAAGCCCGAAACAGTTGACTTGGAAGTGGGAAATAAATCTTTCTAAAATCGGACATCTAAAAACTTTGGGATTTTGAAATTTGGACCTTGGGTCAAGGTCAAGGTTGACCTTGACCCAGAAGGTCAACCTTGACCCCAAGGTCAAGAATATCAGGATTTAAAGTCAGGATGCCAGAATTAGGTAGGAAAGAAGTGGAAAATGGGGTAGAACAGGGGAAACAACTAGATCCAAGTCAAAGACCCATTCAAGGCGTTTGACGTGACCCCAAACCACTTACTTGGAGGGCTAAACCAGTCCTAAATAAAAGTTCTTCCATTTTCTGACACTACAGTATGTTTTTTAAAAACTTTAAAGTCATCAACAAAATTTAAAATTTGTCCTTGACCATTCTTCATCCTCGGTAAACATATTACTCCCCCTGAAGTAATACTTCCTATACATATCCATATCCTTCTGCATATCTTCAACTGTATCATATACTCATATATTCTCCCTTTTACATGTTCAAATTCCTATTCATATTCCCCTTTTCTATACTTATCCAAACACTATATATATTCCCCCTTTTGGCATACAAATTTATAGATATTCCCCCTTTTTAAACAAAAATGCCAAAACATTGACTTATTGCTTTTCTAGTGTGGGGATCTTATAAAAAATGGTTTTGTACTTATCAAGTGCATCCTTGAGTAATTCCTTCCATGTGTCCTTGAGTGTCTGCAATACTATGATTTTCTCGCTTAAATTTTCTGTTAGACTTACCATATTATCCATAGCACTGGCATCTAGTGTGCTAACTAGATCTTTTGCCTTGTGAATATATCTATGTAGTGATTCTATATGTGGTATCAAAATTGTTTGTAGTTCAAGTAGATCCATTTTGATCTGATTCTCCTCCTTTCTTAACTCATATTGCACTCTCATCAATTTATTCAGCCTCTCATAGTATTCTTGTATAGACTTAGGCTTGGTGGAAATTTTGGATAATTGATCAGTGAGCTCTTTTTCTACATTATCATCTTTTTCTCTTATCTCCTTTGTGAAATTGGAAATCAAACAAATATGTTGAAATAATGAAAGAATTGTTTGCAGCTCATTTTCCAATTCATTTATTAACTCAGAAAGATTTACCTTATCTAAAGAAACTAATTGAAGAATTTCTTCAATCACCTTTGTCTCCATCTCCTTCTTATGAACTTGTAGCATATACTCGGTTGTGTCTGTGTTAGGCTAGTTAATCTGTCTGACCAGGTCTCTCAATTGACTGTAGATATCTCCTTTCTTATTTATTGTGGCCTCAATTATAATCTCATTCAAAATACCTTTTACTCGCTCCAAAAAAATTGTTTTCTGCTTCTTTTCTATGAGCTTATCTTGTGCTTCTTTCCTCTTTAATAAATCTCCGAACTCAGAGTTCCTTTGGGATCAAGGTTGTGATATCAACCTTTGGAATAACAATAGGTTGGGTTATGTCAACCTCTTTCTCAAGTTTCCTCTTCTTTGATTTTCCCTTAGAAGTAGATGCCTTCTTTGTATCTGATTGAGTAGATGTTTCCTCAGTTTTATCTTCTTTTTCTTTCTTGTACTCTTCATGTTTCTTCTCTTCCTTCTCCTCTCGTTTCTCTTCTTTCTTTTCCTCAACTGTAGTCTTGATTTTCTCTTTTTATGGTTCTTGTTGTTGTACAGAAGTCTCGGTAGGAGTTACCGACTCTTCATTTAGACCTTGTGTAGACTCGGTCTCTATTGTCTTCTCAGTCTCCTTGGTTTCAGTATCTTGTGTTGGCTCAGTAGGGACATCATATTCAGTAGGTGCATCTCTTGTCACCTCTATCTCAGGAAAATTTAATACCTACATAATTATAGGATCTTCTTCCAACAATCTTGCCTTGGCAGAATCATCTACATCCATAACTTTTATCTCTATGGCCTCAATTGCCATGACATCTTCATCAACTTTTACTATATTATCTGGATCTTTCTCAGTTATGTCTTCAATAATAACTTCTTCTTGATTTGTTTTCAAGTCAACATATTTAGATTTGTCCTCTTTTTCTTTGACTCCTTCAATAGTTAGTTGATCCATAGGGAAGATCTTTCTCCAAAGATCATCAGTGTCTTTTTGGATTTCTTCCAATTGACCGGCCATAATGCTCAATGCCCTACCCTTTACTAGGAATATTTTTGAATATTCTTGTAAGGTGTCTTTGATTCCTCTCTTTGTTAGGTCCAAGATAGTGATTGCAAGGGACCTTTCTCTCATTTCTTTTTTGACAACAAAATAATACTTCCATCTTGCATCTATTTTCTGATATAATTCTCCTTCAAGATTCAATGCTACTTCAACTGGTGTTATTCTAAACTTATGCAATGTAGCAATAAAATTTTCTTCAATCTTACCCTTCTCCTCATCATTCCTTGTGTCATACTTTAACTATTTCATGACTAAATAACCTCCATATTTCTCAATTGTCTTGAGAAATTCACCAAGATTTTTTACCTTTTTACTTGGTGCAACCTTAAACTATGATAGGTCTTCTGATTCGATATCACTTTCTTTTTGTAGCTTTATATTCCTTTTTGGACTTCTAGTAGCCTTGTTTTCTCTAACATAAGTCTTTGTTTTTACTGGATCTACTTCTTCTTTCTTCTTCTCTCTCGGCATGGAGGTAGACCTTGTAGATGCTCTTACAATGACTAGGCTAGGGGTCTCTTTCTTTACTCCAATATTCTTCCCCTTGATCTCTAAAGACTCAACAACTTCTTCATCTTCAACAACAATATCAAGATTATTTGACAATGTGCTTATCACTCTGCTAGTCTTCTTGATTGCCTTAGGTATCAATATACCTAACTTGATTTTCTCTTTAACTTCTTCATATGTTCCATACCGAGTTGAACTTCTTTGAACTGGTTTCTCCAATAGTCCTTTGATTTGAATTGTGGTAGCATCTATGTTCATCTCATATTCCATAGGTGGTAACCACATGATTCTAGGTTCCACAACTCTTATGATGCATATGGTTAGTATCAACATCAAAACAAATCTCATCTTTGTACTCTTCCACTAACTGAGGTGGAATTATAAATCTTTTGTGCATTCTAGTTTGAAATTTACTAAATTAATCATTCATGATCAAATCAAAATTATCACCCATGCCTTGAATAAACTCATTAATCTGATAAAAAATTGATTTATCTGCTTTCCAAGTTACCTCATCGACTGTAGGAAAGGAATTTTGGAAATAAAAGAAAATACATACCAACAATGGTCTGAACTTCAATGTATTTGTTTTTTCTTTCCTTATGGTGGTCATGTTGTCATCCAACTGCTTCAACAATATTTCATAGAGATCTATCTTCATGTCCTTTTTGACAATCTTATAAGCTATGTCAACTGCTCCATAGGGTACACTGTCTACTCGAGATGATTGGAATATTTTGTAGGATATGATGTTGGATGCAAACTTCAATTTGGGGTCTTCTACTATAGATAACTTTAGTCCTCTTCCATCCCATTTAGCTTTGGTAATCTCACATAATTTATTCTTATTGGTTTTCTTGTAAGCCCTCGGTCTATTAATGACCTGAAATCCTGTTACTATGTGCAATACATCCTTTGTGATCTTCACTGGCCCATCAAGCTTCATAAACCAATCATGCACTTGGCTTAATACAATCCTCATCCATTCATGTTTGAAAACATTTGGTACATGCATAGCATGAACCAAACCCTTAGTCTATAAATGTGTGTGGTCACTCTTCAAGTTCCCATTCACACACATATTTCTAAATGAAGTGTCAATCTCTCCTTGGAATATGTCTTTGATTTTGCAATGGATGAAGGTGTGAACATCTTCAATCAATATAACCTTTGGTGGGATCAAGGATAAGACTCCAACTTTGTCAATTTCTGCAGCAATGGCGGGATGAAGCTTATACTTCAAATTTATAGGATCAATCTTCTTGACTATAATTGGTTTTTGTATCTTGGGTCCCATCTTGATCTTAGAATAGTTTCAACAAACACTAGGGTTCCAATTGAATAGTAATTAGAATACATGAATGCAACTCAGTAAACACTTGAAATACCTTGAATGATATTTGTACATGCTCAGAATGCTCAACTGAAATAGAAAAAGTGTAAGGTAAAAATGAAATAGCACACCCTCTATTTATAAATTGTCCTTGCATTAGGGATTCTAACGGCTATAACTTGCATTTAATGCTCCTTACCTACATCATTTCACTGATAACCAAACTACACTTCCTTTCACCGAATTAATAAAATAACATAGATACTTTACCGATCAACATATGAAATGATAACTTCACAACTTATATCAAAATGCATCTTAATATGTTGATATGGATCTTAACACTAATTTTAGAAATTGATTTAATATAGAATTTAGGTTATTAGCTCCTACACATACCTTTGACCGATTACGTGGTGCACCCAATCCAATGGATGTGGTGCTATCAATTGTTCCCAATTATGTTCCATCATCTTGTGACTTCCTTCTCCAAGTCCTATTTATTTGATCTCTAATCTCATCAATGTTAACTTGAGTCTTTTCACTCGGTTGTTCCTCGATTGAATCCTTATTTCGGTACCAGCAGTCTTTGGCTAGGTGATTGACCTTGTGATAGTGGAAACAAGCCACTGCAATGTTTCTTCGTGATTTTCTATTATTCATACCGTGCAACCTAAAATAGTTTGTAGCAATGTGACCAAATATTCCACATGTAGTACAAGTGATTCTTGTATTATAATCCCATGGTATAGTAGGTCATTTCAGTTGTTGTCACCATTTTGTTGGTTAGGGACCCATTTCTCATTTTTTCTTTGAGACCTGCATTCTCCAGATTTATGACCATATCTCTTGCAGTTGTTATAGTAACCTTCAAATCTTGGATTCCTTGGATTGTTAATAACTCTTGATCTACATTCAAATGCCTTATGACCAAACTTATTGTATTTGTAACAATGACCTTTAAACTTGGGAGTATTCAATGGATTACCTCTTTTGCTCCTGCAGATATTTGTTGTGTGCTCTAGTTTCCCACAATGATAACATGTAGGCTTCTTTATCTTCGGTGGGGTAGGAGCATTATCTCGATTGGCTTCTTATTTGGAGGACTCACCCTTCTCGGTGGAGTTGTTTGCATTGTATCTGGGTCCAGTGGTGTCTCTTGGTTGTCTTTGATTTATTAGCTGTTCATTTAGAATATTTAATACTTCTTCATTTCTTTTCAAGACTTCATTAGCATCTCTCTTAATTTTTAGATTATTTTTTAGATGTTCATTCTAAGATCTCAGTTCAGCCATCTCTCCAAAATTCCTTGCAACATCTTGATTAGCACTAACAAGTTGGTATGTCAAGTTGTAGTGAGTTTGTGCCAACCTCATTATTTCCTTGTCTTTCTCATCCAGTCTTGTGTTGATTTGTCTTCTCTCTTTTTCAGCTATTCTTTTATCATCTCCATCTTTTCTTTTTTCTTCCATGATTTCACACATCCTTACCGACTGTGCTTTGTGTTCTCTTCTCAATGTTTTCACCTGATCAACTAGGTTTTTGTTCTTTTCAAATAGTTCTAATATTATAGCATCAAATTCATTAGACATGCTTCCCTCTGATTGTTCTTCAAGTTTCTCAACCTGATCCTGAGTATCTTTCAACCAATGTACTAGCTCCTTCCTCTTGTTGATTGAATGTTTCAATTTCGTGCTCAATTCTTTAACCTTCTTATTAGCCATTTTGAGTTCCATTTCCATGCATTCAATCACATTTTCATACTTGTAGCTTTCCATCTTTCTAGATCCTTCCTCTCAAGTGATTAAACTTCTGAATAAGAGAGTAGGCTCTGATACCAATTGTTGGATTAGGTGTGGAAAGGTAAGTACTGAGAGGGGAGGGGTGAATAAGTACTATAAATCACTTTTTAAACAAATTAAACTTTTCTCCACAATCATTTACTAATTCCTTAACATTTGCATGCATCACACGAAACATATAAAACATTCAACAAATAACTCATAACAAAAATATTTGGTATCACAAAAATCCTTGTTAGAGGATAAAAATTGCGGTGGGGATGACACCCACAACACTTCACTACTGCAGAATAAAGTTTGTTTGATTAGAGCTACAATGTTAGCTATTTTTGATAGCTTATCTGTTAAGAGTATTAACTTGGTTAAGAGTCTTCAGACTATTAAGTCTACCTTGTGAAAGAATTTTACAATTCCAATCTAAGAACTACACCTAGTTAAAGGATTTACAAAATAAGATCTGCTAGGATCTACTCAATTAAGAGACTTTACAACTCTGATTAATCCTTAATCAGTAACACTAAATATGTCTGTCAAACTTGCATCAGTCATATGCTTATCAGACTCTTTATGATCAATAACTCATTACCTCATATTGCGTACCTTTCACACTAACAATTCAGTACTCAGTAGATTCACAGTCTCTATCTGTTCTTCACTGCTCTTTTACTCAGTGGCTTCACTTCTCATCACCTTCTCAATAATTTTCTTCATACATGAAATCTCTTCTTGCATTCATATCACCACACCCTCTCTATCTCAAATTGACCTATATACAATTCTAGAAGCGGTGCTAGGTGTTCTAGAATCATCTCTACAAGCAGTGTTAGCATTGGGTACTCCTCCAATGCATATTTCATCCTTAACTCTTATTGGAAGATCTCACCTCATAATCATGTATAATCATCATGTACCAATCTCCAATTTTCTGTTATACGATGTCCTCAAGATTTGTAAACCATTTTTTTTGTTCGGTGTCCAAATTCAATGTACTTAAAGATTCTTCTAGTGTCAACCTTCTATGCTCGATAACACGTTTTCTTCTTACTTGGTAGTTATCTTCTCTTCTTGGTTCGGTGCTTAGTTTTGCCTTGCTCGGTGCCTATACTTTCTTTCCCTTTACCAAAATTACATGTCTTCTTATTTCCTTTACCAAATAGCTTTCCCTTCTTTATCGACTTGTCTTTCATTCATCACCGAATGAATTGTCTTTCCTCATAACTAATGACAAAAAATAAATCTTAGGAGCATCAAAGAACAAACAATTAGGCTCAAATTTAGTCCTATAGGAGAGGTTAGCATTGTGACTGATTTTTCCCTTTTGAGTGATGATGATTGTATAATCATTTAAATATGAAAATATAAGAACTATGTCAAGTGAAAGGAAACTGATAAGAATCAACATAAATAGAAAGATATGGAATTGAAATGCAAAATAGAAACTTAGATCTAAAAATGAGACGTAGAAAGGAACCTATCACTAAAATATGAGTCTAAAAGTGTTGATCAAGGGAGATGGATGTTCTATACCTAAAGGTGTCTTTGCCAACTGAAAATGTGTATTCCAGATTAGGATGATTTGTAGTTGTACCATCCTAAAAAGTAAGCACCCTTAATTAGGTGTTCATTTTAGCCCCATTTTAGTATGTATGGGTTCCCACATTGATTTCATGCTCTCCTAGTGCTTATTGGACCTTCAAATTAACATTATAAGTCCTATATTGGTTTAATTTGTTTTAAGCTCAATGACAACCTTTATTTCTAAGTTTTCTCCTCTATTTTTCCTCCAATCAAATAATTCATTTCATCCCCTAGGACCTATCTTACTATTTATGACCTTTAAATGCTCTCCTAACCTCAAAATGAGTTGTACCTAAAAATATGGCACTTGTTGACTATTCGGGACCCTCGGTCCAAAATTAAGCCTTGATTAGAGGGTACATAATGTCATTGGCGTTCTATCCTTGGTATAGAATGTCATTGACATTCTATCTCTTATATAGGGCCCTGTAATAGGAAATTGGCAAAAGATCTAGTTCTATGGTCAACCTACCTGAGTGTTAACCCTTTAAATGATGGATTAAGTAAATAAACACATTATCTCTACTCATTTTGGTATCCATTATAAAATCCAAGCATTCAATATCAAGCTTTCGAATTTCAAGATCTCTTCTATAATTGAACATCCAAGTCTTCAATCCTTAAAAGCATTCTTCCTTCTTCTCCATCAAGCATTGTGGCAAACTAGAATATTCATCATTCAAGGCATTTCTTTCATGATTTACTTTTGGATCAAGCTATTTCATAAACACTTATGATTACATCCAAAGAGGCATTACATAATCAAGGTATAAGGTGATTCATAATTCAAATCTAGCTTTTATTTCATCTTTCCTTATACAATTTCCTTTCATTTAAAGGTTGATTCCTAAATAGGGGTTTGGCTAAGGCAAGCCCCCTTTATCCAACCTTCTTCTCTATATTTCTATGTGCAGGAAGAGGTTATGGAGCCAACAGACAAGAATCAAAAAGCCCAGACATAGTCAAAGAGACCTAGAAAATTTTAGTCAAATTTGTCTAGTACAAAATGCCAGTAGCATTCTAACGCCAGGTAAAGAATGAGTTATGTCATGTACCCTACATTTTTAGCTCAAATTTTGCAGAGATTCAGGTTATAATCTTCAGGTCCTAGATCTACAGTTTTAAGTTTTTCCAAGGTTTGGACAATAAAAAATTTAGATCTAAAAACTAAGTTCTCCTATTTCATTTCCAGGTGCATTCAATTTCTTCTCTATTCCCTTTTACATCAATTTTCTTAGTTGGATTAGATCATATCTATACTTATTTAGTGTCTTATATCAATATCATTCATCTCTTTCTCAATTCTAGGCAACAAATGATTAAAAACCCTTCAAGCACAAATACTACATTGGCATCCTTCAAACGATGTTGATCATATTCGTCTTGAGGTGGTTTTGTATTCCAGTGTGCCATATGAATTGAGGAAATAGCCCCTTCTATGTGACCCCCTTTTCATATTGTACATTTTGGTGAACTCAAGGTATGAAATTTTCATTCTAATTTGGTGTCTAGATCTCCTTCATATGGATTGCATTAATCAATATTTACATAATATGTTTTCTACATTGTATGTATTTAGACATCTAGGTTAGATCTTCTTTGTGTGCACCATTTCTTTACTACATCTTGCATTTTCATTTATAAAAACATACAAAAATCATTCTTTCATGAATTGTTGTTACCTTTCACTTATTTGCATGCATTTATTTCCTTCTTTTCATGTTGCAAAAATTATTTAGGACATTATTATGAAACCATTCAGTCAATTTTGAGATAAAACAACATCCTCCCATTAACTTGCCTTTACATTATGTTAGCACTAAAAACAATCAATTTAATACATGTGATGTTGCTTCTCTTAAATCATGTCATAATAATATATTAGAGAAAAAAGATGTTTTATATCACCACAAAGTGTAAATATGATTTAGAACAACAGAGAGGGGGGGTGAATCGATTGTTCTCAGGTCCAGATGTATAAAAACAAACTTTAAAACTCTTCAACAAATCAGATCTAATAACCAACAGCTACTCAATCATTACTGATTGCATAACAGAAACATATAATAGTGCAGTCCACTTATCCAATAACATCTAACTTGTAAAACATAGAAATGTTCAAACCAAAACATTCACACAAGTATCAACACCGGGATTTATAGTGGAAACCCAATTTGGGAAAAATCACTTTGTAACATGTTACTATTATGTTCACTCTTCTGAAGTGAGCTCGGTGAAAAGCCAACCCTGTCAAAGGTTACAAACACACTGTCAGGTGTGACCCGGTTAAAGGATTTAAACCACTCTATTAAAAGTGTTCCTTGTTATACGACTTACATACACTCCATTAGAATGCAACCTTGTTCAAAGGATTTATACCTATGACTGTTAGGTCAACCTCTATTAAAAGCATTTTGACTGTTACAATGGTTAGAAAGTAGCAGATATGCTGGCTTACTAACTGTGAACCTTTACCATCTTCATCATTGATCTACTCGAAACTCTCTTCAAGCAATCACAACACTTCTCCTTCAACCTTCTCTGCTTAGACAGTCAATAACATCAACAATACTTCCAACATCCACTCTCTTACAACCTCTAGCTTAGGTTTCCTTAATACTTCCTCTATTAGGTCAATACATCTTTTGCCGCTTAATCTCCTTCGTAGATCTTAGGGTTAGGTCAGATTCATTGAATCCATCCTACATTATGTTCTTTGGCTTTCCTTCTAGAAATATCTTGAATCTCTCAATAGATTTACAATAAAACATTTTACAATGCATTAAATGCTTTCATACAATCAATAAATAAAGTCAACACATTTTACATAATCCAAGAATTCAACGATGTCAACTGGAAATTTGAATTCTTCCTCAAATGCAAAATACTGATGCTCGGTCAATACTATGTTCAACTTCTCGATCTTCACTAGAAAGCTCGGTTAAGCCTACCAGTTTAGTCTTCATTGTTACTTAGATAAAAAATACATTATCTTATCATTGTGCCACATAATCAAGTACTCATTGAAGTATCAAGATAACTCAACCTTTCCTTAGGTGCTATTGTTACCAACCTTGCCTTACCCCTCAGCAACAATTAAATAGATATAGTACTTTCTTCAATAGAAATAGTCTTACTAGTTAAGGTTTGACATCAATGACAATACAACAATTGCTTCAATTACAGTTTCCAACAATCTCCCTCTTTGGCATTGATGGCAACACCATATGAATATCACATGAATTACCAACCAATCCAAAAACTTATCTGTCCATCAGAAATATTAATAATATCCTTAGCTTCATTCTGATATAGAATCAATTAGCCATGCTTGACCGTCCACTAAATTTCTCCCTCTGTCTTGATCTTCTCATTCTGTGTATTCATTTGTGATCATCTCCTACTTTGACAAAAATGCCAAAGCAAAAACAAAAACATACATCCTACAGATGTAGGTATCATCTTTTCAATTCGATAATAGTATTTCTCCCTCTGTCATCTGCGCTTATGACTAATTCTTGGCTTTGTTGTACTTTTCACAACTCTAGGATGCTCCTAAAGTGTGACCTTTCTCTGCAGCAACTTGTTAGATATTCTATGTAGCACATTTGATGCAATGCTCCTAGCTTGACTAGGCAGCCTCAGTTAGGGGAATGACCCCTAATTGACTTCTCAGGTATTAATGAGCTTCTTTAGGTAAAGCCTTAGTGAATATTTCTGCTAGTTGTTCCTTTGTATTCACATATTCCATGCGGACCTCTTTATCTTGTACCAATTCTCTCAAGTAATGATACTTGATGGCAATGTGTTTGGTCTTTGTGTGCATCACTGGATTTTTAGAAATGTTGATAGTACTTGTGTTGTCACAGAAAATGACAACTGGTTCAGTGATTTCTTCTTTCATGCCTACCAACAATTGCTTTATCCATATCAAATTTGAATAGTTCACAGCTGCAGCCACATACTCAGTTTCAACAGTAGATTGGGAAATGCAATTTTGTTTCTTGCTTGTCCAGGAAACTAATATTTTTCCAAGAAAGAAAGCTCCACCACTAGTACTCTTGCTGTCATCTACATTTCCTTCCCAATCAACATCTATATATACTCTCAGTTCAAACTTGTCATGCTTCTTGTAGTACAATCCATATTCAACAGTTCCCTTCAAATATCTCATGATTCTTTTAACCACCATCATGTGAGTTTCCTTAGGATTGGCAGAGAATCTTGCCACAAACCCAACAACTAATGCAATATCTAGTCTACTATGTACAACATACTGTAGCTTTTCGATCATAGATCTATACAAAGTCTGGTTAACTTCTACAAAATCATCATTTTTAGACAACTTCTATCCAGTAGCCACGGGAGTACTTACTGGCCTTGAATCTTCCATACCAAAGGTTTTCAGTATCTCATGAACATATTTAAACTGGGTGATGAAAATTCCTTTCTCCATCTGATATACTTGTAAACCAACAAAAAATTTGATCTCCCCAAACATACCCATTTCAAATTTAGTTTGCATTTCATTTGAAAATTTCTTACACAAGGCATCTTGTCCACCAAATATAATATCATCTACAAAGATCTTAGCTAACAAGATTCCTTTACCTTCTTCATCTTTCATGTATAGATTGCTTGTGTCATTTGTCCTTCAGAATCCAATATGTATTAGGTAGTTGTGCAATTTCTCATACCATGCTCTGGGAGCTTGCTTCAGTCCATACAATGCTTTATTCAGTTTGCAAACCATGTGTCTTCTGTTTGGATCAACAAATCCTTCTAGTTGTTCAATATACACTTCTTCTTCTAATATACCATTTAAAAATGCAGACTTAACATCCATTTGGTATACCTTGAAATCTTTATAAGCAACATATGCAAGCAGAGTTCTTACTCCTTCCAATCTTGCTATAGGGGCAAATGTCTCCCCATAATCTATTCCTTCTTCTTGTGCGTAGCCTTTGCATACCAGCCTAGCTTTTTTTCTTGTTATTTGACCATGCTCATTCACCTTATTACGAAATACCCACTTTGTCCCAATGACATTCTTATTTTTTGGTCTCAGCACCAGAGTCCAAGTATCATTCTTGTCTATCTGGTCTATCTCTTCATTCATTGCTTCTATCCAGTCTTCATTTTCTAATGCCTCCTTTGTTGTCTTAGGCTCAAATTCAAATAGTAAACATGTTGGATCTCTTGCCTTGCTTCTAGTCTAAATTCCAGTATCTTTATCTCCAAGAATCTGTTTAGGCTTGTGATGTCTCCTTACATATTGTGCTAGAATAGGTTCTACTCTCCTTTCATTTTGCTCATCAGGCTCACCAACAAGATTGTCAGATTCAACTTCTGAATGCTCGACAACCTCTTGTAGATCTATAACTATAACTTTCCAAAAAAAATATTTCATAGTTTAATTATTACGTCGTAGGCATTTCCATTTTGAAAGAGGCCATGCTAAATATTTAGATCAATGATGTAGTATTCATAACACCCCTTGGACGACCATTGCGCCACCTACAACCGTCCATTTTTTCGCAAGAGTTTTTGTCACCACCATCTTATCTGTTCTATTTGTTCCAACCTCTAATTTGTGTCGAACTATACAACAAAGAGATGGTTGTATTCTTTTCCATCGTTGGAGGTATTGACGAGCCTCAAATACTGACTGGCGATGGCACTGTTGAGAGCCATGGTGGGCGTCATGATGAAGCACACCCCTAACCCACCACTCGACCTTGTCTGTAGATCCATAGAACTAGAGAGAGAGAGAGAGAGAGCACGTGCATGTGTGTGTGTGTGTGAGGGGAGAGAGATAGGGTTAGAAATAGGGAGAGGTATAAAGGAAAGAGCAATAGATATCATAAAGAGATAGAGAGAGGTGTGGAGATAGAGATTGAAAAGAAGAGGGATGTGGATAGGAGAGAGAGGGGAGGGGGGAGTACAACTGGAAGATGTAAATATATAAAGAATCAAGAGAATGAGAGAGGGAGAGATATAAAGATAAATATAGAGGTAGAAAGTGATAGAGAGATGTAGAAAGGGGGAGATGTATATGGATAGAGAGTGATAGAGAGATGACAAGATAGAGATACATATAGAGGGAGAGATGGGAGAATAAATATGGAGATTTAGATATTAAAAGATATATAAAGAGGGTGATAGAGAGAGGAGTGGGAGGATGGGAGAAAAATAGATAGACTAAAGAGATAGATCAAGAGGTAAAGATAGAAAGAGATCTAGGGAGATACATAGGGAGACATACAGAGGGAGAGATAGAGAGGAAGATATATAAAGACACATAGATGATGAGATATATTGATAAAAACATAAGGAGATCTAGAGAGGATGAGAGGGAGTGAAAAACAAAGGGACAAATACTTAAATGACATTTCCATAACTCTATGATGTACCCATCACACACTAAGGTGTTGTTGCTAGTTATTTATATTTTGTTTTTTATTTTACTAAAAGTGGGATATTAGCACCAAAAAATAAGGTTGATTACCATGTCAATAAGAAATACTAAAATTAATTAAAAAATATGACGTAGTAGATAAAATATTATATGTCAAAATAGAATAATTTATTTTCTATTTTAGGTAAATAGTTAAGACAAAAGGTGATGTCACATAAGAATAAATTTATCAATTTTTCATTGGGAGTGTCTCAAAGGTTTGCATATTGATAATGAGATGTTGGGTAGAGTCTTTATCCTTGAAGTGATCATGTTGAAGCTATAGTCGAAGTAATTTGAGGGGAGAAATGGTTGAAAAAGAATGTTTATGCCTTATTTCCTAAAGTGAAAATGTTGAGATTGTTTGGAGATTGACACATTATGTGCAACCATACATTTTCTCTTTGTAGGTTTCTCTTGTAGAAATTTTCACCTTCATTTTTGGTTTGGTGGCTCCTATTGGTGGCTTCATGGAACTATAAGATTTGGGACTAAATTATCCTATTCTAAACTTCTATTTTCTATGTCGTTAGGCTTATTTTGAAACCATTTTGAAGACAAAATCATGAGAATGAATTGCCTTTTCTTAGATTTCGATGAACAAGTTTCAAATCAAGATTTTGACAAGTTCACAAGGATCCATCTATTGTTAAGCCTCAATTGTTATTTCTCTATAGAGCTAATGTCCTCAATTCCACCTCCAAATGTGCTTGATCAAAGTGGTTATATCAATTCTCATTCTCCTCTACAACCACCTTTTTTCACAGCTCTCTTCATTAGTGTCTAATTTTGGGGATTTTTCTATTTGGATGATTCAAATTATTTTTTAAACTCAGGTAGAAAGGTAAACTATGTATTTTTTGGTTCTCGATCTCAATGTACATTTTAGTTTTTTGCTCTTAAATTTTGTTCCTTTGGCGGGCCGAACTTGGTAATTTCTGTCTATTATTAATATAATATTTTAGTGACTTTTCACCTTTTACTAGAAAAATGTGACGTCCCATATAAATATTTGTGTTTTCAATATATCGATATATTAATACTTATTTAAAAAATATTATTATCAAATTGACCAAAAATGAAGTTGTGCAGTTTATTAAAATTTACAAAAATTTGAAAGAAAACATTAGAAAGAGTGATGTCCCATGTAACATTATTTTTTAACATTTTGCAAGAAACTAAATTAAAGTGTCTATTTATGAATATAGCAATATTTGAATCATAACTTATTAGTTTACATCATTAGAAAATTTAATTTAACATATATTATATTTTACTGATTCAAGTTAAAAATTTAGATCAGTGTTGATTGTTTCCTTTATAAAAGTAAGATACAACTCTTCTAGATCCAACATTAAATGGAGTAACACCTCATGTTACAAGAAAAAAGCTATTTTCCCTCCTCTCATATGGCTTCAATCCTTTAGTTGGAAATGGATGGACCACAAAGATTTTCAAGTTCTTAAGGTTTCCTTTCACTTTTCAAGCTTGTCCTCATATGCCTTAGTGCTATGTTGTGGACATAGTGGAGAATAAATTATCCAACTCAACCACAAAATTTCCTTCTCTAGTTGGTAACTCCCAAAATTTCTCTAGTGTTTTATCAATCACTTATGTTTATACTCCTCTTGTTGAGTCCTTTCCAATGCTTCTTTTCACAGGATGGAGAAACTCCTACATGACATTTTTTTGTTTAACTCTGACCAAACCAAGTGATTCCATAGATAATGAATTACACTTTGGAAATGATATTTGGATGTTTGATTCATAAATGAGGCGGATATTCCACTCCAAATTCTTCAATAATAGATTTCTAAATGTTATATCTTCTCTACACACCTTCAAGAACATAATGAAGTGAGAATTTAACCAGTAATAACAATCCAATCCTAATTAGAATATGAAAACATCAAAATAAATGTGAAAAAAATAGATATACACATACAAAACTATAACAATGTTGTACAAATGAACATTACCTTAGAGAAACCCAAAAACATGAAAACTTCGGCAAGAGTGAATCTCAATCTTATAATATTGTATATGGCAACAAGCCAAAACCAAGATTTCAACATAGACTCAACCCAATAAAATTTGCAATAAGGTCTACTATCTCCAAAACCTCATCTCATTGTGTCTAAACCCTACAAATTGAGTAAACTATGAATATTTAACAAAAGAGACAACCCTAGAACTATGTCAAAACATTGTATATTGATCTCCTATGATTATAGTGATTAGGAAACTCTTCCTAACTCTTAGAAGTAGAAATGAATTGATAAGCCCATTCATATTCCATGCCATGACTTGATTGTATTGAATTTGTCACATATTATAGGGGCATCTATATTTTCATCACATGATCGTATCACGAATTCACCATGGTCAATGATATTTTCAAATCTTATAGAAAATAATAAAAATTAAAAAATAACTATGTTCCAATATTCATAAACTCGTTACTCTTCCCTAGGATGTTCTAGACAATCCCAAGTCCATAACTCATCCCTACAAAAGCTCAAGCTAACCTCTTAATATAATGAAACTTGATATTCATATAAAGGAAAATCTATAAACATTTCTATATGCCTAATCCCATGTACAACCTGTTAGCCCATTTTCCTATCATAGATAAAATCTATTGGAAATGGTCCTCATTCCTGTAAAATCCTATGAAAATGGCCAATTTCTGCTTCGGGTATGAGAAATAGGGTTTTGTCAATGCAAGGGTTTCAAAAGTTTTGTTTAAGTCCATAAAACCCTACCTCAAGTGTATTTCTTCATTACCTTTTCATGTCACTTATGTCCCCTTTTTAGCACGTGGTTATCGCTTCCTTCATTCTTTGAGTCTCAGGAAGTAAAAAAGATAAGTATAAAGATCCAGAGATTGAGCGACTGAATAATGTTTTTTACAGTTATCTCTTCATCTCCAAATGTTAGGTAGTTAGTTTTTTTCATTTGGCGATTCAACGATTCAAGCTTTCTCCAAGTCTCTCAATATCTGGCTGTAATGTCTTAAACTTTCAGCAACTTGGCGAATATGGTTGTCTTGTAATCTCCAAGTGCCAGTGGTTAGTTCCTAAGCATTATGAGATTCAATGACAAGGTTAAGTGAGGCATTTGGTGATTCAGTGAAGGAAGGTTATCTCCAAATCTCATAAAGGTTAGTGCTAAGTCTGACAAATGTAAGAAAAGAGAAATCTGACAGCAGTGTTAGGTTTTTCGGGCCTAGTCAGTAAGCAGTGCAAGATTTGACTTTCATTTGCAGAAAGATCGAATGAAGGGCATGAAGCCTTGAAGGAAAGGTGCTCAAAAGTTACTAACTGCGGGATCACGCCTAAGTGCCACATGTCTGGTTCGTTGAGTTACAAAGTTTTATCCATTGTGGGATCATGCCTATTTGACGTGTGTCCCAATTTGTAAGTGGATCCGCAGGGTTGCAAAGTAATAAAGAACCAACAGAACAAATGAGGATTGATAGTGGGCGTGAAGCCTTAATGAAAATATGCTTGAATGATATTGATCATGGGATTGCGATAACCATCTGATTTTGTTTGATGGAGTTCAAATGAGGTGGTGGGTCCTCGGTGCCAGGTGTTGCCGATGTGGTTGCTCCTAATTAGTTTCTAAGGAGGGTGATATGCAAAGTATTTTTAAGGCTTTGTTGATTGTTCTGCCGATTTATGAGAACCACACGATGTGCCAGAAAAACCAAGGATCAACGGTTGTGTTTTAAAACTTTATTGATTAACCGTTGCAGCCGGAATATTTAAATTTTCTAAGGGTTTTTCTCCAGGATTGAAGTAACCATGAACCGAATCAGTTTTATTTTGTTCCAAGGGCAGTTACAACATGGGATAAAATCACAAAACCCAAAAGAAAAAGAATCCTAGAACCATTGATGTGGAGGCTATGGAGGAAGACTAATCAACATCTAGTATCTGATCATTGAGCACATGAAGGGTAGTTATCATGAAAAGAATAGTGTATGTTAGTCGGATGGTGGTCACTATCCATGTAACAACTTTTGAAGCTACCTTGAACACATGCAGACAAAGGTGCCACCTATTGAAGATTTGATATGATTGAGGAAGATGCTCTTCCAGTTTACTCTCCATGTTTTGTAATGATAGTAACTGCTTTTGTCATCTAGTGTTTTTCTTCTCCTAGCCAACCGAAGCTTGTTGCATCTTGTTTCTTCCAGGATTCCAAGGTGGTTATTGAGTGCTTTATATAGGTAGTTGTTGTTTTTTGAAAAGGATGATGAAATTAAACATTGATGGGCAGTATTCTGACTCTTGGGTCTTATTTTTTGGCTTTCTTGTCTTGTAAATGTATCGAATCAGAAGCTTTTTTAATGAAGAATAATGGAATCCATGTCCATATTGGTGATGTCTTTGTGTGTCTTGTTTTAAATCCTTGTGTGTTAATTTGTAAGGCACTTTAATACACTGGTTACAAGGTAGCTATGAATTTATTTTCTTAGTTTCTTTCAAGGAGAGAGTAAATCTTTGGGATAAATTTTGAGGGTTTAAAACTTGCACATGAATTTGATGTCTGGGTATTGGAGTGGAAGTAGTGATCTGTAAGGCATTTCATTTGGTTTCTATGTGTTTGGAGTTAGAGGGTTTTATGGGGATGTATGTTTATTTGACTATGTTGCCCAATAGATAAGGCACTATTTTTTACTGGTTATGCACTTCTCATCATCAATTCTTTAAAAAATTCAATTAATCTTTACTTTTTGTTGAAGAGTATACATGTTCATAACTTGTATTTTTAGAATACAAGTGCTATTTGGTGATTCTTTGAAGAATTGAATCCTAGGTTAGCCTGCCTGAGTCTAGAACTCAAAGAGAAGAAGGATTTAATCCTTGTCACATGTGTCATTTTTCTAGTTCTTGGAACACTTATGCAAATGGGATCTGACTTCCATCTGCACAAAAATCTAATGAAGAGTGTGAAGCCTTGAAGGAAAGGTGCTCGAAAGTTACTAACCGCGGGATCATGCCTAAGTGCCACGTGTCTGGTCTGTTGAGTTAATAAAAAGGTGGGACTAGTCACTAGTACATTTGACCTTATTTTTTGACCAAACAATTTGACCAACAAATAAAAAGGTTTTGTTTGGTTGGATTATAGAAGGAAAGCTTTGATTTTTTTTAATCCATACCTGTGTTGGTCACAATTTTGACCAATACCATGGAGGTTGAAAGTTCGACCAACACGGGCATAATTAAAAAAAAAAGGTTTCATTTCTCATTTCGTTATTCCATGCACAATGAATTTGATCAAGGGCAACATGTGAAGGAGGACCGCCTGTCTGTAAGGTAATTTTCATTTCCTTGCCTTAACCTAGATGTTGGGGAAGCACTATTTGGAATACAAAAGATTCACAATTCAGAGTATATTCCTTTTGTCTTGTCTTGTTCTATTTGTGGCACTGTTGTTCTTGTGATGAACAGATAGCTTATTAACCCTGCAAATTCATTTATACATCTTCGTGGTGAAATTCTTTTCGATGCATCCTCGATATTTGTCATTCATTTAAACAGTTTATGTATTTCATTATATTAGTCTACCGCGAATTGTTAGATGAATTAACATCCATTTCCAGTCCATTGATGCACATTGTCCTCCCGAATTCATTTAATTTGTTTCAACCTAGTTTTTATTTTCACCATTGGATTGTCCATGTTGTTGGATGAAAATAAAATTAGGGAAATATGCTTTAATTTATCCAACACTTAGAGCTGTGGAGGCTGTCGAACCGCTTCAAGTTTGATGCCCTAGGCTAATCGAGTTTATCATGTTTAGCCAGTGGGAGAAAGAAGGAACAAAAAGCTACAGTCAGTGGTGGACAAAGGTCAAGGAGTCAACCATGCCAAGACATTAGAAGGCCACAGAAACTTTTCCAATCATCTATGACTATTCCAAACACCCAACTTCAAACTAATCCATTAAACCCGAATCTAGCTTGATCACCTAGGGTTTGTGTTGAACTAGTTTGAAGTTGTCGGGATAGAATCGGTCACTCACTATTTGGACTGTGAAGTGGTGATTATAGAAGGTTGAGACCAAAACATAAAAGATAACTACGGAGTATTATCAGAGTATTCTATGTTAATCAGTTGGAATTGTTTTACAAATTTGTGAGACCATAACCAACAAACATCAACAAGTTGAGATCTACTAGAAGTAAAGGATTGCTAATTAGCAGTGTATTGTTAGTATTGGCAATAGGGAATAATAGAGTTTCTTAGAAGGCAATTGGTGGATAGGATAGTTCCCTAAATTTGGAGGTATTCGAAGACTAAGGAATTTATCAGAATTAGTTGAAACCACTGTTCACAGTTTAAAGTGACATTCTCAATCAGTTGCATAGTAGATTGGGCCTATTAAGCTTTAGTTACCACCACTCTGCATTAGGATAATTGGTGGATAGGATAGTTCCCTGATTTAATCTTATTTCATAGTGCATCAAAATAATTGATCACTTTACCAAAATTATCATTGAGTGGTCTCATAAAAAGCTAAAGTAATATTTATCCATATGGAAGTAACCAACATAAACAATGATAATAATTAAGGAATAAAATTGAAGTTAATAGATATCACAAATATACAAGATAAATTTAGGAGAGATATTTTCCATCAATCAAAAAAATGATCTAATACATAAAAATATTTTGCAAGAAAGTGACATGGAGAACATGATCCAAATGATACAACAACAACTATAGAGACAAATCGATTCAATATCAACAATATGGATAAGAAACAAGTAATAATGGTAAAATATTAAGAAATAAATAAAAGTGAAATATGAATAAGAAAATATAATCCAGCTATGATTGAAAGTGGAGAAATGGTTTATTGGATATAGACGAACATATTAAGAAATTAGAGGATGCTTGTAGTAAGATATTTGAATTATAAATTAGTACCAAATTAGTTTGGAATACATTGTCAGGAACTATAAAATGGATTAACCAATAGTCACTAGAAGATCAATGCAATAGAAAATAATATCTTTGTCTGTGTGTGTAATAATAATAATAATTGTCCATAAATGTGTATAATTTTTTGAATCTTTAGGTTATGAATATGTTATTTACACACTATTCTCATTGCATCACTCTAGGGTTAATTTATTTAACATAAATAATCTATACCTTAGGATTATGTTTTCCTATCAAAAAGTACCCTACAAATATCTTAAGACCCTCTTAACTATACCAAAGTGATTTAGGATTAGTCATGAATTAAATGAGAGCTCGCACTACTTGGACAAAACATTATATTTCATACACCATAGTGTACATCAAAATTCTAATAGCTCTTACATTAGTTACTCAATCCATGTCCTTTGTTTGACTAGGTGTAGATGAGCACTAATTTATAGATAGCTTTATCCCATTAAAATCACCATTTGGTGTTCAAAGATATCAGAGATTAAAAAAGACTGGCAGTCCATTATGAAACTAGGTATTATATATTATACATCCTTGGTGTTTACATTAAGAATGGATTGATTCATAAATATATAAGACAACCCTTCATTATTGCAATTGATTCTAATATTAGACAAGAATATTCAATTCATTAAAATATTAATCAGTAAGAAGTGGGGCAAACTTAGAATAATATCATAGTAGATATTACCAATTCAAATTCTAATGGAGAGTTTTAGAAAAAATTGAACAAGGTTCTACGTAGAAACCATGAACATACCGCTATGATGAGGCCTGTTTGAACATAGATGAATATTACACCCATAAAAGTACCCATACATGCAAGAAAATCCACCTTATCTACCTTCCATATGAAATAAGCTGCAGGGAAGTCAATGAGACTAACAATTGCTACAATTATGGTGGTGTTAGAAGAGTAGAGTTAGAAGCAAAAGAGTCACCATGACTGTTATAGCCATTACAATATATATCGGCTCAGTAATCTTTTATTCAATTGCTAAGTTGTTTCCAATTGCAAGGCTTAGCCACTAAGTGTTGGATCACCATTTATTGACATCCTTTTGATAGTCACTTCTCAAGACTCTTGGATGCATTTTTTTCTTTCATTCTTACTATTCCTTCACATGACTGATCATATTTTGTGCTCACTATCATGAGGAACTCTATGAAACTCTAAAAGTGCCATTCCAACTTCATCAACATTGTCTTTTCCATTTGCAATGTATACCACTACTTTTGATGCATGTTGAATGCCCTCCCATTTAGCTAGTGTCTCCTCTAATAGTCATCTTTGAATTTTGGCCTTTTCTCTCTACTTTTGTAGACAATGTCATTCTCTACCTTATCATCTATGTCTACTCTTTGCTTTGACATACATTCTTGGAAGTTACTTTGAATGTGGTGGATCATGTGTTCTACATAGTATCATTGCCCGCTCTTCTCTTTTAAAGTGACTGTCACTATTCTTCACTAGAGTGTTTTTGTCACTTACCATGATTGCCAAAGATCTAAGAATTTAAAACTCTTAGAAACCCTCGTCAAAATAGTAGAGATTTTATTTTCGCAAAACAAAAGATCATGTATCTACCTGTGAAAATTTTAATGAAAAATACTTCTCTTTCTTTGACATCTGCCATTCCTTGTTACTTCCTTCAACAATTTACTCTTTTTCTATGTCTGAAACACACCTTTGAATGTCCAAAGAATGCTTCTATTCTTTACATGAAATCTACATTTCATCTTTCACTTATGCAAGACACTGGTGTGTACTCTATGCTTTCTGATCTACACGCATACTTCTCTCCACCAGTTATAGCCTAATCTGCCTGATGATTATAATAGTTGCCAACTTGTGAAAATAATATTGTGTCTCAATGTGTAATGCAGTCCTCTCCAACTCATGCTTGAGGAGTTTATATAATAATCAACTGATTAATATTTTTGGTTTTGATGTAAATTCTATTAAGACATTTTGACTGCTAACTCACTTATGTTTGGACTCTTCTCCATATTATGTACTCTTGGCCCAAATTTATTTATCTCACCGATAATAATTGGAAATGAAATGTTTGTATTTCATTGCTTACCATAGTTATCTGCCAAATATGAATTAATCCCCTTCAATGATGATAAATATTGATGGTAGTCCCAAGTATAGCCTGAATGAAATATTAATTCCTCAATGTGTTCCTCTCTATGAGACTCTTAAATGTTTTTGTTTTAATTTCTAACTTTTTAATTCAAATTACTATTTATAAAGTTAAATCTTAAAAGTCAAAGATCATATCAGATAGATTTAATTCTATTTCAAGCATAGTTAGATAACCTACAAGATTCAAAACAAAAATTGTTCATCTTACTTGGGAGAATCCTTGAGTTGTTCATAATGATTAGCAACAAAATCCTTGAGAGACTAATTTTGAAATGTAGTAATCTAGACAACACATTTATCTCTATAATAAAATGTCATTCAATTTAACATTTTTCATGTTAGTTTTTATTTGTTGATTTCTTCAGATTGGGCCTATACGTTCCAAGCATTGCTCTTCTTGCAACATCAAGAAAGACCATGTTTGATGATATCAATGAACAATAAAATAGGGAGACTATTGCTAGAGTGTGGTCTAACTTAAAAAGAAAAGGTGATGGAAAATGTTATTATCCTTGCAAAATTTGTAAGGGCTTAAAGACTCAAAGATATCTAATCAAAACATCTGAGGAACATTGTATGCATCATGGTCACATTGAAGGGGGAAACGAATTTCGTCCATTGGTATGTATTTTAATAATTTATAAAATACATAAGACATGATTTGATGATGACATCATGGTCATGGTTAATATAAGGTCATCATTTCCATATAGGTCAACCTCCCTAGGTTTCATGTTATGGACCATGACAATCCGGAGAATGTGGAATTCCAAATGAGGGAACATGGAGGTGTGAATATAGAAGTAGAAGGTAATGATCCCATGGAAGAAGACCACGATGATCAAGAAGATCACGATGATCAAGATGATGATGACGCAAACCTTGATGTACCTATACTTGAGAAGGCACACAAGCCCCTATATGAAGGCTCCCAAACAACTCTTCTTGTCGATGTATTGTTGTTGGTGAACTTGAAGGTTATGAATGGTTTATCCAACGTAGCAATGACACATATGTTAAGGTATGTCATATTTTTTTATTATTTTAGTCGTAATTCCCTTACAATTAACATTGGGTGAATCGTGTAGCAATTACTATTCTTTAAATTAACAAATTATATTTTTGGTCGTAGGTTGATAGGTGAGTGTTTGTTACCACCATCAAACATTCTACCTCGCTCGTACCGAGAATTATCTGCCATTATGAAATATATTGGAATGGAGTATCAAACAATACATGCATGTCCAAATGATCATATTATATATCATAAACAACATGAATTTGCAACAGAATTCCCTGTTTGTCATATTAGCAAATATCAATCAAATTGAATAACAAAAAAGGTGCCTCACAATGTTCTTCGGTTTATTCCCATTATTCCACATCTGCAACAATTATTCAGGTGCAATAGCTTGACACAATTTATGGATTACCATGCACGCAATAAAAGTCAAGATGACATTATGTGAATTCTTGCGGATGGTTCGACATTTAAGGAAATAGAGGAAAAATGGCCACACTTTAAAGAAGAACCTCGTAATCTCAAGCTTTCATTGGCAGTGGACGGTGTCAATCCGTTTGGAGAGATGAGATCTACTTACTCAGTGTGGTCTGTTTTTGTTATCAACAATAACATTCCTCCTTGGATGTCCATAAAGAGGGAGCACATAATGTTGGCACTGATTGTTCCAAGTATTTTTTCATTTAATAGTCATCTAGATTAATTTATTATAAATAATCCATCAAAATGGTCATAATAATTATGTAATGTTTTTGTTTATTCAACTAGGTAAGTACCAAGTTAAAGATATCAATGTATATATTGAGCCCCTTATCGACGAGTTGATGATGTTATGAAATGGGGTCACTATGTATGACATCTCTAGACCAATAGGACAAAGACAATTTCAATTCCATGCAATGCTTGTATAGACAATACATGATGCCCCTGGGCTAACATATTTTTGTGGTATGTTCTCTTCTTAACACCTTTTTTTGGTATGTTATAGTGCTAAGAAAAACTTAACATATTTAATCCAATTATACACGATCTTGTAGGTCTTCAGACAAAGGGAAAATTTGCATGTCCAATTTGTGGTCCAAAGATGAAATGTCGTCATTCAAAAAGTTTAGGAAAGCAGGTGTTCAATGAGAATAGACACTTTCTCCACAAAAACCATAAGTACCGAATTACCGAAAAACATCTTTTCAATGGTAAAGAAGAGACTACATCAAAGCCACGGAAAATGACACCTTGCCTATGGAAGTTCGAATAAAATAAAATAAATCGTCGAGGTAATGTCATTCCATCTGATGGTTTTTGTTTCAAATTTATATTTTGATATTGTGTTTTATTTACTGATGATGTAATTGATGCTCGTGAAGGTCGTCAAGTCATTAATGACCAACTTCCAAAAGGACTAAAAAGTTATCCTGCACAATTTAGTAGGTTATCGTACTACAAGAAACTCTCAATTGTGCATTTTTTTGATCCTATGCATATTGGAAAGAATGTAACAGAGACATTATGAAAAATCTTGGATGGAAGGCATGACAAAGACAAAACTGTCAAAATTTGTAGTGACATTGAAGAATCCAACCATGCAATGAAAAATGTCATTCGATCAAATAACAATGGAGACCAGATTGATACAAGTGCCCTTAGTTGGTTATTGTCGGAGCAACAGAGCAATGCTATAAAAGAAGTCATTAAAAAAATATGATTTCCCACGAGATTTGCTGCAAACATAAACAATCTCATATAAAAGAAAAGTGAATTTGGGCCAAGGATGAAAACACATGATTGGCATACATTTATTAAGGTAATTCATGTTATTTTGTATTCACTATATATTTGTATACTACATGTAGTTTTCATTGCATTATTTTATAAAATATTGATAAGATCATTTTACAAATATTGTAGTACGTTCTACCTCTATCTCTCTCACACCACTTCGCCAACAGTGTCAAACAAGTTATATATGATCTTGGAAAATACATGAGGTGGTTGTCATTAAAAGAAATCAATAAAGAAGATATAAAATATTGCAAAAGAAAAATTTATCTTCTTATGTGTGAAATACAAAAGTGTTTACTTCAACTTTTTTCAATGTACAAGAACACTACCTCATACATCAAGTTGAGAAGATTGAATTGTGTGGACCTATACCAACTAGGTCAATGTGGATGGTTGAGAGGCACTCGAAATTTTTGAAAGGTTTGGTTCAACAAAGAGCACATCCTGACAGTTCTATGGTGGAGGGATATATGGTATACCAGACCATGGTGTACATTAGTGAATATCTTCCTAAGTTTGTAGCAAAGATCCATGTAGATTGTAATTGGGATCCCAACTCCATTAACAAATTTGAAGGGGAGTACTTGATGGGCAAAGGTAGATTGAGGAAAGTGAGAGGTAAATATAAAATGTTATTGTAGTTAATTAATTCTTATAAATCTTCAATATAAGTTATTTATAATTGGTGTATTTTTTTTATACAGTTGGTCAAGAGTGGGATGCAATACATTTGTATATTGCGAACAATCTTGATTGGATGATGGTATGGATTGAACAATGTCAACAAAATGGTTGCTCATTAACATGGGAAGGTGTTGCTTCATTGGTTAGAAAAGCTCATCGTAATGGAGATTTCAATGTTACGCTAATGGTAATTGATCTAGCATATGGTTTAAGAGGTAGAGAGGTACGTACAAATTTATTATTGATCATGACTCGTATGTTTCGTATCAACTCACGATGCAAATAATTTTCACATGCTTGAAAAAGTGCAGGTCAAGCACCACAAAGCTATGTACTATCATGGCCACAAATTTCGCATAAAAAAGTTAGATGACACAAAGAAAACTTGTGATTCTGAGATAACTGCAGTTTTCAAGGTCACTAATATATCATCTAGAAATGACATACATCCTCAACAATCTCAAAATCAATACTATGGCATCTTGGATCATATAATTGAATGCGACTTTAACTCCTTCAAAGTAGTTCTATTCATCGTCAAATGGTACAGGCTACGACTGAATCAAAACGATCTAGATAGAACTGTTATTCAACATGATAATAGATTTACAATGATTAATACAAGGTCTTTTGAGCCAGTTGGAGATGAGCGCTATGTTCTTTCAAGCCAATGTGAGCAAGTTTTTTACTCAGAGGTTCCACATAAACAAGGTTGGTCATTTGTTGTTAGACATGATCCAAAAAGAAGGTCGATAAAGTATAATGTTATGGAAGAAAAAGATATTGAAGACGACGAAGAAGCAGATGATGAAGATCAAGATGATGGTGATGATGATGATGGTGATGGTGATGGTGGTGATGGTGATGGTGATGATGATGGTGATGGTGATGATGGCAATGATGGCGATGATGATAGTGGTGGTGATGATGATGATGATGATGATGATGATGATGATGATGAGATGGATGAAGAAGATGATCAATGACACGATTGAAATGTACAAGGTATATATGTGATTTAATTATTTATATATATTTCTATTGATTAGTATATATGTTTAATATTGATTTATTGATTTCAATTGTAATGATTACATATTTATTGTGTTCAATTCTAATGATTACAACATATGTGATTTATAATTACCAATGTTTTTCTTACGATGATCAATTAATTATTGTTGATACATGTATATATTGTGTTTGATTATCACCCTTTTTGCAAATAGGCAATTGACTATAGACATTGTCACCCCTTCTGTTGATGATCTTGCATTCCATATATAAGGTAAATTTGTTCATGTTTACAATGTAGCATATTGTTCATGTTGTCTTCTAAGTTATTTGTAGCATATGTATCATGTAATTTTTAGCTAACTTAAGATAAATGATTAAAATATGCAAGAAATTTAACCCCTTTGGCATGGATCGTGCACAGTGACATGGATCAGCAGGTATAAGTCAATAAATAGACATAATTTTCTTATATTCTTCTTGTTTATCACTGAGCACGTATATTATAAATAGACATATTATATAATCATATAATGTATATATAGACAAAGAAGAACCGTATAGACATATAATTATATAATCACTTTCAACTTAGTGTATTTTATATCTCTCACGTATAGACAAAGAAGAACCATACGTATGGGTCAAGATTTGATTATTCTATATATATTATTTAAATATTATCAAAATTCTATTTGAAGTGGGGACGTGACAATATCTCATTTGATGGATTGCAAGACCCACTAAATAGGTACTTGTCAGATCTATCTACATCGAATAAGGGAAATGAGGGAATGGTAGATGAAAGTTCTACATGTGGTACGACTAAAATGGGGAGATCAACTAGACATCAAAAGATTAGAAAAAAATTTGATAAACGCATGCAATTTTTCCTTGCTAAAGGGGGGTCATGTTCTTATGATGATGAGACCAAAGGCGACATCAAGGTGCCCTTTCGGTACACACATATTGAGAAAGAATTGGTACCCAATGAGCTACCTCGAATTAACACTAATTTTTGTGTTAATGAGAGGATATATCGCATAGCTCCATCCTCATTACATGGTTTGGGCCTATTTTCCATGGATGGGATAAAGGTATGTTACAACAAAGTTGTTGAATTGTTCAAGTATGTCGGTTCGTGTTACAATTATAATGATTGGATGCGGATTGTTCAATATAAAAAAAGTATGCATAAGTATGCTTTATTAGCAAATTATATAAAATGGAAAGAAAATGATCAAAGTAAAAGATTTGTAATGTACATTGATGGGAGACCAAAAGCAACAAGTAATATTACGGGTTTTATAAATAGTACGTGACCTTCCTCAACTAATAAGAAACCCAATTGCATATTTGAGGCACGTGAGGGGAATCAAGTTTTTGTATGTGTGATAAAATCAATAAGTGCAAGGGAAGAACTGCTAATAGATTACCATTTAAATCGCATAGATACAAACAAAGTTACTATCATGAGGGTGGTAAGTACTATATACAATTTTATTAATAAGTTTTTTTTGCTAAGTCTATTGCTTTCAGTTCGCTGAAGTTTTTATATTTAATCTTTGTCACAGGATGATATGGATCCCGCACATGATAGAGGCCACGAGGATGCTCCTCCCACCCATTCTTCAGCAATGGTAAACCTTATTGAAATTGTACAAATTAGATAGTTGAAAAATGTTATATTATTATGTTATTTTATTTAGGGTTTTGGAGTTTTTATGATAGTTTACTGATATTCCTTTCACAATTTGATGTTCAGGATAAGGGAAAAGCACCTGCAGCAATAGAGGCAATAGCTACCCCTTCTAATGATGATATCACAGAAACGCCTAATATAACAATTATGTTGAGGAAAAAATTAAAACAAATCAATTTAAAAATTATGAGCATTTTGGATGAAGCAAATCCAACCGAGGAGATGTTGAAGAGGCTATCTGAATTGATGGTGCAAGCACGTCGTTATGAAGTAAGCAGTAATGAATCTTTAGTTATAACAAAAGTTCAATAAAGGTTTATATTTTATACTCTTTTATGTTGTGAAGTAAAATATGTAATATGTGTTCTTGTTACAAGATTTTTTGGAAACTCATTTACCTGGTCAAGGACAACGCAGTGAGGCCGGTAGTAGCAGAGCTCCGACTGCCTCAGGTAAAATAATCTTTTAGTTGACAAGTTACAAGAAATGTTTTCTTTGGAACATTCAAAAACTTCCTAAGTTAACTCTTACTTTTATTATTTCAGAATGTCTTTGCTAACAATGTATTGTTCAGGTCATCAAGTGTAGGCGACTCCTCCTAGGAGGTCGATGGACGTCCATCAGAGATTGTTGAGTGCAATGTCGACAACAAGGAGCATGCAAACATCGACGCCTTCACGGTCTATGCCTGGTAAATCCTTATTTTGCTATATTTGGTTTTGTGTTAATTATGAATTGATAATTTATACTTTAATCTTGGGTGCATCACATAGTGGATTAATTTTGCGGAGTAGGAGATACACCGGTGCCATCTGCTACACCAGATACAGATCAAAGTACATATATTGGTGATAATTCACCATCATTTCTTGGATCTACCTGTCTTTCTAGCACGGGAGTTATGCAGACGTCATTATTGATTGACGATAATGAATTGATGCCTTTAAAATGTCCTAAGCTTCCAGGTACTTTAAAATTATTATTTTTTCTATTGTAATATGCATTTACCTATTCATAACAAGTTTTGGATTGATTATCCCATGACATTTTTTGCAGGAAACGATTCATTTTATAAGTCGCTTTATGACCTCGCACTAAAGATATTCGGACCCACCATATGTATAAGATGGAACATCATAAGTGAACTAACCCTATCCCACTTTTTTTTTTTCATATCATTAATTGGTACAGTATTTTTCCTTTCATTTGGGTATTTTCTTTTACTATATTCAAGGTACACAACTTTAGTTAATTTTTCTATCTAACAATTTTGTGTTTTTTCTTAAAAGGTGGAACTTGCAAGACAAAAAATTAAAAGATCAGCTCATTAAAGATTTAGAGCATGAGTTTGGTAGTAATATTTTTGAGGAGAAGAAAATTTTAGAAAAAGCTTGCAAACATCTTAAGACTATGGGGGACTCGTATAGGAGTCTCGTCCAAAACCCAAAGTACGAGCGTCCTCCCTTTATTCCAGTGAGGGATTGGAATGAGTTCATTTTGGATGCAAAGGAGAAAGGGGATGCTCAAATAGGAATTACACCACCAAATGAGAGAAGAAGATATGCAATAGTATTAACTACTAGTACAATGTAATAATGCACTAATTAGTGATCTTTATATCTATATCATCTAACATATTTCAAACTTTTCAGAGGTTGCAGGACACATCAAAGGCAACAAAGGCCAGACTGGAAAAGATTGGGCAGCACAGACTTGGCTCTAGTGGATATTCCAAAATTAAAGCACGAATTGTAAGTAGCAGTAAATGAATTGGAGAGAAAAATTATTTATAAAATGCAAATAATTTTGTTTAATCAAAAAAATGCAAGGCTTTGAATTTAATTTAGAGGCCATGACAGAACACAAAAAAATTGCCTTCAAGGAAGGCTATCAAGTCGTGGTTGAATGCCTACGCCAAGCTTCCACTAGCCTAACCCAAGAGTCTCTTGCATCATGTGAACAGGTAAATATGCGAAAAAATATATTAGAAATTGAATACTTGAGCAACAATCTATTTGATAATAATGTGCATGACATTGCAATGTAGCCTCTTAATTGTAACACAGATCATACACTGCATGATGAAGCCCCTGATGTGCATCATAATGTCGATGGAGGTGCTCATTTACTATTTAAAATTAATTATGTAATTATTAATACAATTTAACATCTTAAATTGAAATTGGTGTAACCTTTTTTGTGTATATTTTAGAGGATACATAATGTCATGCTGAACAAGTGCGGGAGGATGTTCAGAGTGATCACCATGTAGATCATGTGGCACATTCAGGTAAAGAAAATCTATGTTTTGTTCTTTTAAATTAATTGTGTGTGAATTAACTCATGATGTAGTTGTTATTGCAGTGGACCCCCCTTTGGCACAGTGGCCTTCTGTTCCTGAACAGATGAGGAGGAGACATGTGTTTCCTTTAGAATCAGTAGAGGAGGGGAATGACAAGGACATTGATCTTCCTCTTAGAAATTACATGAAAAAAAAATAAGAAACCCAAAAAGAAATTATTATAATTAACATTTTTTGGTAATGAAAGAACATTGTCTTAATGGATGTAATTTTGTACTAGTAATGTTGATGAATGATGTGTTAATGAATTATTCATGAATGTTGTGTGTTAATGAATTTTATGTGTTAATGAATTATTCATGAATGTTGTGTGTTAATGAATGTTATCATGTGATTGTAATGATTGAATGTTATATTTCAAAAATGGATGAATGAATGAATGTTATTAGATGTTAATGGGGAATTTAGAGTGATGTTAGCGGGGGAGGGACCAAATGAGCTTACACCTTCACGTGATTGGCCTTGTTAAGTAGAGAATATTAAACTATTCTCGAAACCAAGTGAAGCTCAAACTTTAAAGATAAGCTTAGAGTTAATAGTGGTAGCCAATTAGCAAGTCGAAATGAAGTTCATCGTTACAGGTATCTTGCATTCTCAATGTTTGGAGCATTATTAAAAGCACTATTATAAACATTTATTACTATTATGACCTCTATGCATATCGACACTCTATCACTGGGTTTTTGCACACTTTACTAATCACTGTTATGTATTGCTAATGAATTAGAGAAACACTATCTTTAAGCCCACTTGACCATTATTTTTGCAATAAGGTTCTTGTGATTGTCACTTGATGTCCTTTTGGCCTCTAATTTGCCCCATATGATACTTTACTGTGTTCCTATTAGGTATTTTTTTTTTCTCTTTATCATAATCATTTACAAACTCACCATGCTATATATTCATGATGACAAAATAATAAAATGATACCTCTATATTATGGTTCGTGTCATCCCTCTCTAAAACGCAACCCCTCTATCAAAACAAAGACTCCATCTTTGTTCTTGAAAACACGCCTTCATCATTTCTTGGGACAATGCTTTAATATAGTTCCTAGATAATTGTGACTGATTTTTTTTATGGCCTTCGACCGATCTTGTTGACTTTGCTACATCAAGAATGGTGAACAACTCATCTTCCTCATGGATCCTGTCATTTCATTGTTTTGTATCAATGTTTGTTCACCATTGACTTTGTATAGAAAAACCCTTGAACAATCACTAGTTTTTCACTTCCATTACATCTTTGTCTTGCATTCATTGTTATTGCAACATTACTTACTACTGTTCTTACTGCACTCTTCACATTCTAAAACAAATCATTGTTTTATAACCTTGAGCACATCTTTGTTCTTTGATTGTGAATACCACAATGTTCTTTGACAGTGTACACATCACTATTTTTTGAAACCTCTTTGTTCATTGTCAATCCATCTATAAACATTGATTTGTTTGTATATGTCGCTGTCCTTTAGACATTAAACCATGGGAATGACGAGGACATTGATGAGTTTCTTGTCCTTTTGACAATGACTATCAATTCTCAACTAATGAAAATTTAAACAGCTAATTAATGAATGGTCTCATATTATTACCTTTTTAGTTTTTAAAGCACAATGTCATGTTTTACTATTGTGTAGTTTTTTTCTTATGTCAAAGTATTCTTTTACTATTCTAACATCGCTATATGCTTGTGATTTGTTTATCTTGTTTCTTTGCAGTCCTTGGTGCACTTGGGGAAAAGTATGATGAGGCAATGAGAAGAAATGATGTGAGGGCAATTATTGTTACTGGTATGTATGCCCTTTTAATATCAACACTCAGTTTCTTATTTTATATTTCCAAAGGTTCATTGCATTACATGATGTGTCTTAAGTTTCCAATTCATTCTGTTTGTGAAGTCTTGTCGTGCTCGTATTTCAACGCCAAAAGCACAACTTGGATATTTCATGCTTGTACTATGATATTGCCATATCAAGTAGAGCCTCATATTCATAATTGCACAGTTATATCAACATATCAGACACAACACTATATAACATCATTGCTATCATTAGAGGGAGGTTCATTGTATAGCTTATATCGATACTTCAGGAAGAGCAGAGATCTCTATGAATATCTGCAAATTAGAATATCTTAACTTTGCATAATTCCTAAAGTCATCAGATACAATAGTGATTTAAAATCATATCCACATTATTATTTGTAGATTATACATATTAATCTAGATAATCTTAGCATTACCTATATATAGACCTAATCACCTTGCATATATCCAATTGTCAAATTAGAGATAACAATGATATTGTCATATATATCTTATCAATTGGATAAGCTTAACATTTATAAGTGGTATCATAGATCATAATTCATAGTGTTAATTGAGACTTGGAGTGATGCAGAGCTTGACAACCGAAGGTGAATAAGCCCAATCAGACTTAATAATCTGAACTTTCATTCATCACAGGTTTCGTTGTGACAGCCGATTGTATGGATGCTAAAAGAGATTTATAATCTTGTGATATCTCAATGATGAAAACATCAACAACATCACCCCTTGCTACAAACATGTGCTCACGGGTCCTCCTAGCTGTCACGATACCTAGTACATGTGTGAGCACTTTGTTCTATAGTTCCCAATCCTCTTGGTGATTAAAAACTCACCCCCTTCAATTTTAAGTAATTGATGTGTATTGTGGCACCATTTGGTTCTATTGAACATGACTGTCACCACAAGTTTCTCGGCTTCACACAACATAAACAACTTAGCCACCTCTTTTCACTTCCAAATGCCGAGCACCAACACCAGAATCTCTAGTAACATCTGAATTAGTAGTCGCAGAGGCTCGGTTACTCACGGTTCAAGAGAAATCCGCTATCTTCAATTGTGGGATCACTCTGTAACCTGATTCCTTCATTCGTAAGACTTGACACTTAGCTTTTTACAATCACTTTCTACTAGATAAGCAACTGCCATCATTCCAATCAGGATTGTTACTGGAAACCGAACATAAAACATACATAATTATCGAATCCTTTAATTATTAACTCCAAAATAAACTAATTCACATGACTGTTAGGTTCTTTCATTAAAACCCGATAATAAGAACTAGTTCATATCCAACTAAATAGAGATCTTTTGAAACTAAAAATAATGTAGAATTCAAATACAGCAAATTTGAGAACAGTGAACGTAAATGAGAAAGGATTAAGAACTAAAAAGATCTAAACAGAAATTCAAAGAGTGTAATTATCAATACTAATTATGTCGTGGAGTTGACAACTAAGTTGTCAACTTCACGATGATTACAACTTTTTATTATATCAAAATATTTGCCTCTACCCGATTCGTAACAACCATTAAAAATACTAAGAGTACCCAACCGGTTACATCCAAATTGACAATAAATGGCTTATCAATCCATATGACCATAGAAAATAACCACTTATAATCCAGAATCTTCAAAATATTGTTGGATTCCCATGATTGCAAAAAGTAATCAAGTGTAAGATTCCCATGATTAGTTAAGGGCTAAAGAGACTGATTTATTGTTATAATTTTCTCGTTGTGGGGAAACTTTAAACACTTATTGATGATAGAAGGAATAGCTTTCATGCCATTGAGCCAAGGATGTCCTAATTTCACACAAAATAAGTCCAAGGTTGGGATAATATAAAGGGTAACATCTAAGGACTTAAAACCAACTTTGACAATAAGGGTGACCGAACCTAGGATGGGACAAGTGAAACCATCATGCACCTTAATCACAACATTAGATTTATCATATGTATCATGATCAATTTTTTGTGTACAGAGACGTTCTTCAATAATAACTTTCACAATGCATGTTGGATCTATGAGCACTCCTTAAGAGAGATTATCTTTAATCTTTGCAATATTGTATAATGGTCCATCAGGTGCATTAATGATCTATCCCTTGAGTCAAAATTAATACAGGATTCACACTTATGCTTAGTTTTCTCAATTAGATTAATAACATTATTGGCAACTTCATTAGTTATATCAAGGAAATTAATGAAACTTGAATCTTTCATTAAATGAAATTAATGAAATTATTGACATGGAGTATGTTTTTCTTGTTTTTATCTTCTTTTGTTTGTTTCTAGATTTAAAACAAAAAGAAGCATGCGGAACCAAAAGACCTATCCAAAAGGAAAGCTAGCAATGTCTAAAAGAATTTTAGACATGAGGAATAATTATTCACAAGTATGAACAATTTAATAATCTATCTTTGGTTAGTTTTTTGTGATATGAAATATTTTACAAATTCAAAATTGAAAAATCTTCCATTCTATTGTAGGGTTTGACAAATGGATTGTATACTTAATATGCTTTGATATTTTATATGCATCTTTTCATAGACATACATGACAAAGATGATGATGAAATATTTGAGGATATTCCTTTTCTTTCTAATGATTATCATGAACCAAGTTCCTATCTAGAAGGAATGATAACAATATCTAGTAGAATTTTAGAGATGGTGAATAAATAGTCACGAGGATGAACAATTTCATAATTTGTATTTGGTATAATACAATTTCATAATTTCATAATGTTTTATGTGATAATATTGGTATGCTTAATTTGATTTTATGTATATATATATATATAAACCAAAAATTATTCTTGGTCAATTTTTTGACTTATAAATAATAGTTCTTTCAACAAGAATGCTATGTGTTTGACATCTATTCCAACCAAATGTCATTGAACTTTAGACGAACTCTCTTTGGCATTTTGACGAGGATGCTATGTATTCGACGTCTATTCTGACCACATGTCGTTGAAAGTGCGACAGGATTTGGTCGCATAGATAAAAGATAAAAGGTATGATCCAGGTTGAAGCAATCGCTTCGATGACGATTCGGTCAATAATTCAACCACTATGGACGTCGTAATTTAGATGATGTTTTTTCCTGTTGTATAAGTGACGAAAAAAAGTTCAACAACAGTTTGGTCGTTTGGTCGACCAAATGGTATTGAAAATTTGATTAATCCTCATCGAAAAATAGGCTAAAATTTACTAGTGAGTGATACCTTTTAATGTAGATCGTAGGATTGGTTTTGATTCGATGATAAGCGTGAAGCCTTGATCGCAAGTTGCAAAAGTTTTATCTGTCATAGGATCACGCATGTTTGGCACGTGTCTTGATTTGTAAGTGGGTCTACAGGGTTATAAAATAATAAAGAACCAACAGATGAAAGGAGGATCGACAATGGGTGTGAAGCCTTAATGAAAAGATGCTTGAATGATATTGATCGTGGGATTGCGATAACCATCCGATTTTGTTTGATGAAGTTCAAATGAGGTGATGGGTCCTCGGTGTCAGGTGTTTTCGATGAGCTTTCTCCTGATTGGTTGCTGAGGAGGGTGATATGGAAACTATTTTTAAGGCTTTGTTGACTGTTCTGTCGATTTGTGAGAACCGCATGATATGCCAGGAAAACCAAGGATCAACAGTTGTGTTTTAAAATTTGTTGATTAACCGTTGTGGCCGAAATATTTAAATTGTCTAAGGGTTTTTCTCTAGGATTGAAGTAACCATGAACCAAATCAGTTTTATTTTGTTCCAAGGGCAGTTACAACATGGGATAAAAGCACAAAACCAAAAAGAAAAAGAAGCCTGCAGCCGTTGATTTGGAGGCTATGGAGGAAGACTAATCAACATCTGGTATCTAATCATTGAGCACAGGGAGGGTAGTTATCATGAAAAGGATAATGTATGTTAGCCAGATGGCAGTCACTATCCATGTACCAAATTTTGAAGCTACCTTGAACACATGCATACAAAGGTGCCACCTGTTGAAGAGTTGATATGATTGAGGAAGATGATTTTCCAATTTACTCTCCATGTTTTGTAATGATTGTAACTGCTTTTGTCTTCCAGTGTTTTTCTTCTCCTAGCCATCTGAAGCTTGTTGCATCATGTTTCTTCCAGGATTCCAAGGTGGTTAGTGAGTGCTTTATATAGGTAGTTGTGTTTTTTTAGAAGGATGATGAATTAAACACTGCTAGGCAGTATTCTGACTCTTGGGTCTTATTTTTTGGGTTTCTTGTATTTTAAATGTACCGAATCAGAAGCTTTTTTAATGAAGAATAATGGAATCCCTGTTCATATTGGCGATGTCTTTGTGTGTCTTGTTTTAAATCCTTGTGTGTTAATTTGTAAGGCACTTTAATACACTGGTTACAATGTAGCTATGAATTTATTTTCTTAGTTTCTTTCAAGGAGAGAGTAAATCTTTGAGACAAATTATGAGGGTTTAAAATTTGCACATGAATCTGATGTCTGGGTATTGGAGTGAAAGTAGTGATTTGTAAGGCATTTCATTTGGTTTCTATGTGTTTGGAGTTAGAGGGTTTTCTGTAGATGTATGTTTATTTGACTTTGTTGCCCAATAGATAAGGCACTGATCTTTACTGGTTATGCACTTCTCATCAACAATTCTTAAAAAAATCAATTAATCTTTACTTTCTATTGAAGAGCATACATGTTCATAACTTGTATTTGCAGAATACAAGTACTATTTGGTGATTCTTTGAAGAAATGAATCCTGGGTTAGCATGCCTGAGTCTAGAACTCGAAGAAGAAAGATTTAATCTTTGTCACATGTGTCATTTTTCTAGTTCTTGGAACACTTATGCAAGTGGGATCTCGCATAAGATTGGTTGAGTTTTGAACTCCCATTTCTTACAGGTTTGAGAACTATCCAAAATCATGTCTTCATAGTGGGGTTTTGTCAAAGGAAGTTATTATACATGCAAATTTAAGTTTTATTAGGTAAAACCGCCTGAGTGTGTGGAGCTCGAAGAGAAGAAGGCTTGCATGCCTTGTCAAGTTAGCCTTTTCTTGCCCCTCAATTTGTAGGAAGAAGCAGATTTGTGTGAGTTAAATGAAAATCCCCTAGTCTGGTTTGTGTTATCTCTTTTAGAATTGAGGGATACAGGAAAAATCCCTAACAAAATTGGTGACTCTGTTGGGGATGAAATACAAAAGCTCATAAATATCCAATCAAGTTTGCCTATCCAAGTCAGCCAGCTAAGTAGTGACTTGAGTGGTCATAGAGTCATGTTTTGAAAAGATTTATATCATCTCACCAAGTGTGAGTGGCGACTTTGAAAGTCTTTGTTGTATCAGTGCAAGTTTAGAATAAGAATATGATGTGTTTGGAGTTAGGGGGTTTTCTGGGGATGTATGTTTATTTGACTTTGTTGCCCAATAGATAAGGCACTGGTCTTTATGCACTTCTCATCATCAATTCTTAATAAAATAAAATTAATCTTTACTTTATGTTGAAGAGCATACATGTTCATAACTTGTATTTGAAGAATACAAGTGTTGTTTGGTGATTCTTTGAAGAAATGAATCCTAGGTTCACCTGCCTGAGTCTAGAACTCGAAGAGAATAAGGATATAATCCTTGTCACATGTGTCATTTTTCTAGTTCTTGGAACACTTATGCAAGTGGGATCTCGCATAAGATTGGTTGAGTTTTGAACTCTCATTTCTTACAAGTCTGAGAACTATCCACAGTCATGTCTACATAGTGGGGTTTTGTCAAAGGAAGTTATTATACATGCAGCTTTATGTTTTATTAGGTACACCCGCCTGAGTGTGTGGAGCTCAAAGAGAAGAAGGCTTGCATGCCTTGTCAAATTAGCCTTTTCTTGCCCCTCAGTTTGTAGGAAGAAGCAGATTTGTGTGAGTTAGATGAAGATCCCCTAGTCTGGTTTGCATTATCTCTTTTAGAATTGAGGGATACAAGAAAAATCCCTAACACAACCAATTGTTTGATTGTGAACTTGATCTATTTTCACTATTTATGCTTAACCTTTGGTCCTCAAAAGATCAAGGAGCCCTTTGGGACTTAATATAACAATGCCAAATTTTTCCTAAGTTCTAGCTCCTTCATGCAATAGTCCTTATTTTCCCCATCACATATAACTAATCTTGAAAAATTCTTTATATGGATCTCCATTTTTCATTTTTTTCTAAGTGTTGTTCTCCCTCATCTCCTATGTCTTAGAAGTTGCAAAAGATCCAAAAATTCAAACTTTGGAGGTTCTTATGTTCAATTTACAAATACTATAATGTCAAATTTTCAAAGTTTCCAATCTCAATATACATTTTCCCTAAACCTTTCTCTTTCCCATTTCTTTAGAAAAGCTTTAAAAATTTGTTTATCAACATATTTTTCCTTAGACCCTTGCACTCTTATTCTTTGCACTAATTTATATTTTGTAGTTGTGGTGTTTGTCATCTTCTTATATGTGTCCTTTGTGGCATGAGGTATGGTTTTCCCTTGATCCCTTACTCTCATCCATTTTGTACTATGGTATTTATCAAATTCATAGTTTTGGTCATCCATTTACCCACATTCATTATGATAGTGATCCTATGGCATTTTTTATTCTTAACATCTAAAGTGTCCATTTATATATATTTTTAGAGTTAAAATATTTAGGAGTAGATCTAACACGATACTTTTGACATGGGGATGAAATATCCTAGACTCGTCCTCAACATTTTGCAATATGTTATCTTAGTAGGTTCATAATTTTGGACCTACTCTGATTTGCATGCCTTGTGGGATTGAGTCCTCAATATCCCTAATCTTTAAGTATCAATAATTCTTATCATGTGTCTTTTTGGAGTTCATGACATGGGTATACCTTTATTTTCTTTCTTTGGGTATGACATATGGAGTACTCCCGATTCTAGGTCCCCCAACAAGTGAGCTTTCTTATTTTTGCACAAGTTAAATTTTTTAAAACTACTTGAAATGTTGACAAATAAAGTGGTTGAGGTTTTCAAGGTTTGTGTACCTATAAAAATGCCACCAAGAATCGCTTTGAGCCCGATATGTGGACTCAATACTAACAATCAAAGATCTTAGTGACTTCACAAGTACATGAACTCGTCAACTTTCTAATAAGTTATGGATTGTGTTTTCACTGATCCATGACTCATGATAATTTTCTTCATATATTTGTTCAAAGTTGGTGATGCAAGGATATTTTGATTTTTGTTTGCCTCTATCATGGATTGTGAAATATCCTCAAACCCTTAAACTCCATAACTCCCATAATTTGTACAACTAAATCCCACCCACTTCCTTGCATAGTCCAAGTCACCATTAATGACCAAATGTGACGCTACCACTGCTCCAAGAGGATTCTCCTACCTAAAAATACTTGTTTATCTCAAGGGAAGGTATTTGTATGTACTGTCAATGATGGAAGATCAAGATGTACATAATACTATTAAATTGATGGTTAATTGTCTTCAATGGTTTCCATATAAGCTCAAAGCCACCATTTCATCAAATTGAGTGTGATCTCAACTTGCTCAGCATGCAACATTAATGACATCCACCTCTAATTTAATTTCCAATGAATATTAAAGATATTGAATGAAGTTCCATAAGTATGAGCTCATTTCACATATCAAAGGTTGGTCATTTGTTTATTTCCATGACTACAATGTTGAGAAAGATCTAGGGTTTAAATCAAGTTACATGTCCATTATAACAACTAATTTTTAAAACCATTGTGAGACATCTATTTTGTATTAGATATTTGTAAATAAATGTCTTATTGGACAATTATAGATTTTCAAGAAAACTTCCAACAAATGAAGTGTGATAGGATCTTCTCGGTTAAAAGATTTCTCTCACCAAATATATTCTTGTGAATTTAATACTCATTTGATAAGTGTTAACACTTTAATGTGTTAGAAAATTTATTTGTAATGTGCTTTCCAATATTACATATAGATTTCTAAAAGTTTTGAGATGGATAATTAAGCATATTCATTTGTTAAATATTATATTTTTTAATTCCTGCATTAGGTTTTCATGTAACTATGACTTTTTAACCTAATATAAGGCAATGAGCTTGGAAGTGTTGGACCCTTCATGCAAATAATTAAAAGTATCTTCAATTAGTAGCTTAGGAGTAGGAACTAGAGTTAATGCATTTCATGGCTCAACATGTTAAACAAGGAAACATCTCCAATGAGTCTCAAAGGATTTCACCTTAAGAGAATCATGTCTTGCATGCTCATGTATCTTGTCATCTTATGATGATGTATTTATTGATTTAATAGAGGTTATATGTACAATAGGTCAATCCTCAATCTGGTGAGAATGTTTAGGACCAACTATTCATTTGATACTAGTACAAAATTATGTCTATTTATCTTTGGTGGGGACTAGAAATATTGTTAGATATTGCTTCTAACAACATCTTAGATTGTGTATACTTGGGCCCAAAGTGAAAAACAAATTATTCACTCTTAGAAATTGGCATGTTGCCACTCATTCTTAATTGATGAGTTGGTACATCGACCTTCAAGAAGACTAATCCCCGAACTTGAACTGGATTGATCCCTCTAGAAGTTTGACCAGTGATTTCAAGACCCAACTTACCCCTTAGGTGGGGCAAATCCTTCCACACATCCTCTTTTGTATACCACTTTTTTAACCTATGATTTCCCCCTTCAAAATGATTAACCAAGTCTAATGAACCCCTAAACAAGATTCACTTGCTTTCCTCCAGGTAACCACGTCCTTATATAGTTCTTTTAATACCTCTATATAAATATTCTCAACTCATGTAACAACATTTTCTTCCTCCTCATCCATTATAAAGTGGTCAAACAAATGTGAGATTTTAATATTCATTATTGAGAAAATATTTGCATTTGGTCAAAAATCAAAATAAAAAATAGTTGTTCTTATAGACTCCAAAATGACAAATGGACTATACCTTGAATCTTTCAACTTCCTTACTTGTTCTTGAAGTCTTTCTTACCCAAGCACAACTACTCAATTCCACCTAAATTGAACTTGTGTTCGAAACACAATGTTGGACATGTCTCTTCTTAGACTTGTTTCTTATACTTACAAGAGAAATTTATTTAGATATGTTTATTCACCTTTTCAACCCTTCATTGCTCTATTTTTCCATCTTCTTCTTTATGTGATTACACAACATCTAGAGAGAAGTGTTAGGTAACCAAAATACTTCTCAAATAGAAACACTTTAGTAGAATTTTGGATAGTCCTATTATAGCAATGTTGAATGTAAGTACAAATCTCATCCCATATTCTTGATTTTCATAACCTTTGAGTAGTTATACAACATGCTTATTAACAAACCTGATTTTCTTACCATTTATGGATGGAAAGAGGCAAAAAAAAGTCAGCTATGTATCCTTATCTTTGCCCATGCACACCAAAAATTCTTGAGAAATATCAAATTTAACTGAATATAATATTTTTGTGGAAATCATAACTTACCCAAACATGTACAAATAATATCTCAATTTCTATCTTATATAAGAGTTTCTTCTTGCATATCATGCTAAAATGAAAAAGCACTATAAAATCATGAGCATGCCTCTTATTTAACATGGGAAAACCTTTTATAATCTCCATATAAATTCTATCTCAAATAAGAAGAAATGGGTAATGCATGGTACAACCCCACCTTCGTGTTATTTATTTTTCTTAAATGACACAATTTGCAACTCTTAACAAAGTTTGAGATGTCCACTTACCTATATATAACTACAAAACTTATTGTTGAAAGTTTGGAATGGTATTATTTTTTTAATATCAAAGAATAGGGAATTTTTTTAGGTTGGTCACACACCAGTAAAGGTCACAAGGGGTACCTCCTCCCCTTCAACATATCGCAATTATAGAACACTTAATCAACTTTATTCAACCTATAAGCCACAATGGAAGTCCAAGAGCTAACACTTGTAATTCCAACTTGAGATGTTACTAGATTTGAACATAAATTTTCATCTTAAGAACCTTATGGCCTTGCCATCTAAGAACAAACCTATTAATGACACAATTTTGTACTTCAACCAATTAGTTACTCTAAAACTCCTTGCCACCTCAAAAGTATGAAACTTCCACAAGAACAACAATCTCATTTCCTTATGTATACACAATTTTTTTAGTTTGAAGACAAAGGAATGTTTAAAACAAAAATTAGATCTAAGAGAAAAATTAGTTTTGATTGCATGAATAGCTCTCCAAAGTTTTCATTATGTTCATAGTCACTCGCATAGAGCTCTTATATACTAAGAAAGAACACAACCCTTTAGGGTTTTGGTATAACTCCATGCTTCTCTTGTAGGTTGGCACTTGGGATTCTCAAAAAATTATCATACAATGATGCATTTTTTATTGTCCAACAATGTATACTAGAATTCATGGCATGCAAAAAAATAAAGGGGAGACAATGAAAACTCTATCTTATACAACCCTTATTTATTCCAAGATAATTGTTGGAAGAGGTATCTATGGATTTCATTATAGGTTTTCACAAGTTTGAACGAAAAAAATAATTCATCATGGCCATTATGGATTAATTCACTAAATAAACTAATTTTTGTGTTTCATCACGCTTGTTTGTATAAATTACTACAATAAAAACCTTTATGAATATAATTTAGAAGCTAAATGGGATTTCAAACATCATAGTAAGTGATTGTGATCCTATATTCACATGTAAATTTTGGATTGACTTACTTTATGTTTAAACACTCAAGTAGCCCACAACTTGGCATATCATCCCTAACTAGATGGACAAAGTGAGTTAGTCAACAAGTGCTTGCAGGGATATCCTTGATATTTTGTTTTCAATAAACAACAAAGATGGATATAATGGTTATCACATCATAATGTAGGTGTGAAAACTTATTTCTACACCATTTAAATGTATCAAATTTTGGCACTATATGGGTATCATCCACCATCTATGACCTCTTCATTGCAGCTATGTTCAAAGGTTAGAGAATTCATATGATACATTTAACACCAATAAAAGGTACTTGCTTGTCTTGGTGAGAATTTTTTGATTAAATAGACATAATAAAGCAACAAGTTAATCAACATCATGGTGAAATAAAGTTTGAAGTACAAGATTTGGTTAAGAAAATGTCAATAAAACAACAAAATAGAGATAGAAAAATTGCATGCAAGTATTATTGCTTACACATTTTGCAGATTTTTAACTATGTGGCATACAAAATGGAGATACCTAAATAAACAAAAATATATATATGGTCTTCCATGTTCTTACTTGAAGAAAGTTATTGGATAAAAAATCTCAACCAAACTAAGAAATCAAAGCTTAAAGGAGAGAAATTAATAATTTTGGAAGTTGAGGAAATCCTTCAAAAAAGTAGTAAGAGGTTGCAAATGAGGGTGATCATAGATAAGTTGATCAAATGGAAGAATTTTCCAACTGAAGATACCATAAGGAAATGCAAATTTTATGCAAGACTATCCCCAACTAATTTGCATTTACCATAATGCTTCTTGAAGAGAGGTCATGTTAGGTTCTTAGTCCACTTTATTATGTTAGGATATGCATAGTCGACTTGATGTTTGCATAACCCTTTATTGAGTTATGTGATTATTTCTATGTATTAGATAGGTCGTTAGGTTAGGGTGGCATCTAAGGCATAAATATTTTTTATTTGGGAGTTTTTTAGGAATAATTGGTCATTACGTTTTAAATTCCATAAGTGTTGAAGAATTTTGGAAGTTTGTCCTCTTGAAGTGACTTATTACTACTAGGTATTTGTATGTATTCTCATTATATTTTTGAGTGTTTGTTTTTACACGCTTCTATTGTAGAAGTTGTTTTATTACCAACAATCACCACAAGCATGGTATTTATAAATCCTATCACCAAAAATGCACACAAATTGTAATACCGACATAATGATAATGAAAATAAATCCATGACATTATTTGTCAACCCCATCTTAGGTTGCTACATATATTTTAACACGAATGAATAATATTAAAATGCATAATGAAGGAGCTAAAAACATAGAAAATGAGTATGCATTCTAATCAGGGCAACATTTGTCTATAATAGTGCGATGATTTTTTTTAACTATCCAACATGCTATGAGCAAAATGGTAACCTAATGAGGACAAAAAGTGACAAAAATTATAGGTTGTGTATATAACTATTCCAAGTGTCAAAACAAATCTTTACTAAATGTTATTATGAATACATATTTAGGGTTTTCCTTGAAGATTATATACTAGTTCTATACAAGCAATTATTGTTTATGATGCAAACATTGCAAAATGTTGGGTGTGAAAGCTAGAGGTGTATGCATTGCTATTTAGAATTATAAAATAGGTTCATGGAAACTCAAACAATAGTTGATATTTAGGTCTTTTATGTTCCTTGTGGATATGAAATTAGATACTTTCCAATTAGAGTTTGTGGTGAAATATGTGACAACATTGACATTTTTAATGAAATCAAATATTTCTTAAGTTCTTTTAATCGTTTTTGGCTAGTAGATGTATAATTCCACATAGTTCAATAATAAAAAATAACATCATTATTTTGTATGTGATTCCAATTAGAGTTTGTGGTGAAATATGTGACAACATTGACATTTTTAATGAAATCAAATATTTCTTAAGTTCTTTTAATCATTTTTGGCTAGTAGATGTATAATTCCACATAGTTCAATAAAAGAAATAACATTATTATTTTGTATGTCTCACATATCTATGTAAAAAAAAAAATTATAATCTCCATCCATTTTTAATTATACTCATGTTCCTTAAAATAGTTGCCCATTTTTGTACATGTTGTATATAAATTAATAATTGTATATTATGTATTTATGTTATCTAAATATTCCTAATGCCAAATCCATGACATCATCCACTATTCTATCATATAGGGTTCACAAATTCAAACCTACATTTATTTGCATGTCTTGTGGAATAAATTCTTCCCTATCCCCAATTCTTAACACCCAATATTTTCATGTGTATCCTTTCAAATTCAATGATGTGGTGATACCTTTATTTGCTTACTTTATACATGAGATATGGAGTACTCTCGATCACCAATCTCTAACAAGTGCACCTTCTTTCAATTGTTACATAATTACAAAGTTATAAAACTCCATAAAGTATTGACATAAAATTGTTGGAGGTTTCAAGGTTTATGAACCTCTTAAAATACCAACAAGATTTGCTTAGAGCCCAAAGTGCTAACAAAATACTGAGAAGTAGAGGTGTTGATGATTTCACAAGTTCGTCAATTGTTGAATTTTCGATGCAATATGGATTATGCTTCATCCTTTATCCTTCACTCTTGATAATTCCTTTCAAAGATCTTTCAAGATTCAACAATGCCATATTATTTTGAATTGCTTCTCTTTGGCATGGATTATGAGGTATCTTCAACCCTCAAACCATAAAAATTAACAACTCCCTCATTTTGTATCATTCACTCCCACATTCCTTCTTCCATAACCCAAGTTGTCATTAATGACTAAATTTGATGCTACAACTATACCAAGAAAGTTTTCTCGTCTCGAAATAGTTACTAATCTCAGGGGTGCATATTGAAATGTACTTTTAATCATGGAAGATGAAGAGGGTCATGCCACAATTAATGTGATAACTTCGCTTATGATGTGAATCCATACAAGCACTAGGTCACCATTTCTATAGAATTTGTAGGATCTCAACTTATTTTAAACAAGCAACATTAATAAACATCCATCCCTAAGTCAATTTCTCATGAGGATTTAGGCGACTAGATGAAGTTTTAGAAGTATGAATTCATTTGAAATATCAAAGGTTAGCCATTTATCCCTTACCATATGTCTGCAATGCTAAGAAAGATCTACCATTTAAATTTGCATGTCCAATTTCCATTAGAGCCCAAGTCATTTTTGTTGACTTGGTGGTCAGCACCTCCTTGGAGATTCGTGACATGGCTTAACCGCCTCCCGTGGATTGGGTTAAATCTGGCATTTGTATCGGACATTGACAATTCGAGCTTTTGGTGTAACGGCAAATGATTCCAACAATTGGTATCAGAGCCTTGGGTCACGGGTCCGAGTCTCCCTTCAGTGGGTGCTAAAGGCTCAGTCGGTGTTGAGGGGGAGATAGTTGACTTGGTGGTCAGCACCTCCTTGGAGATTCGTGACATGGCTTAACCACCTCCCGTGGATCGGGTTAAATCTGGCATTTGTATCGGACATTGACAGTTTGAGCTTTTGGTGTAATAGCAAATGATTCCAACAATTTTTCAAGTCACAAAGAGGTAGCTATTTTTCAATTGAGTGTCACCTTATCAATTGTAGATTTTTAGGTAAATTCCAAGTGATGAAATGTGTTAAGCTCTTCAAAGATTAGGAATATTTCTACCTTTGTCGGTGTGAAAGTAATATTGATTTAATAAGCATTACAATGCCTTAATGCATTGCAAAATTTATTTGTAGCGGTATTTCCAATATTGCATATAGATTTTTGGAAGTTTACAGAGGGATTATTAAGCATGTTCAATTGTTAAAATATCATATATCCTTTATCATTTACATGTGTAATGTTTTCTAATAATTGTGACATTGTAACCTAATATAAGGCATTAGACTTGGAAGTGTTTGACCCGCCCTTCTATTATAATGAACAATGTCTTCAATTAATAGTTTAGGATAGAAATTAGAATTGTATGCATTTCATTATTCAACATTTCAACCAAAAAACATGTGGGAAGCCTTGAAGGATTTCACCTTAAGAATCATGTTTTGCATGCCCACATGTCAGTCTTATAATAAGGTCTTTATCAATATATGATATGGTAGTTGAATGAAAATCTCACTCTTTTAGCAATAAACTTGTGAAATAACAATATAAAAATGCATATGAATATAATTTCACATAAATCATCCATGCATGTGTTTGTAGAATGGAAAAGAGTAGTTTTGTTCCATTTTCATGAGAAAATAAGAGATGAATCATGTATGGGTAACATGGGATAGCACTTCACCACTATCCAAACCGAATGTACATGGGAAAGGGTTCGATTTTTTTTCGAGTTTTAAAAGGAATGGGAATAGATCACATGATTACAAAACTCGCATTATAAGCATTATTTTTGGAAGCGATAATTATTGTGATTTCATGTGCAAAGGAAACACCACCACTAACTCGAGCATAATAATAAGGATGACAAGACATTCACCTAAATGAGAGAATGCGAAAGGAAAAAACACTTGAGAAAGGTGATAATAAATCTTATTTGAGTATTTGTCAATATAACAATTGTTGTTCCCATTGCAATATTGGAGTATATCAGGATGACAAGTGCTAACATATCCATCTTGAGATTCACAAAAAGCAAGGAAGGGAAACCACCTAGTCCATGCCACCATTCTTTGATCATGGTGGTAAAAACAATATTATTTCTTAATACGATCTCTAAACCATGTGCTTAGAATACTTATCTTCACACAACTGTTACACAATGCATTAGTTCATAGTTAATAATACATATGATTACACACTTAAATTGCATACGCTTTTCATTTATTTTTTCTCCCTCTTATAATTGTGTATCTTCTAAATGTGACAAACTATTAAGGGACATATCCACTTTAACACTTTGAAGATTAAATTTTCTATATAGTTGCAAGTGCTTGTAGAAATCCATCTTTAGTTCCACTAGGGAACATATACAAATGACAAACCTATATAGTGACACCTTGGAAGGTCCATTACTTTATATGAACCCCTGATATTATTTTTTAATGTCTATATATATATATATATATATATATATATATATATATATATATATATATATATATATATATGGTGGGTGCTATATTCTTTGAGATTGATGATTATTAAGGCCCCATTGGTTTGCTGGAATTGGGGCGGAATTGGCGGCCGGACTTCCTAATTTTCAGCAAATCCGCCATTTGGGACAGTAAAATGCAATTTGAGGTTTAGGGTTCAAAATCGGGTTTTGGCCCTAAAATGGGCGGCACCCTCTTCCCACCCAATAGGTGGAATTCAAAATCATATTCTGGTTTTGAAGTTTTGTGAACCCCATTTAATTGTACCATCGGGTTCGTCAATCATCAGGTCCATTACTATCTGCTTAACCACATCTTTCGGCAGTTGTTTACGGAGGCTTTCCAACTTCTGCTTCCATTTGCTTGGATCACTTTCATTCTACAGCTACCCTGCTAAAACTTTCAAAGCCAAAGGGAAATCCCCACACAATTTAACGAACTCTTCCACCATACTATGCAAAACATGGACTGGTTTGCTGTGACGGAAAGTGTGACAATAGAATAGTTCGTGGGCATCTTTTGCTTCAAGTGGTTTGACATTGTATATTTTTACTCCATGCCTCTCAAGAAAATTTCGGTCTCTAGATGTCACCAAAACCAGACTATCGTTTCCCAAAACATCCTTTACGAATAACAGACCGTCTATTTGTTTTGTGTTGTCTACATCATTGAGCACAATCAAAACACTCTTTGTGGAGATACAACAAACCTGCAACCACATCTCTGATGACTTTGTACCTCTGATCTCAGTTTAGCATCTTCTTTGGCTTTCTGAATATCATCTTGTTCAGGCTCCCATTTGGCATGTAGTCATAAACTATGAATAGTTGCTTCTGCTGCCTACAGAAGCCTCTGATCTGCACAAGATTTTGATGTTGACCAAGACTAGAGATTTCTGCTATGAATAGTGATTGACTTCGAGTTCCAATTTCCAATTTCAAAAATGGCAACCAAACGCAGAAGATAGATTGTCTCAGCCATCTTCTGGATCAACCAAACGGTCCAAACTATCTTCCGAATACACAAAACCGAAATTTCAAAACCTGATTTTGAGATAATCAGGTTTTGAATCAAATTCCAATTCTACAAACAAACGGGGCCTTAGGGATTCATATGCACCTCAGTGGAGGTAAAACATAATGGTGAAATTTGCATACCCGTGACATTTTCCACTTAGCTTTGGACCCAGTTTGAGGAGTGTGCCTTAATACATACATATATATTAACAAATGGTGTTTTTTCGCAAGTTCACTCTCTTGTCCTAAGTCACCTATCTATCCATTATGGACATTCCAATACAATTACCATTCACCCCCATCAATATATTTTTACACATCTTCATACATTTTCCCTATTTACTTGTTTATTATACCTGTGTGTGCAAATATTTTCATGGATATTTTACCCACTTTAATTTAGTCCATTTTCATGTTCACTGACTAGTCTACAATCATGAGGACATCATCTTGATGGCAAAATTATCCTTCAGAAATTGGAAATTGGAAATTTTAATTTTAAATCTGGTTAACTCCTACCTTTACCCTCTCACATACGTCCAACTAAACATAAAGTTGTGTGATAGATTCTATGTCCTTGTGTTTAAAGATAACTAATGCATTCATTCTAATAATGTTATTCTCTTTAATCATTCTAAGCATTATCATTCATATTTAATGAAGGGACAATTTCAATCTTCTATAATCAAAAGAATTTAGATATGTGCACTCATTATAGGAGCATGCACAACTAAAGGATATTATTTTTCTTTGGCTTTGACAACATTGATGTACTTGCATTCCCTTGGAGGTTTTATGTTCCTTTTCCATCGCTTGTTCTACTTATGCTCGAGCTTCTTAAAGTTGTTCCCTTTCCAAACAAGGGTCTGGTACACTGCCTTCTTCATATGTGCTATTGTGATTGCCACAATTACCTTGTCTTGTCCCTCCACGTCTAGCATATTAACTCTTTTTTTTTCAAGCAATCAATGTCTTCATTGTCACCTAGTCCACATCATTTGCACAATAATTGTATGATGTATTCATTATCCTAGCAATCTAAAGCAAATTGTCCACATTCACTATATTGTTGACATTGTATGATAGGATTTCCTTTGGAGTCATATTGTATTTTATCATACTAATTGCCTAGAGATGCATTGTGTGGCTTTGATGTATGTGAAGAGTACTTGTGTACTTCTAGTATTCAAACTGTATGGATTCTCCTTTATTGAATGATCATTGCCTACAAAATCTCGCAAAACATCTTTTCTAGGACACTTTTTGTGTGCCCCTAAATTTTGATTGAACATATCATTATTAGTTTGTTTACTTAGCTTTCAATATTTTGATCATTCCCATCATATCCCATCATAGGTCATGGACTATTTATTATTCTTCATTGTTGCTACCTTCGATGCTCTTATCATTGCTACCTTAGTTCCCATCCTCTTCCCTCAGGAGGATGTTTTATTTTGACTCGCGATGTTCATCGCTCAATTGTAAGCATTGACATAAAAGGATGGAGGAACTACTAATTTTCTTCAACAGTGAATGAATTAATCTCTTAATGAACCACTGCTTCGTCAACGAGATGATTATCCAATTTAACTGACAACTCCATGAGCCTACAATTGCAAGCTCATATATTCTCATTCTTCCCTTGTTTAGTGATGTAGAATTCTGTCATGACCTTGTTGTCATCTCTCACCAATTTGAACTCCAACTCAAACGCCCTCTTCAACACTTCCCAAGAGACTATTGATTCATATTCAAGCCCTGTAAACCAAACAATGGCTATCCCTCGTAGTTTTGTTGGAAATGCTCTCCACCAATAATTTGTTCTAAAGAATTGCTATATAGATAGTTTTGCATGTCTTACAATGCCTTAGGGGTCATACAATATGTTTCCCATGAGCTTAAGGAGTTCAAAACTACCTATCATAGTTCGACTCGTCAGGGGAGTCACTACCTTGGTCATGTTGGTAAATAGATTTGTCACTACGTGTGCTTCTTTGAAAATGCCCATGTTCGCCCGAGGAATAGTGACAATCGTGCCAACAATTGGAGAAATTGTGATCAAATGATGATTTGTTACGATCTTCCTCTGCATTTGAGAGGAGCAGCTTCCTCATATGATGCGAGTATTTGGTACAAAACGTATAACTCAAACCCCAACAATAGACATATGAATAATAGTTGGGATTCACAGAGGATAACAAATTACAAAGAGGATTTAAGTACAAGATAAGTTGGATATGTGAAATGATAAAAGAAAGGAAACATGTTTCCACATACGAGGAAACATGTAGCCTCAACATTGTCTAACCAAGATACCAAGGTGTGAACATGCTTCATCTTTTACATATATCAAAAGTACTCAAAGGAATTATCAATTTAACATACGAAAAATCGATAACAATAACTAGGAAAACACATTTATGACATACAAATCAAATGCATTCTTGGTTATACTTTTAAAAATATATAAGTTAAAAAACCTTCAAGTACGAAGTATGAACATAAAAGTTAGCTATAAGTTCCTCTACACAATTTTGCAGGGTTTCTCTCCTTTTGCGCAAAGTCTCCCCCCTTTTTACATTACAAGTTTCATTGTATTTATAGGATCACAAAATAATCTCCTTGTAACTAACTTAACATTTTTAGGTTGCAAACTACCTCACTTTCGTGAAAAAAGAGTTAAGTTAGAAACCACTTGAATTTTGGGCAAAAAAGAGTCCATTTTCTAACTTTAGTTATAATGATTAACATAAGTCACTTTTTACGAGGTAATTAGAAACTTGCAATTTCGAAGAAAGACCAAATTGATGACTTTGTCGAGGTAGCTTCACATCTTCATCTCCAGTACTTTCTAAAAACATATTACCATCAATTCTTTGTTTGCATTCGAAGCATAGCTACATACTGGAACATTTGTGCCTTTGGAATCAATACACCAACTATCGAAAAATGAATATATATTCAATGACATCTTGATTTTCAAGGATAGACAATTTAATTGCATTTGATAAGCATCTTTCCTCTTTGTGAATGTAACATCATCTTGAATAATAATAGAGAAATGTGCATAAGACATGACCAATTCTCTAGCATCAATGATGGGTGGAGCTTTTACGTGTAATAAATGTTTCATCTTGGGATTTAAGAGATCCACTATGTTATCAAAACTTCTCTTAATCAAACAGACTTATATATATCATAATGTATGATGTTCAATTTGAAACCTAGATACAAAAATCCCATCCTCATAGCACCAATAGTTTCATCTTGCAAAAAAATCATGTAGCCGATGCGAATTGAGGAACATGCCTCCACACATTGATAAGTCGATGACATGATTTTATTGTATCTAAACCAAGAGGAAGAAAATCTAGAGCAGGGGATAGCTGATATGTGGCAATCGATACATAGCCATAGTTCAACATTTGAAGGCAGTGCACTTCAATGAAAAGCCTCAAACCAACATCTAAATTCATATGAATAACAAAGTCTCGAATTTTCATCGAAGCCAAATCTTTCAAGTTAGTGCCCAGACTACTTGCAGTGATGTTTGGAGGCATTCTTTCAAAGAGTTAATGTGCATTTCTTACGTTGTTGCACTTTGCATACATATCTAACAGAGCATTTCGAACCATAGTATTTCACAAAAATCTTCTTTATCGGGCTTCCTCGTATGGTCAGAAGGAGCTCAATACCATGTTCCATGGCTCTATTGTGCATAGGCAGAGAGGTCATTGGCAAAAGTTTGCAGAACTTGGCACCGTGCATGCCACGCCATTTACTCAAAATTTTGTAGTCACTCTAACAAGCTGATTTTATGGATGCCGCACTCATTAGAGTGACATTTCCTAATAGTTTCTAAAGCCATTTCACCAAATTCATTCTTCGGTGCCTTACAATCACATCAAGCTTGAGACCACATTCCTTTAGGTAGTTTTGTCAAGAAGTTGATGTGCATTGTTTATGTTTCCTCACTGTGGCATTATGTCAAAGAACACACAGTATCTAGTGGAGCATTTCCATGAGATGAGATCCCTTTCGAGCATTATGTCAAACATTTGATGTACATGGCCAGGGTGTCCACATTTCCTTGATGCATTCTAAATATAATACTTAATTAAAATCTCCTGCGGATATGCAATGATGAATATCTATTTTTAACCTATTCTCAAATTCCCTGTGTGACATAGCTACAAGAATGCTATCGAAGGTTGTGGAGTCTATCTTTACATCCACAAATTGCATTGGTTTGAGAACTTGGAAAGCCTTTCACCAAACTCATTTTATGCATACCCTGCAATCATGTGGTTCATTCTTTGTGTTGATGTTTATAGCTTCGGTCAGATAAAATGATCATAATACTATAAGAAAATAAATAAGCAATACATTAATATATATATATATATATATATATATATATATATATATATATATATATATATATATATATATATATATATATATATATATATATATATATATATATATATATATCTTTACAATACCGAATCAAATAAACATCATATAAATTGATAATATCATTCATATTAATATTACTAATTTGTATCGGTTATATTAACATTGATTTGTATCAACTAAAGCAATGTTCATTATATTATCGAGCAGCAATGTATATTATCGATCAGGTGCTTTGTACTAATGAGCGTCACTTCAACAATACATTGGTTTAGACTCCTGTGTACACCGATTAGTATTATTGGGTGGTTAAGATATGTTATAAAAAGACATGGCATTATAGAGTCATGCCTCCTCAAAGAGATATGTCTCTATAATGAAATCTCTCTCTCTCTCTCTCTCTCTCTCTCACACACACACACACATACACACAGATATATATATATATATATATATATATATATATATATATATATATATATATATATATATATATATATATATATATATATATATATATATATTTGTTGATTGATAAAAGATAAATATATACAACATACAATGCAAGTCTCATTCATCCAATCAGCGTAATATTGATATCAACAAATGAGTATATGTATGTATATATATATATATATATATATATATATATATATATATATATATATATATATATATATATATATATATATATATATATATATATTGGATTTTGAAAAGAAAATTAAAAGCCATATATTCTGAATTAAAAATTTACATGGTATCAGAGCCATGTTCCTTCGTTAAAGCCTAACTGCTTGAAAGATGATCTAATTAGATTAAAGGAAGATCAAGATCATATTTTGGGGAAAGCTTGTACCTACAGAATGGCAAATGGAATCAGACTAGAAGGCAGACTTGAAGGTGCTTCCAATTTTGAATTGTGGTAACTTCGAATGATGTTGATACTAAGGAAGAATGCGCTAAACACAATAATAGAAAATCCTCTTAAACCTAATGGAAATGATGAGAAGAGTCAATGGGAAAAAGACAAAACTAGAGCAATGGAATTATTAGTAGATGGAGTAAAAGATCATCTACTACCTATCATCACAAAGTTAGACTCTACATATGACATGTTCAAAGCCCTCGAAAACATGTTTGAGATCAACAACACCAGCAGAATCCTTACTCTTAAAAATCAACTCTCTAATGTTAAAATGAATAAAGGAGATACTATCACCTCATATTTTATGAGGATAACATAATTAAGGAATCAACTCTCTTCAATTGGTCACATTTATGATAATAAGGAGTTAACTGTGATAACTCTAAATGGCCTCCCTATCTCATGGGAAAACTTTAGACAAGGAGTAAGTGCTCACGCCAAACTCCCCAAATTTGATCGATTAAAAGCTAACTGCATTCAAGAAGAGTGTAACCTAATATCTAGAGGAATCATGGAATCCATTAATGAAGATGTCCAGGTTTTCATCACTAGTTTGAAAAGGAAAAAGGGCAAGAAGTCATATGATCAACAATCGTTCAAGAAACCTAGAGACCTCTCTACAATACAATGTTTTAGATGCAACAAATATGGTCACATTGCAAGAAAGTGTCCTGACAAACTTAGACTGCAAGCTTCCCTTGTTGAAGTCAATAATTCAAATGTGTATTCAGAAAAATATGTATTCTAAAAGAAATTCAAGATACCTTATGATTGAGAGGGAGTTCACTGATAAAGATAAAACACTTATGAGGTAAACTTGACATGATTATTGATTTTTATACTAATGTTATGTTATAACTATATGGGCCCTGTGTAAATCATAAGGAAGTGACGACTTCCAAATGATTATCACTTGTATTTGTTAAAGTTAGTGGAAGGTGACGATCTTACAATAACTTGATCTTCTATTGTGATAGACATCTTGTGATGATTCAAACAGATCATAACTTGTGGATAGAATTGCCGATTGAGGCAATCCACCCGGGAACGTGTGGATAGAATCGTCGATGGAGGCAATCCACATGAGAGCTTGTGGATAGAATCGTTGATGGAGGCAATCCACCTGAGAACTTGTGGATAGAATTTTCAGTAGAGCCAATCCACACAAGAGCTTGTGGATAGAATCGTTGATGTAGGCAATCCACTTGAGAACTTGTGGATAGAATCGCTGATGGAGGCAATCCACCTAAGAACTTGTGGATAAAATCGTCGATGGAGGCAATCCACATATTGGAAATATGTTTCTATTGGTTACATCATGAGAATTGATATTCATGGTTAGACCATATCCCTGATAAGAGAATTTATGAACAGACTTTCACAATTTATGAACTTATTGTGATTTACATTTGATTTTATCTTCCCTAGCTAAGAGGGGGTGTTGATGTTTATAGCTTCGATCAAATAAAATAATCATAATATTATAAGAAAATAAATAAGCAATATATTAATATATATAATAATGGATATTTTATATATATATATATATATATATATATATATATATATATATATATATATATATATATATATCAAATAAACATCATATAAATTGATAATATCAGTCATATTAATATTACCGATTTGTATTGGTTAATATTAATAATGTCCAATCTTATTAAAACCAATTTGTATCGGTTATATTAACACCGATTTGTATCAACTAAATGAATGAATGAAAGATTTTAATAACGTCCACGAGGCCCAAGCAGCCTATGCGACCGGCCAATCAACAACCGCCTAATCTAGCTGTAACCTTTTGACTAATTCTTCTCTTCTTCGGTGCATTTTGATGATCAAGTTTGCGGTCTTGTCCAGCTGTTTTTCTTCGAAGAGTTGGCTCATACTGCTGTTTTCTAGCATCTCTGAATACCCGGATCTGATGTCACTGTAAGTTGAGCATTCCATAACAAAGTGATGTTCCGTTTCAATGGCTCCTGTGTCACAGAATAGGCAGGTCCTATTTTCCCATTCCTCTTTTGGCACTTTCCATCTACCCGTCTCACATCTCAACTGGTGAGAGCTAGTTCTAAGCTGGGCTATGAGCATTTTCGCTTTCCCCTTAATAGCCGCTCCTAAGTACGCTTTTTCCTCATGGCAAGTGTTGGGGTTAAATTCCTTAACATAGTATGAGTTTTTCCTCCCCATGTGCCTTGTCCACATGATGGTACGGAATCTTTCTCGAACAAACTTCTTAAAGTAATGTTCATTATATTATCGGGCAGTAATGTATATTATCGATCAGGTGCTTTGTATTAACGAACGTCACTTCAACAATACATTGGTTTAGACTGTTGTGCATACCGATTAGTATTATCGGGTGGTTAAGATATGTTATGAAAAAACGTGGCATTATAGAGCCATGCCTCCTCAAAGAGACATGTTTCTATAATGACATGTCTCGCATATATATATAGTCATTTGTTGATTGATAAGAGATAAGCATATACAACATACAATACAAGTCTCATTCATCCAATCGGCATTATATATATATTGAGATTATATATATATATTGGATTTTGAAAAGAAAATTAAAAGCCATATATTTTGATCTAAAATTTAACACTTCGGGTGACATACTTGTCAGGCATTCTGTCAAACAGTTCACATGCGTTCTTCATACTCCACACTCAGCTGTAAAATCTTATACCAATTACCTTCCTTTCCACTTTCATGGACATCAATAACCTATTTAAATACTCCCATTTTGGGCGGGTAAGGCAGCATGTTTAGTGACGATTGTTAATACGGTTTCAACATTTTTAAAACCCTTTTTCAATACATACAATCAATGTCTACCGACAGTTACATGCAAAAATTCTAAAATGATGGCTTCCACATTGGCAGATATGGGAGGATCCTAATAAAAGTTGTGGAATTTGGCTCGATACCAGCCAATTGCATTTACATGAAAGTTTTTAAAGCCTTATCAACAAATCTATTTTGTGGATACCCCGCAATCATTACATTTCCTCCATTAGATGCCACTTCTTTATGGTGATCTGTCAAACAATTATCATGCTGTCTCTATTTCTTTATAGCATTTCCAGATATAATACCTGACAAAAATGATTATTTTCCCTTATCTTTGTTTCAAATTTTCATACTAACCCAGGTAAGAAGAATCTGGTTGAACGCTCATCAACTGTTCTTGTGTGTATCTAATGGACTCATTCCATTAGGCGACATCTTTTTGGGAGGCATTCTGTCGAACAGTTGTTATGCATTGCTATTGCATATATACTTACTAGCAACCTGCGGCTATTACGGCATTCCTGTCAAATAATTTGGTGTGTTGTACGCCCATTCCAAGGCTCACAGTCCCTGCACAGAGACTTTGTAAATGCTTCCATTATTTGCATGTGTGTCTACTTTAATATATGACAAAAATCTCATCGTCTCACGCTTTGATGGATTTTCATATCATGTTACAAATCTTCTATTTTACCTCTGCAAGGTTGAAAACATTGGTATTTTATGTGCCACTACATCTAATTGAAGCCATTTTCACATAACTGTCTGTACTCCTTTCGAAGCCTCTTTGACCGTTATTTGTTGTTTTAAAAAGGGTTAAAGAATGCTTATTGCTCACAACCTTCTTCAGCTTTGGGATGCTCAATTTTTAAGCACCCATAACTTCATTTGGTTTGGGATGCTCATTTTTTAAGCACCCATAACTTCTCTCAGTTTGGGATGATCATTTTTTAAGCACTCATAACTTCATTTGGTTATGCTTGCTCAAATTTTGAACATTTTGAATTTAATTAAATTATGAATGCTAGCTTATTGAGCACTTGAAACCGATTTGGTTTTGATTGCTCAAATTTTGAGCATCTTCAATCCTTTTTGGTTCTGAATGCTCAAATTTTAAGCATTTTAAACTTTTTAAGTTACGAATTTTGATAATTTGAGCATTTCAAACAACGGGGTATAACTTGAGGAGCTTTTCATCGTTTTTCTCGAAAATAAACTTGTTTTGAAGGCAAGGATCTAAGGAATATGAAAATAATTAAAATTATTTCAAAAAATAACTTTAATTATTTATTATAGATTAAAACCTCGAGCCAATATAATTTGGTGAAAGGCCTCAATAAAAACAGAATGCTCTTTCAAGGGAGATTTGATTAGCGGATGGACCGATACCACAAGCATTCGAGATACTGAATTTCCGTATTCACACAATGGTTCCAAAAATTGGGCTGACAAGATTCAGGCCAACAGGTCGGTACACACCTTGTGCCTTGGACTTGGTTGGACTACTTTGCACTCGACATTCCAATGATTTACTTGCAGTTAAAGCCATGTACAAGTCCCCTACCTGTCCACTCTAAGCATCCCTTGCACTTGGGTCGTCATCTCTCGACAGCTTAAACTCAACCTTGAATACCTTCTTCAACACTTCCCAAAAGACTATCGATTCATCATCAAGCTCTATGAACCAGTCAATGGCTATTCCATGTAGTTTCGTTTTGAAGGTAAGGATATAAGGAATATTAAAATTATTTCAAAAAATAACTTTAATTATTTATTATTAATTAAAAACTCGAGCCAATATAATTTGGTGAAAGGCCTCAATAAAAACAGAATGCTCTTTCAAGGGAGATTTTGTTAGTGGATGGACAGATAGCACAAGCATTTGGGATACTGAATTTCCAAATTCACACAATTTTCAAAAATTGGGCTGACAAGAATCAGTGCAACAGGTCGGTACACACCTTGTGCTTTGGACTTGGTCAGACTATTTTGCACTCAACATTCCAATGGTTTACTTGCAGTCAAAGCCATGTACGAGTCCCCTACCTATCCATCCACTAATGAAATCTGGTCGTCATCTCTCAACAGCTTAAACTCCACCTTGAATACCTTCTTCAACACTTCCCAAGAGATTATCAATTCATCATCAAGTTCTATGAACCAGTCAATGGCTATTCCCTATAGTTTTGTTGGAAACACTATCAACGAATAATCTTTCTTGACCACTTGCTATCCAGATATTTTTGCATGTCTTTTGATGCCTTATGGGTCCTCTAATCCAATTCTCAGGAACTTAGGGAGATTTTGCCTATCAACATTTGGACTCGCCAAGGGAGTCACAGTCTTTCTCGGTCAGTACACAATGTACCTTGGACCTAGTTGGACTGGATTGATCTCTGTGTTCCAGCAATTAACTTGTACTCATCACCATGAGTCCTCTACATGTCCACTCTTAGTGTCCCTTGCACTTTGGTTACCTTCCCCTTCGTTCCTAAAGTCTTCGGCTAAATTCCTCAAATGGTTCAATTAATTCATATCGAAGGTCACTTTTCTCTTCTTCATCGTCTGATGTTGTTTGTACAAAGAACGGCCTTGGTTGGTAAGGTCTTGGTATGTTTTGTTAGAGAGCGGTAGGTGCCTAGCAATTTCTTCTCGTTCTCCTTTCGAGAGTTTCATGGTGAATGTTGTCCTCTCTTCTCGACTACAACTTTGATTGATGCCTCAATTTTTTCTTCCTTCTCAAGATTGAGCTCCAACTGTGGAATCATTTGACTAGCTTTCCCTCAAATGTTTCTTGTAATCTTCTTGATTCTTTTCGTTCTACAATCCTTAAGGACTGTTGTCTCATTGCTTGGTCTTGACCACCATGGGGCATCTTCTCACCTTTATTGGGATCTAAGGGCATAAATCTCTCAAATCTAACTTGGTCTTCTTAAGGCAACACCAAATGTTCATTGTTATACCTAACAAATTAAATACATGAATTAATACGAAAGATGTCAATGCATACCAAATACAAGAGTTAAATGTTGTTATTCCCATGGAATTATTAGAGAAGAAGACTCGACATAATCAGCCACCCAAAGGAGTTGATCTGACTACAATCATACTACTTCCCTTAACGACACACCATATATTTAAATGACCTTGTGATTGTCAAGAAGGAACACAATTGTCAACCAATGACTATAACTGCCTCAAAATGACAAACAACTTAATACGAACAATTAATACATAATAAGGTAACCAATATTATAGAACATAAGAATAGACATTGTATTCATAAGCTTCTAAAACTATATAATGACTAGTAATATGTAAGGGTGTCCAAAGAGAGTTGAAGTCTTTTCTACAAAGGAAATGCAAAAATGAACAATAAACCAATATTATCCAATTTTAGATAACCAATACTATCCTAGCAACTACCAATAATTGACTTCTAGCAACTACCCACAAACCAATCATATTATCCTAGTTAAAAAATTTACCTGGTGAAAATGCTCTAACACTGCAAAAGTGAACATAGTAAGAAAACCAATATTATCCTAGGAACTACTAATAATTGTCTCCTAGCAACTACCTACAAATCAACAAGTAAACAATACATACTCTAATAGAACAAATTAAAAATATTATGAATTCATTGTACACTAACTACAAGTAAATAATGCATATGGAGTTACCAAAAAGTTTGTGCACATCATCAATATTAAATGTTGCGAATATGTATCAATATCTTGAAGAATATTCAAGAGATGGTGGCTTAGAGGCATAATGGAAGAATTAGATATAATGCTCTTGTTTCTGGATTCAATTAGATAGAATTAGATATTACAACAACAAATGAGGCAATTGAGGAGAATTTAGATAGTAGGATTGACTAGAACATATAGTATGAAGAGCATTTAGTGAAGTGGAAAGAAAGGCCTAAGGAAGATTCGCCTTAGATTACTAGGGCTACAGTGGACCATCTTGGTTTCTCTCAAGTCGTTAAAAGATAACTCAGTTTTCAAACCCCAAGCATCTTATGCAGGAGCATCCTAGGTTGGAAGGGCAGTTTTACATAACAAAAAATTATTTTCATATGGTTAAATAATCTTTCATTGGCAATAACTGTGTCAATATGCACATACGCACACTACATATCCATATATACAAATATAGTTCCATATTTCCTTAAATGTATGAATCGTTACCACTTAAATTTATTGACTACTTTAGAAATGTTTCACAAATATTATAGAGATGCAAAACATGTCTACAATAAACACACACGATCAATTTCAATGTCAACATGGCTAATGTGTTATTATCCATATTTAAAACCATTGCTACATAATCTCTAGGAATGATATATTCTACGGCTATGTGCTATAATTGTCCTATGTTAGAAGCATTCAATTAAGTATTCTTGTCAAAACAAATGCATTGAGCAAATACTCTGTACCTTAAGAAAATAGCACTTGAATTTCAAGAATGTTATTCATTCATCAAACAAATGCAGTTATAAAATATAAAGACATTTAATGAAAAATGAAATAATTTTGGCAAGGGAGCAACAGTTTGTGGGATCTTTGGCCACCTCATACTTAATTGCAGGGTCTGTAAAATAAGAGAGATGCTAAATAAACTGATTTTATTTTGAAATTTAGAGCTGAAGATAAGCATTGATTAGGCTGCTTTTCTGACTTAAATTAAGTTGCTCATCTTTCTTTAGAACAGACTGAATATACTCATTTTCTGAATAAATATGTGCACTGTATATCTTCAAATAATTGCAACAAGGTTGCCAGTACCACACAATGAAAAGCAATAATCTCGAAATAGAGCAGTTTCAATTATGGAAACTCTCATATTGTCATGTTAAAATGGGGCTGTTGGCTGTTCATAATGCAGACATGTTGCAGACCTAAAATTTGTGCAACATATCAAATGGATTGTGTTTCTAGTATCAAAGATTACTACCCATCCACATAGCAACACATTCAAGCCACAATTAGCTTCATATAGCTCAATTTGCAATCTGTTTCATGAAACAGGTCCAAGGTTGTTCACATCAAACTGTCTGCAATAAATTTTTCTTATGCCTGCAATCTATATGATGAGGAAATTCAAATATGTTCATGACATTGTCAAGCTGAGCATTGGGAGTAAGAGCCAGCAACAGAAATTTTCAAGCACCAGTTAGCTTCGGAAAGCTCAAATTGCAAACTGTTACATGAATCAGATCCAAGGTTGTACATAACAGACTTACTACAATGAATTTTCCTTGCACCTGCAATCTATATGATGAAGAAATTCAAATATGTTTGTGACATTGTCAAACCAATCATCCAGATAAATAGCAAGCAACAAAAGTACCGAAAAGAAAAGCAAGTCACTAACCATGTAGCCATAGCTATTTTTTACTTACAGAAAAATCTGCACTCTTCAACATGGTACAGTCGATAAACATTATAGATCGTCTACAGAAGTGAGTCTTCAAAAAGGATTGACAAGAACTTAGTCATCAAGACTGTTAGTCACATTTGTGCTGAAGAGAGATTTTCATCCACCAGACAAGTTATCTTTCGTTGGTGGGGTTCTGTTAATATCCCTATGCTTTGTTCTTGAACATGGTGCCCCTTCAACTACAAGACCAGATTCCAATAGAGTTATTTACTAGAAGATGAGATCCAAGAATAACCCACTAAATAATGGACAAAATCCTTTCTTTTTCTTAGTGAATAATATAAGAATTAGGAAGTGAGTATAAGAAGTTATGGAGGCCTATATGAGATATAACATTTCAAAGATAAGACTTAAAAATGCTTGCAAAAACTTGATCAATAAATTAATAATTAAAACTTAAAAGCAAATTAAAAGTAGCTGAAATAATAATGACAGCAAGTGCATCACCCAAAAATGTGAGTGAGTAAAAGGGAAAAAGTGAAGATTCCACAAAAAAATTAGTGATGAATCAATACAGCAAATAACTTCCAAAAATCACAAAATGAACTAGAATGGAATCACCAGCTTTCCGGTTGGTGGAAAAAAAATGTCAATAAAAATACAATGCAAAAAGTCAAACTAAAACATCTTTCTTTGTTGAGTTTAACAGAATGCAATTAAGCCCACCAAAGTTCCATTATTATTTCTGGGAATTCCTAGTTCGATTCGCTCAAAAGTCCAGTCCTTATCAGATTAGGTCAAAAGTCTGCCACAGAGACCAAAATTCTCTAGGAATTCTCACAGAGGAACCCGGGTGGAATTTAGAGGAATTTTGAGCAACTTTGGCTTCCAGCGGAGGAACCCGGACAGAATTTTGCAGGATTTTGACCGAATTTGGTCCAAAAGCACTTTTTGTTGACTTTTTCAAATAGTTTTTTTTGCCAAATTAGGTCTATTTGACCCTCCAACAATAAAAGTGACCAGCAAAGAGACCAGAAAGGTTGTTTTATATGTCATTTGCACTAAAACGTTAATATATATGGTGGTGTATTTTGCTATGTTGCTTTAATATTAGAATATTAGCATAGTGATGTATGAACTTATTTGCTGCTGCATATATATATATATATATATATATTCTTGTACAGAAGAATCCGAACCAACAACTTAGTTAAAAGGGATAAAGTCAGGCATAGAAAATGTCAACTTTGGCTGAATACACCCTCCAAATCTGGAATCTAAACAGAAATAGTAGGCCCAGCTTGTAATGTCCCCTTCCTAAGTACTATCAGCATGGTGATAGTTAGCCTATTCAGTGGGTTCCCATAGGCTAATGAGTTGGGGTTAGGTAACTTATTGGAGTTCGATGACCATTCAATCCAGTTTATTCGGCAATGACAAGTGTAGCATTCAGCTCAGCCAACTGAAATTTACAGTAGGACCTTTCCATGAGCAGATTCACTATTTTTAGCAAGTCACAATCTAGACACTGACTTGGTCAGTTGGCAATATTTCTATTTTTGGAGTGTTGGTAAATACATTTGATGTTGATATCTTGGTAGTCAATGTTGGTGTAAGCGACCTCCCAAGAGCACAATTTGTAAACAACCACCTTCACAATACGAGAGAAGCAAAGGCTATTTCACCAAAATGAGATGAATAGATTATGAGATGCAAAAACCTTGCATATAAAGGCAAGAAGAGAGAGCTAGTAGACAACCAATAATCGACTCCCAAAACTATAAAATTAAATGCACTAATAAACTAATAATTAATAATGCCTAAGTAAAATTAAGCATGAGTAAATGTTAAAAACCCATTTACTCCAACACTCCCCCTTATTTGTAACTTAGGAAAAAGATTATTATGCAATATGTGTCCCAGCTAAACAACCATGTTAGGTACTCATGTACAATGCAAATGCAATGAAAATCTCTCACAAGGGGAGAAAAAGGAAAAACCATATGGGAGAAAACTCTACTCCGAAAGAGAGGAAAAAAACAAACAAGATGATGCATGGAGGACTCAATCGTACCTCCCAAGGACTACATACATCATGCATATACAATCATGTGTTCCCCCATAGGAAGGAAAAAGAGAGACAAGATGTTCCCCCCATAAGAAGAAGTTCCAATGTCGATGAGCTATGTCTGAAAACAACAGATGATCCAATGCCTACAAGCAACACATCTTCCTTAAGGAAGAAACAAGTCTATTGAGGAAGTCACTCTAGGTAGTGCGCACAACATGCCTTCTCTAAAGACAATGTATTAACAATTGTGCTAGAACTATCATAAAAGAGGAGAGAAATCACCTCAAGTACATCTCCCAAATCTGAAATACCTGTCTAAAATATTCATCCCACAAAGCAAGTTCTGAAAAACTATGATAAACCTGCTCAAGAGTAGAACTGAAAACTGAAGAAGTAGGTGGTGGAGGAGATAGATCAACACTAGGCTCAAGAACACCAAGGTTAAAATGACCAAACTTCTTGCGAAACAAAATAATGATTTGGTCAACACCATTGGAATAAGTAGTGCATACACGATTGTCCTCCATGATAATTAAGTTCAATTATGTAATCTTTGCAACAAACGGTTGCTTTTCCAATAAACCAAGAGATGTCTCGAGAACATGATCATCAACATCAAGGCTAGAATCTAGGCTAGTGTAATTTGTAAGATGGCTTTTTTGGATTAAACCATGTGATAATTTTTCTCATCAATGTTTCATATCACATTTCATGATCCATCATCAGGATGTAGAGAGCTCAGGAGAAGAGAATGTAAGATGGTGAATTGCAAACCTTGACCAACTAAATTGATAGGGGAAGGTGGTGCCAAAGCCAAGAGACCAGGAGGAGCAGCATAAGAAAAACTAAGATAAAACTGAAAGGATTTTTAATTACAGAAGAAAAGTGGAAAGAGTAATGTAGTAATGGAGGAAACAAAATCAGTACAAAACTGAAGTCAAGAGACCTGTACACACAAGCAACATGTTGATGTGAGCTTTGTTCCACTACAACATATAGAATCAAATACATAGTATCCCAAGATGAAACACCAAATCTCCAACTCTCTCTTGAATAAGGATGCTCATATGCTAAACAATGTAGACAGATTGTGTGACCAAATGAGACAACTTCAAGGTTCCTTCTTAATCATGGACTTTACTCAGTTTTATGATGTGATATGCTTGTTATCATGTTAATGTTTGATAGCTTCAGGAGACATCATCTTACTTGCATTGGTTATATTGTTGATTGGGTATCTCTTGTTCAGCTTGAGTTTTGTGCTTTGGTTCATCAAAGTATGACAACGATGTTATTTCCAGCTCGTGGAGTATATTTGCAGTTCTTTATGTTGTCTTATGCTTGTTTCGGATGTTTGATCGCATTTCAATTGCCTTTGCGATTATGTCAAAGACATTGTTGTGTAACATTTGCCAGCTATCTCACCATCATGCTCTCTTCCTTTCGTGTAAAGTTCTAGTCTTTTATGGTTCAAATGGTTTTGAAGATGAATTGTTTTTATTCTTTACTGTCACCATCCATGGTTATTGTTATGGAAGTGCAATCGCTGTTGGTTACTCTTTCCCGTGGCTTGTGTTGGGTGCTCGTATTGAGTACATAATTATCTCTCAACGGTCTCTCCATTAAGGTCTCGTATACTCCTGCTGTCAATGAGAATATGAAACCAAAATGAATGTAATTGTAGTCGACACTTGGTGAAGTGTCGAATATTTTTGTCTTGGAAGATCGAAGGTTCATGTTCGTGATGTTAAAACGGTAATTGCATGTTGCGATGTATGAGAGATTCAGTGCGACCTTTGGGCGAGACAAATTTAGTGTGATATTCATGTGAGCAAAATACAGTATGTTTTGTATGTGTTGAGAATTCTATGTTTGTCTTTGTGAATTGAGTTAGAGATTTTTATCTCTTTATTTGTAATCATCGTGTAGCAAATTCAGGGGTGTGACTTGAGTGACTCACAGAAGTGCTGTCAAAACTGTGAGCACTTCTTTCTCTGTAAATGTCTGTTGTGTGATGACAAAGTGAAGAAGACATTCATTTGTTTTAGCTTGTGAAGCATCATTTTAATATTCAATAAAGGATCTGTTTTTCGGGTGTGGCTGGGTTTTTCCCTCAAGTGGAGGGTTTTCCCAGGATAAATATTTGTGCAATTTGTTCTTTGTGTTTTGACTTTCAGTATATTGCATTTCTATGTATTTTGGTCCAAAAATTTAACATATCACAAAGGGACTTAGGCTATTCATTCAATGGATATCAACTTGACTTTTACTTCTTCAATCACTTCCAACCAATTACCTTGCAAAGGAAAGGGTTTAAAAATTCTATCTAACTCTGAGAATGTAAGACAATGTTGATGATGGGGTGAGCCTCTAAGCAATCCTTGCTTTGCCGTATCAACTAGGCATAGGAGGTTGCTATCTTCTATGGATGCAAGAATGATTTTAACATTGTCAATACTCATCCAAATACCCTATGAAAGCGCAATCTAACTTAACATCTGCAAGAGAAATTAAACACTTGCAATTTAGGCCCAGACTAACCTTGCAATGTTATGTACAATCAGCAAGTACCAAAAGGTATGGACACTAGCTTCTCTACTAATCACCATTCAACAATATCTTCCATCCAATCTACTACTTCTACTTAACATGAAATGAAATCTAATCTAAATGAGGAATTGAAAAAACCATGCAATACTTCAAAGCAACATTAAGTAATCCTCCATGAAAACCAACAATGAATCATCAATCACTTTGATAGCATTATGGCAACAATTTCAACAAGTCTCCTCTCCTACTCTACCTCTAGCTAATCTCCTCTCTAATGACTCTACAATCTAACCCCCTTACAAATGAGAAGGCCTTGGCCTTTTATAGTTGCTCAATTACAATGAAGGGGCAAGATCAATTCAAGCTCAAGGGCCAAAGTTAATCCATTACAAACCCTAATTAGGGTTGCCACACTATCAACCAATTACATGAAGGCACCACCTTGTGGGTCAATGTGAAAATTAAAAAGCTTTTGAGAGCCAATGAGAAAATTGTACACTTGTCATAATATAATTGAATGTACTAGCCTCCTAAAATGACCAAACTTTTTGAAGGAAGGAACCACATGTTATGTTTTTTATGTGTTCTCTTCCAAGAAGAGATTTGTCTTTATATGCAATTAGAGTGCCTCCACAAGAGGCCGACTTGGATATAATTTCCCAAGAGGCCGACTTTGGGCCCTATCTAATTATTTGTCGTAAAAGCCAAAATATCAACATTGACATCAATGAAACATCAAGCACCTACAAAGGTAAAAGGGAATCTCATCGAAAGCACTTGTCTCATCCAAAATATGGTGGTCCCCATTGATTAGCTTCCAAGTAATCTAGATGTTAAAAGGTCAAAACGATGGGTTGTAATCATCGAAGAGAGTTATAATCACTCCACAGAATTGAAGATATAATGGATGGCATTATCAATAAGATATGGAAAACTTACATCGATTTGACATGGATGAGTCTCTTCGATCATTCATGAATTGAAGTTAAAAGGAGACAATAAGAGATATGCGGAATTAAAGGAAGAACTACTGAGTCTCCCCGACATGAAAAATGAGCAATAAAATAATATGGCACCAAGCAAAAATAACAACAGTCGAGAAATGTCATGTCGACACAAGATTTAAAACCGAGGCATTTAATGACCATTGTGATACTGCTTAAAGGTTGCACGAGGCAAAATATCCCCTATAGATTTAAGGATATCATCTATACTTTCAATGTATAACTGAGACTTGCGAGCAAAATTCAGAAATCGTGGAGATCAAAGTGCGGAGAATTGGAGACAAATCAAACTAGTCACAAAGGCCAAATTAAGTATCCAAACCAGTGTTCCCAAAATAATAAAGATTGTTCTGTGTAGTAGGTTTTCTTCCTTTCCAAGAGTAAAATGGAAGGAACGTCGAAGAAACCTAGGGCTAGAAAATAGAAAGAAAAAGCACAAGTAGAAACTCAAGAAGCTAAAACAAAAAGACACAAAAAGAAAGGGAGATATTTAAATCAAGACCTAATGGATCAATGCCTTGACTCCAGCCCTAAATCTAAGAGGACAATGCAATTGCACCCTAATATAGAACCATTGGAAGATAAGTTCAAAATTTTTGGAGATGTATGGACTCTACAGAGAGGAAACAATCTGTTCATATATCATTACAAAAGGAAGAATAGAGCAGAGCCAATATGCAACCTGTGGATGTACAATTTGGGGAAATTAGTGGTCCCAAATGTCTTTGTAAATGTGGAATTAAAGGTAGCAATTGCCAAGAATTATGATCCAGAAACTAAAAGCATATATAATGCCTAGGGAGAGCCATTGATACCAGTGACCAAAGACTACATTTTCCAAGTATTTGATATAGATACCTCATGTGACAAACCAATTATCCTAACGACTTGATCGATGAGTATTATAGATTGGAGGACATATACAAGAGGTGAAGGTTGCCTGCTCATAGGCCCAAAGAAGATAAGAAACTCAAGATATTTGATGTTAATGAGAAGCCACCATTTGATATAGATTTGTTTGAGGAATACTTTAAGCATACCTACAACTCAAGTTGCCAAGTCTTGGGCATAGGAGCTAATCCTCTTATGGATATTGCATCAATGTTGTTAGTTGCAGATATTCAGACAAATTACACTCATCCTTTTGATTATGTTGCATATGTGGCAAATCAAATTAATCATGGGTCAGAAATAATTAAAAACAATCCTAGTGATATTTATTTCAAGCACTATTCTTTGCTTGTGCACATGTTCTTGTATGTCGGTCAAAAAATGAGTTTGTAAACAGATGATACCCATGTTCTCAGAATTTGTATTTCGAGGAGCATTTTGTCAAACCAGTGCATAAACTCTTGGGCCATGCAAGTGATTACACACTCACTCCATAATTTAAAAGATTTGTTGGACCAAAGGACTTCGACGAGAGGCAAATAGTGAATCACAATTGGGGGGACTGGTATTCTTTTAGGGCCCGTTTGGTTGCTAGAATTACAGAATACTGGATTTCTGTAATACTGGAATTTGTCAATTCAGGAAGTTTTAAATCGGGAAAATGGTTTTTGAAATATGGCCAGAACCGTTTGGTTCACCCGGAAGATGAGTGAGAAGATGGCAAAAACAACCAAAAAAGCAGATACAAACCAGAAAAATGCAAAGACAAACCAAAAAAGCCATGAAATGGCAAAAACAACCCTAAAATGAGCAATAAAAACCATGATATACTAAAAATCACCAAAGAAAAGTATATACAATCACGTTTTTGGGAAAAATGACCAAAAGAATGATACATAAGACCATGAATGGAGTCACAATGATCAGTAAAAGCGCATATCCAACTACAAATATGATAAAAAACGACCATGGGAATAAAAAATGACCATACAAAGAGCAGATATAACCACGTTTTGATCAAAGACAACCAGTAAAAACAAATATGCAGAGATATTTAGCAAAATGACCATGAAACCTAGTCGCCTAACTGGACTTTGAGATTCGAATATATTTGTAGAAATGCATTTGAGAAGAATTTTGTCAAATACCTGCTCAATCAACCAGGAGTCCTCCGCACAACGGTAAAACAGCCTGAAAAACCTGTAAATATTTCAACTGGGAGACCTCCACACAAGGGCAAAATAACAAAATAACACGATCAGATATGTGGATGAGAGAGGCAAAAGATCAACGGAGAATTTGTGGACCCAAAATTTTTATAAAATTTGATTTATCAAAAGTGGAATTGGAATTGGTTTTCCAATCCCACCTTTTGAGGTGGAAGATTCATATGTTTATTTTGGGCCAAAATGAGAATTTGGAAAACCCTTTTCCATTTTCGTTTTTTAAAAACAAACTACGAATTCGGAAATTTTGGTATTTGAATTTCCCAATTCCAACTCAATTCCAACAACCAAACAAGCCCTTAAGGATTACACAAAGATAAGGGTTTATGGGTTTAAAGGTATTCCATTTCTCCTTCCTAGGACAGTGCCAAATAGAATTGCTTATTTGGAAATTATAAGGCAATTGGCTACTTCTAGTTTTATGCATCTCGGTTCATATGGAAAAAAATCTCTCATGCCAGTCTAAGTTGGCTCATTATAATCTTTCACAGGATGAGCCTAGGAAGAATTTTGACCTCAAAGGTTTCATCAGCTAGATGAAGAAATCACAAAAACTACGCTCATATGAGCATCTACCACTTGAACAAGATGATATTATAAGAAACCTTGATGAGTCACAAGCCTTGGAAAAGTCTAAGGCATATGACAAGATTACAAAGGCTAAAGAATGGAGAAATCATAATTTGCCAGGTTTTGATTCTTTCTCAAATATTGAGGATCTTATTGCAAGAATCAATGAGATGATTTCTCATGTAGATTAAGTAATAGAAGAAGTTCCATCATACATTTCCAGAAGGTCCCAAGGACCAAGAGAAAAAGGTATTCAAATTGTATTACCCCATATGCATTTGACACCACAGCCCACCCTTGAATTGGAAAGTGCCACTGAAGAGATGTTTGTACGAGAAGGAAGCTATACTCATTTTGATCAGGTTTCAAAAGCAAGTCTTGATCCTTATCATGACAAAGTAATTGTGGTAGAACCACCCCCAGTTGATGAGAAAGATGATGTAAGGCAGTTGGCCTATAAAGAATTTGTTTCAGATTATGATTTTGTTCATACTGAATTTGGAACATTTATGTATAAGTACAAAGGTCGATTAGTGAGACAAAGGGTGAATAAAATTACCTCAGCAAAAGAAGATGATCTGTTGAAGAAACTACAAGAAGATGTGGATTCAGAAATGAATAGTATGACTCCAGAAAGGGGAAGGTAACTATTACAAGATGTTGGTATTCTTATCTACGTGGGATGGAATATGGGCTCTTCTATTGTTTTTAATAGTTTTCTAAATAATCAGAAAACAAAGAAGATGTTACCTGAAGATGTGGACGGGATATGCACCAGCTCAGGCTTTGATCCTGAAAATAAAATCTTGCTCCAATGGACATTGTACCCAAAAGATAAAAGGCCTATTCTCACAGATACAAATAAAGTCTTTGGTCACCTCATGGTGCAGAGGGTTGGGGACACAAATCCCTTGGTCACTACAGATTTAAATGTTAATGTTGCAAAGTTCAATAAAGCATGAATAGACCAGTTGATCAAAAAAAGAGATGCTTACAAAGCCAGGTATGAAAGATCAGAAGACGAGAAAATGCAACTAAAAGATAAGATGAAATCTATCATAGAGGGAGGGAAGCCCTCATATCAACAAGAACAACGAGTTGTTTTAGCACTGCAAGATAAAACCTATTGGAGGTTGAGAGCACAAAAACTTGAAAAGATGTTGGAAGAAGGAACTCAAAAGACCAATAAATTTGTATATGACATGATGTCGGAACTGATCAAACATGTGTTTAAACAAATGATGGCATGCACTGATAACTTTTGGAGCACATATACTGGTACTTTTAGAGCTCTCAAAGAGCACACTAGACTTTGGGACAGGATAAATGCAAAAATAGATGAGTTGAAACTCAAAGACCCAATGTCTTCAGATGATTCCAAGGAAATTAAAAAGATGCTTAAGAAACACCAAGAATTCCAGGAAGAGCTTCTAGAAGATATGGATCACCTTGACAAGGAGGATACAGAGGGGCTTTCGATTATTCTACGTAGTGATGATGGCTCACTAATTCCTCTGGAACAATGGAGAAATACATTGGCAAAAGAGCTTCCTAAAGCCTTGGACGACATCAATGATGAAGAGCACGTACTGAATAATGTGAAAGTCATTACAGACAAATTCTACAGGATGGAATATGTCATGATGCACTTCATCACCAGTATAGATACTTACAAGGATCAGGATTATGTTGAGTACCTGGGAGCTGTTAACTTGTTTTGATTAAGAGTTTAAAAACTTGTTATTGTTAACCAAACAATGTAATTAGGATGTGTCATTTCATCAAAAGATATATAGTTTCAAGTATGGCTGTACTTCCTTATAAAAGGAAGTATTTTTGTTTTTCTAAAAGGACATCATCAATCATCAGATAAGACTTCAAGTAACAAGCAAGACATTTGATAGCTTTTTGTAATCTCTATAATACTTTATCCCAAAATACAAAGTCCTTATTATTGTGCACTCAATATCAGTGTATGTTTTGAGTTCTGGTTCACTTGCTTTATGGTTAAAATAGCCATATTTATCTCAAGTATCTTGTATTCAGTTCTCTGCTTCATCTACATTAATTTGTTCATCAAGGGTGAATCAAGTTAAGCAAAGAATTTTATTCTTTGTGTGGTTTATTGGGTGATTCTTTCAAGGAAAGGTATATTCAATTGATCACAGAAACAGTAGCTAAGTATTTGAATAGCAAGAAAGAGATGATTGACAGATTCATACTAGGTGTGGATTTAACAATTGTCTGGTAAAGTGATACATATAACCAGCAAAAACATCATTTGACTCCGTACCCAATAGTAAGAAGGCACTGATCTCATCTAAATACCTTACAACTTATTTTTATAGTTTTACTTTAGGTTAGGAATCACTTAAATTACTTAGAAGGCCAAAGCTGTATCCATATAATACAACTAATCTGCTATAATCCAATTAAGGTAGACCCGCCTAGGCATTGCAGAGCCTGAAGTGCAGGGAACAGCAACCATATTAGGTTCATTTTGTTCGTTGGCCAAGACTGATTGTTGAGCTTGATCATAGAATTTGGCCTATTTTTAGAGTCCAACAAAACCTGCAGTTTTGAGCTCTAACACAACTACCTTGTGTAAATCCTCCTAAATTCTAAGAGAAAATCATCTTCTTTCCTCGTGTACTAATATAATATATCCGTCCAACTCCCATTCCCTTCTTGTGTTTGTCTAAACAGACAGCTAGGGTTGATAAAAGGAACATGTCATATACCAAAATATTTACAACCAAAAATACTCTATTGTGTACAGCATATAAACTCAAATCTAAATTGTAGCTAATCTTGAACGGAAGCATTTTCTGTTTGGGCTATTAGCAGAAATAGATGATAATAAAAACTTGCCTCTTCATCAGTTCAGGCTATATTACTCTGCACAAAAATGGCTTCTAATCATTCTCACATGGTGCAATCTCCCTCTTCTCCAACCATGTTTACTATCCCTACTATAAATATCCCAATAGCAGAGACATCCAGTGCCTAGTCACACAGAACTGAAAATGTGCATTGATAAAAATTTAAATTAGCAATTGCTTATATCTAATGGTGAATAAGCTAATTCAAGACATGCTGACATCAATGCAAAGCTTGAGGATCTGCTTTAAATAATTTGTTTCTCTCAACTCTTCTTCTGTATCAATGAATGCAATCACAGCCCTGTTGGAGTTCTGGATTGAGCTTTTTATTGCAACTTCAGTCTTTACTAGCATCTTTTTACTGGGTAATCAATAAAAAGGATAAATGACTGATTATTCTTTTTATCTTATCAGAAGTTTGGATCTTTGAGATCTGAAGTTTGTCAGCGTATTTTGGGACTTGGTTAATAAAATAATTCATCAACAGTCACAGTTTACTCAAAATTGGAAACATGTGGCAACCCTCAAATCTGAGGTTGGAGTTCTGGATTGAGCTTTTTCTTGCAACTTCAGTCTTTACTAGCATCCTTTTACCGGGTAATCAATACAAAGGATGAATGACCGATCATTCTTTTTATCTTATCACAAGTTTGGTTCTTTGAGATCTGAAGTTTGTCAGGGTATTTTGGGACTTGGTTAATAACTTAATTCATCAATAGTCACAGTTTACTGAAGATTGGAAACATGTCGCAACACTCAAATCTGATTATTAGGAAGTTACGCAGCATCAATACTATGTTTTTTTAAAGAAAAACATGTACCAGTTCTAGCTCATCAAGTTTTGTTGCCAGGGTCTACAGATTTGATTTACACTCTGTATCAAGACATAGTTTTTATAGTATACAATGTATTGGTTCTAACTCATCTAGCTCTGTCACCAGGGTTTACAGATTTTATATGCGCTGATATCAATCTAAGTACAAATTTTTAATATTCTAAAGTTGTCTTATTTAAGTTGGCCTGATGATGCCTCAGCTGTTTGCATCTTTTGCTACTAATATTTTTTACACACAGATGTCTGTTTCAGGTCTGAATTTGGAAGCTTAAACAAGATTAATTAAAATATATATTTAAAGAACTGCATTTATGTACTATTAACCAGACCTTAATGCAAATGGCACTTGAAATGCAAATCTATATTAGTTATAAATTTATAATTATATAACCTTTGTGAAACTAAAACTAGAAAATTCATAAATAATAACCAAGAGGACCAAAAGTACCTTGCCATTCAAGCACAGTTTTAGACTCCCCTTTCACTAGTTTAGGATATTGATCAATGCGAGAATCTTCTTGGATCAATTCCTCAACCTGCAATAAATATTATAGTATGGCAATATGTAAATGTAAAGCTTTCTCCTCTTTAACTACATCTCAAAAGCAGATATGCAAACACTGTTCTCCTTGAATGCTAAACTATATTAGAAAGGATTGGTAAGAAGAGAACTACTAAATCCCCAAAATGCAAGAAAAATAATTAGAAAAACAGCATGGCTCTCTTCAAAAATTCCATCCAGGCATTTGCCTTTGTTTGAAAAGCACAAGAAGCAAGTAAAGATGTATACCCATATCGAAGAAAATTAGCACGATGTGATTCTTCACTACTAGATTCCAATCCCAGAATACACTATAAACCAAATTTCAAAATACTGAATCAGCGGGCAAAATACTTTCAACATGAAAAAGAAAATACACATGTAATCAAAGTCTCGTTAGTTTATACAAACCCCTACTAAAAATCTGCACAATATTATTTCTATCATTAACTATGACAATTATATCTAGGCCGATATTATTTAGATGATTAACTTTGGCACCCAAAATACAACACTTTTTACAAACTTCAAACATCTGTTTAGCATGTCAAACCCATACAGCACATAACAAAGTTCTAACATATTTAAGCATAGACTCTGAAACTTTTATAATTTGTTAATTTTAGTACACAATCCATGAATGGACAACATCAGGTCTTGTGATGCATTCACAATCTCATTTTGTTTTCCATAATATTCACATTTTGTTTTATTACTTTATTAAATAGAATCTTGATCCAATTTTCAGATGAATTAGGCCTTCCCATATACATCTATTCAAGGTGTAGTTAATGACACAATCTCTCAACATTTTAACATATGATATTCCATCAAATTGGATTGCTTGTGGCCCCTTCCCTCACTGTAGTGGCAGTTGATGGTCTTAATTATAAGCAGAAACACTTCAGAAACTGGATTGATGAAGAAAACTTTCTTCCAAATTGTACACAATAATGACACTCATTCATTGATAATATAAATGGATGAATGGCATCCATTATTCTCTGATTGTTATGACTGAATTTGGTCTAGTGTTAGCGCTTAATTTGGTTTAGTATTGTTTAAGGTTAGAATTTAATTTTGTACAATTGAACTGTAATCCTAACCCTAATCCTAATTGAGCATATAATAAAAAAGAATGTATTTAGAAGTGTTTGAATTTTTAAGTTAGTGCATTCAACCTTAACAATAATATATTTAAATATGTGTACATGCTTCTATCTAATTTGAATATTAGAGAATATATTTTTAATTATTTTATAATGGAATGTCAATAATGCTAGATAAAATTATTATGGTGCATAGATCCTAGGTTTGAAATGAACTTTAGATGTCTTTTAAAGTAATACTTTTATAATATGATAGATTTTGTACATTTACAACAAAAATTGTGTAACATTTGATCAATATTAGTCCTTGACTCACTTGTTTTCAGCAACACACACCTCAAGAAGGATATACATCTTACACACACACACATGTATATATACATATATATGCATAAGTATGTATATATATACATATATGTATATATACATGCATATCTGTATATACATATATATATAATATATATATATATATGCTAGACTAGATTAATTTAATGTGAAAACAATGTGTAATGGCCTCAGTTTGAACCTGAGATGTCCTCACCCAAAAAAAGATAATTCGTCGGAACCTAGGATTGTCATTTTCCCAGAATCCTTAAGATCATAACTCTGGATCTCCTAGAGGGAGTGAAACCACACATCAGTAGACTATCCAAGGAACCTTGAGCCAATTGTAGCTTTTGAACCAGTTAAGATAGTGTGAAGTATTACAATTAATAGTTTGGGCCTAAGAAACCAGATTAGAGAAAAGACATCTCAAAGTCCTATCTAGGAGAGATGTTTTTAGAGCTCCAGACTAGTCATGAACAACAAACCAAACAGCTGGTTTTCATTGAACAACACTTGGATGCTATTGAGGAAATCCGTGGAAAAAATTAAGAAAGATGCCTTGATGATAACTGAAGAACATAGGGGTGGGGACCCTCACTCAATTGGCTAAAGCATCTTGTTGCAAGCAAGAGTTCACAAGGTCCGATCTTCTCACCCCGCACCGCCCCCCCGGTGTGGTAATTTGATCCTCTCACATATGGGCTTAATAATTCCACAACAAATTTAACATCAGCCCAAAATGGTCATCAAGGACCATACCTCTCACCTCAACTAGTATTAGATGTAGATCATCTTCAAGCTACTCATTCATCACTAACTACTAAAGAATACAAAGCTCCTTTGACTTCAAAAAGACAGTCAAGAAGAATAAAATAAGAAGCAAACCACATATCAGCAAATTCAAGAAGTCCCACCTTGACAGATTTTCAATACATGGTTTTTGTGTGGTGATGATTACATATGGAAATCTGTATTTTTATGCCCTTTTCTATGAGATCTAAAATCAACTAGAGATTGTTAACATCTTTGAGTACATTATTCAACGAATGCACACAACATGGTGTCCAAAATACATGTTTGTACATTTTTTGCACCAACATTGCTACTTTACAAACAAGGGCAACATCTGTAGCAACTTGGACTACGTGTGATGCCTCCACCTCTTCAATGTCATCACATTACTAGAAATGAAGAAACTCTGCATTTTTTCTTGCCCTAAACAATCTATTGCCTTCAATAAATAAGGCCCTTTGCTACATGTTACCATGATATTAAGTGGTGAATCTTTCTAGCATTTGTCCACCCATCCATCAAAATAATGCATCCTTTTTGTAGAACACACACTTTTCATTGGTGCACTTTGTCACTCTAATCATCTTTTTCTTTAACAATTAGAGTAATGTTTCATACTCAGATTGTATACAACCACTTGGTGCATTATTGATGGCTTGGATCATCTCTCCATGGAAATGCGAGCGAGCAACATTAAACAGTATTTCATTTGCATAAAAGAAGTGTACAATCACTACATCAACCATTTTGCAACCTTGCATATCAAATGATCTTCCCATGGAGTTTGAGCTTCCAACATGTGGTCTCTTGTGAGAATCTTTTTGTGGAACATATCTAGACGACACATCTACATTTGACTCTCTATTTTGATTTTACGCTGCAGCGATTGCTGCCTGTCGATAAAGCATTAGGGCTCAAATTATAAACTTACCCATCAACCCTATGTTGATCCCTTGCAACATCAGAATTATACCTCATTTGGACAAGGATCAACACCTTTTCCAGGTATGTTAAGGAAATGAGCCCTCACCCTCATGTAAGTAACTTGCCATGACATTGGAGAAAGCTTACATGTAATCATGGTTGTTCCACCTGTACCCTTTGGCCACACAATCGCAACACTTCCCCAATGGATACAAGCCTTGTTTTCCTCCGCCTAACATTCTACATGAAAAAATAAAAAATTATTAGCAGCATATCCTAGAAAGCATAAATTGTTAAATGCTATAAAGACTTCCCTCCTATGCGAACTTCAGGCCAGGTTCAAATCAGTACATATGGTTACAGGTCTGCTAACCCCATTTTCAATGCTCATGCTCATGCTATTGCTTCTTTAGTACATACTTAAAAGGACCATAAAAATAAATTTTATGTGTAATGCAATCAATTCAAATAACAAGACGTGTTGTGGATATGCTATAAGACAGACCTTGGAAAAGTGATTAGAGAAAGAACACCATGGCTTATAGTGCTACTTCATGCAGTCTGGTATAAATTAGACAGTTGTAAGTTTTCTTCTCCTTTTTGGGTTAACACGGGTTTGAGCCAAACCAGTCTAGGCTATCATTGTTTAGAGAAGCAAACTTTGGGGACAGTGAATTAATAATAATGAATGCAACGCATATGTACTGGATATGGCATAGGAATGTGGATGGTAGTTTGTTGCAGCGGAAACAAATTGGCACTTGCAAAGGGAAAAAAACAAAAAATCAAATGACAAAAAACCTGGAGTTGCATTAGCTTCTACAAGTTTGACATTGACACTAAGGCCATTTTCCTGCAAGTTTTTTTTCTCTTCTAGCATTGACTTTCTTTACTTATATGATTTTATTGCATTTTAACTGAGGTTTTTTGTTTTATGCGAGTGGAGACATTTTATTTTTCACAGGAGACTTGGGAGACAGTGGCAGAGCATTCACAGCAAACAGGGACATCTCTGACCATGTCCCTGATACCAGAGACGCATCCAGTCTGCAAGACATGTCCCAAGGGTCAGAGAAACGTCTCCCAATAACACTGTCATATAGTTATGGTCAAACAGTACTTATTAAATCAGTCAGTCAGCTACAGCAGAAATTCATTACTTGCCAATATCAAGCTTAAATGTTGATGACAAAAATCAACTTACAGGTCAAACAACAGTAATCAAATCCTCCATAGCATGCTGCAATGACCCGCCATCTTACTAATTTCTTGCACTGTTACCAAAGTGGATTCTCTCTTCAATGGATAGTCCTCTTGCTGCTTACTAGAAGTGTTAATGGTCCTCCAATGAAGTGAAAATGGCAGAATTCAAAAACATTGCATGCAATAATGAAGCAGACATGACTACCTTGTTGCCCAGTCAAAAGATAATGATCCTTTATGCTTGAATCATAACGCCAAATTGTTCCAGTGATTGGAAATATTAATTTTCTATTAATAGATTCACATTGTTTTTCATGGGGTTGTAACTAGGCTGTTAATATCATATGATGTCACTATGGCTAATCTGCTACATATTGTACTTGACTGTAGTACTATCTTCAATGCAGTTGATGACTTCTCTTTTAAATATATCTCTAAGGTTGGCAGTAACAAAAAAATATTCAAGGTGGGTATGTATTACAATGATGTACATCTGAAAAAATTAACAGACGGGACATAGGATAATCAATGCTTTCGCTCAAAAATACATCAACCCATGTGAGTTATGTTACTAGATATTAACCTGTTTCTAGTACAATCCATGAAAACAACTAATAAATTATTCAAAACATGTGCAGAATCCCCTTCAAAATCACCCAAATTATGAACATACCAGTCATCACAATTCATGCTAAATTATTTATCAGATGCAGAAATTTCTTGAGGAAAGTTGCAAACCAAATCAGCATTTCCTACGTCTTCATATTAACAATGTCTTTACATATAATAGGATTTTATAGATCCCTGTCAATTCACATAAGTGACAGATTGGTCACATAATTTACCTGCTTCCAAAGAGAACTGTTCTTCCTCTCCCTTGGTAAAAGCAGATGATCCCGAAGTCGGGAAGCAACTACCCAAGGCTCTCCTGCACAACCCTTTGACTTCTCCATGAATGCTTTCTCTTCAAGTGCCTCACAAACCTATGTATATCATCAGCCTCATCAGATACAAAGACATGCAATGATACTTTTGTTTTGGAGGAAAAAAATGATAAACTCCATTGATGACAAAAACCTGACTCAAGCTATATTCATTCTATGTTGGCCAAATGAAGCATGTCAACTTCAAGGACCATTTTAACTACACCCCTAGTCTAGAATCACTAAAATAAAAGATGTATACATGGCCAACAAGTCAGTACAACTCCAAAGACTACCTGTTAATGTTTATATATTTAGAGACGCAATAGCTTGATCCAAAATGAAGGAATCACACTAACATAACTAACAAGATATTCTATCACTAGACCAAAAAGAATTTAAAGGATACATTTCACAAAAGAAATCATTCCAACTCTACAGTTGAAAATAAATCTGAAACTTTTATAGAAACAAAAAGGTTGAAACTTTTATAAAGACAGTGTCATTCAACTTTTAAAAAGGAAAAAGAAATATAATTTTATTCAGTCCAAGAAAAACATCAAAAGTTAAAACCTATGATTATGAATATGCTACAGAAAGCGACCTAAGATATTTTAACAAATTTTCTACAAAAGAATTACATAAATTAACTGATACAAATTTACGAAGGTACCTATGCAATCAGTCAACAACAAATGTTACAAACCGATAGACATGATTTTTCCACACAAAGATGATAAAGCCAAAAGTAGTCTTAATCAATGGTACAAAGATCAAATAAACTAATCATGAATAGTATTGATTTCATGTGTCTAAGAGTAAACTCATTTCATGATCTTATAATTGAAATAAAATTTGGTAGTATTTTGAGCAGTGGTGAATTCTAAAAAGTCCGTCTCAGTGAAGTTTATCCATTATATCAACCTTGGGCATGGGATCTTATGCCAATAACTCTCAATAGAAATCATTCAACATATAATTATATAAACAAACAAATAATTGCAAAAACCCAAAATAAATAGAAGCTGTTCTTCATTTCATTTTTTTGGTAAACATTGCTAGGGTACAGCTGGATATGACAATCTGTGAGAGCTCCCTTCCCCTTGTAAACACCTAAACTTGATCATGCTTATTTGATCAAATTAAGTTGTCTGATCCTGCTAACAATGTCATATTATTAATTAAATAATTATTTATTATTTAATTGATTAATTTTATTCCTCTATTCCTAGCTAAGTTAATTTAATTAATTTACCTATGTTCTCTATAGTCCAATTAATTAAATGAGCCCCCATACTCATTTACTTAACTCCTTTTCCCCCCTTCTACTATTAAATTGAATAAATTACAACATTCATTTAATTTAATTCATAATTCCTATTTTCCTCCATCTTAGGAATCTAAATTAATGAAATTAATTTACATTCCCTCCACGTGTCCCTTTCCTCCTAACTTAACTACTCTCTAACCCCCAACTACCCAGCCTTATCCCTTCCCCTAATTATGTGCACATTCCCAATTAATTTAACTCAGGAAATTACCTCCCTTTTTGAGTGACATCTCTCCCAAGTGGACATGTGGCTTAAGTAACCACTTGTCCCTTAAGTGGCCTTCTTCTCAAGAAGCAACTTGGCATCTAACCTCCCCACGCCATTTGTCATCCCATCCTCAACACTTGTCACTCAACCTTTTTCCAAGGAGGACAAGTGTCAAGCTCTCATGCTTTGTGAGAGTTAACCACCTTTGCTCATTCAAAGCAAAACATCCCTCCAATTCACAACGATTCATTCATGCACTTTCACTCTACCGAATTCATGTCCAAGCACTCAATCACACCATTATTGCATTCAACCTTCATTTTGCATCTCCGTCAAAGTCGTTTTCATGCCATTTTATCTTCATTGAGCATTTGAGCACCCTTACCATGCTGAAATCATAAGCACGCATCAGATTTACAATCAAAGGACAAATCGTTGCAACAAGGAGGCTGTATTGTGGTTTGCTTTGCTTCATTTTTAGCTTCCTTAGGTCTAATATAAGTGTTGTTGTGCTTTGTGATGTCTTTGGTTGATTTCATTCTATTTCAGTCATTTTAATTAGCTCACAATTCACTGCACACACCCCTAAGCAACATCCAATGTGCACATAGTAGTGTCAGCAGGGTAGTGTGTTGTGTACACATTCAAAAAGCCATTTAAGAAGACAAAACCATTAAAGATTACAAGTACAAAACATGATTATAATTAATAGTGGCAGAAGAATTCTTTTCTCAACCTAAGACTGCAATTGCTTATTATGGTTTCTCATCAAGGGCAACAACAGCTGGAATAGCAGGAGGCAGAGGGCTCTTCAAAGATGATGATAAACAACATCTGCTAATGTTCAAAAACTTCAAGTGGAAGAAATATGCGAATTGTTGAAGCAGTCAAATAGGGGGAAGTATAATGACTAACAAATAAACAATAATGTTCAAGAAATTAGTAAGGGAAAAAGAATTGTGTTATCTCATACCAACTTATCAGTAGGGCAGGAAATTTGGGGACAGACTTGGAGGAAAAGTGGGAGGTAAAATTCTTGAGCAAGATGGTTTTTACTCATCCTTCCCCTCCATAGAAATAAAGTTAATTTCAGAAGCCTATGGCAAAGCAAATGAGCTTCCTCTTCATCATAATTCTATTTTCCCAGTTTGGCTAGTTAACACCAACTAGAACTCGACATCTAACTAACAATTTTTTCAGGTCTAGGGTTCCCTAAACCTAGGTATATTTAGAGAAACAAAAGCATATCATAATCCATTTCAACTCAGTTATGATGCATCATATGTTGAGAAAAAACTACCAATGATAATAAAGACAATAACCTGTTAAAATTTTGATCAGATTTATCTATTTAAACTTAATTCTTGTTTTCAATTCAATGTAGATTGAATAACAACAATAATGATGTATATCAAAGTTGATATCTTCTGAAATGTATATATTATCAGATATGGATTATTTATGCATCAATACTGAACAGAGACAATATGAGTTGCCCTGACATTTATCTCTAAGAAGAACTGATCACTTAGTATGTTAATCACGCCAGCTGTAAGAAAAGACTGCGCTGACTGTACCCTTAATACTGGTTCGCTTACTGTGATGTCTGTTCACCGTATCTCTTTGAAATGAGATGTCACTGAATATATTCGCTGTGTGTCTACTGTTTTCTATTTTACTATCTTCGATGTCTAATGTTAAACAGAACAATGCAATTATATACGAATGTTTTAATGAGGCATGACTCATGAATGAGTCACGACTCATCAACTACCATTAAGACTATTTTAACATTATCGCAAGACATTTGATTAATTAAGAACGCTGTGTATAGAGCGTTGTGTAATATTAATAATATCGTGTTGTGTATTATTAAAGGATGCCGCGCTGTACCATTAAGGATACCACGCTATAACATTATTAAGGATACTGATAGTTATCGGTTAGTAAATAAACATTGTAATGACCGATACTCATCGCTAATCAGTATAATATTAAATATTATTAAATCAATTATAATATACATTATATATGTATATTGATATATATATAATAATGTCATTATTATATATATATATTAATATGCATATATATAATATAGAATAATATAGCAATATTATCAATTCAGATATTTATATAATGAATAATATGATGTCATTCGATCAAATCCATTTCAATAGTTAATTTTATTAATAATATGATAATAGATTAATTTTCTCAATTATGATATGTATGTGAATACGTTAATATATATAATAATAATATCTATTATTATTATCATATATAGTGATATGCATAAGTTAATCTATTCTCATAATATTAATATCTCATTCAATTTATCTGATCGAAGCTACAAACATCAACATAACCAAAGCATGGGATTGGAATTTAGTTTCATTACCTCCTGATATAGATGCTCAGCTCTAGCCATCATTCTTTTTCTTTTATATAATCCCCATAGAAATTTAAAAAATACCAAGGCCTGCAGATTGTCGAACAGATGATTCTTCCAATAAATACAAAGCTTTCAACAAATATCTAAGAACTAGAATGATTAAAAATTTAAAAACTGGGCATACATCAAGTTCGGAGAATATACCAATGGAAAAACTATAAATAAAAATAAATAATTTTTCGATATCCATTCTCGAGCATGACAACCAAGTGGTTTATACTTTTCTGCCAGCCAATCAGGACACTTGAATTCCTCCAAACTGCATAAAATACAAAACAAGAGACCTGTATGTCTTTACAACCCATAGTCAAATGCAAACAATTTCCTATGAGCCAATGTACTTGAAAATTACTTCAATTCAAGTTACAAACCCATTAAGTGTTGTACGCATCTCAAACAAGCCATAGATAATCTCCATTGCCTTCTCTTGCAGAAATGGTATTTCATCAACCTTTGAGTTGAATTGTTCCATTAGGTCGTGATGATTGAGTTCTTGTCTCAGGTTCTCCCGAGGGAGCTGAAATGGCAAAGATGTCATCAAGTTATTAAAGGTTAAAAATTTAAAAGAAATGATGAAACCCTTCAATTGTTTGCTTTGAAACAATATAAACTCCCTCATAATAAGTACAACTAGCTCCCAGTTATCTTGGTAAAACTTTCTCACTTAATCATCTCATCGGAACTTCATAAAAATCAAGGAATACAGCTGCAGAACCAACCCAAATTATCCCAGCTCCATTACACATTGATTGAGCATTTAATCCACAAGCATGGTCTTTGACCCAGTCTGCCTGCATATAAAGACAGGATATAAAACATATTTTATTATATATGAAGCCTTGCATGCAATTATAAAACTTCATTAGATATTTCTTATTAAGCAATAAATTCCACATACAAGTTTTTGAGCTTTCTTGTCAAGCTCTCTGTTTTCTTTACATGTTCTCCCCTGCTTTACGAATCCAGGAAAACATTCCAACCTGCCTCCCCCACATCTTCCATTCTTTGGACAAGGTATGCAAGAATCTGTAAAATGAGAAGTAAGAAAAGGTGAAATGTAAAAGCTGCAAACCAAAGAGAGCCCCTATACAACAGATTTTATCTAAATTATACATAGCAGACCCACTCTTCCAGATGGAAAAAACAATGATCCAGTTAAGTCATAAATAATAACAAAAAACAAAATGAATGCTGCTGAAAGATGGGAGACTGTGAATACAAATGGGGCTTGGGTATGCACATAAAAAGATTGGATGAGTCATGCTAAATGGATAACCTGTTGCTAAACAAAGAAGCTCCAAGCTTGGGGAAAATGAATAGGAGAGAAGTTAAGAACAATCATGAAATATAACTTTCCAATTATTTAAAGAATGAACACACTGTCCAGAAGGTCATACAATCGTTGTCATAAAAAAGGATGCAATTTGTAGATCCACTACAAAATGATTAAGATATTCTAGTTACAGTAATTGCAGATCAGAGCCTAAAACTCATCAACAAAAAGAAGTCAATTGATGCAGTGAATGGATAAGCTAGAGTAGGTTTATCTGCCACTAAAGAGGATGCTCTAAACTAGAGGAAACAGAAAAAGAATGAATTCCAAGAGGATATGATGATATAAATTATCCATTTTTTATGACTGCTGGTGCACTACAGAGGATTGTACAGTTACTCCTGTTAAAAAGGAAGTGAGTAGCAGTCCACATGAGAGCAAGAGAAGGAGCTTCAAAATCAGTTGTTGAGTAGGAGGCTCATTGATATGGTCGTCCTTAAGAGAAATCTTCTGCTTTGGTATATCATGTTGAATCAAGCATCCAGGAAAAAGTGTAATGCTCCAAATTGGCATAATCTTACAAGAATTCATCAAAAAACTCAAAACAGATCTCCTGGTGATGAGTTCAAGTTTTGCAGCTTAGTCAGATAAAGAGTTGAAATGTCTTCAACGCATCCACCTGCCATCTACCTTGTTTCCCTAAATAATAAAAAAGAAATATTAAAAAGTAAGAACAAATGTCCAGTTCTGAACAGTGCAACTCTAAATATATGTAAAATCCAGATGTGAAAGAATCTAGGACTGATCCCATGAGATTTGGTAACAATGGTTGAAAAAGGTACTATAATTAGATGACCCATGTTGAGAATACTAGCTAAACACAAATTGGAAAAGAAAGGTCAGCAAAGCAAGAAGGAGATGAGGGAAGGATCTCTCAAATAAACAAGGAGTTAGACTTGTCAAAAGGATTTTAGATCTTTCAACAAGATCAATGTCAATAGTAGGTAATCCACCTAAGATTAGTGATTTTCTTGATCAATTGCAACATACCAATAATGTACACGCCTAGACTACAAGTCAGGTTACCATCAAGTTAAGAGTAAAAGAAGGGGCCAGAGAAAAGACAAGTTGTAAAACAAAGCAAGGATCCATTCCTTTTACGCATTATGCCTACCACATTCATGTGACTGATGAATGATATCCTCCTTCCTTTCATCAATAATTGTGTGATAGTGTACTTAAATGGTATCTGCATTTGCAAGAGCATACAGGAAGAATATATACATTGTTTGCATCACACACTGGAGACCTTTAAGATGAATTGATAGCTGCTCAACTTGAGGAATATGAATTTACAAGGGAATCATTGGTCTGCTTAAGCTTTGTGGTTGATGACAGAAAGAATATTAATCCAACACTGAAGGTCCTTTAAGATGGCCCAGACATTCCAATGTAAGCACAGTAAGAAGCTGATGGTAATTACATCCTAGAGAAATCGCAGAAAAAACAAGTACTCAACTGGGCTAGATATACTGACAGAGGTCGACTGTATGTCAAAACTATTTAAAATGTTGATAATAGAAAAGAGAAAAGCTTGGTTATATGTCAAAGATATTGGAAAAGTCAATAATAGAAAATAGAAACTCTTGATCCCAAACAATAGCAAAACATCTGCCTGTATAAAGAGATCAAAGGGATGTTAGAGATATCACTCTATTCCTTGTGGTAAACATGTGTAAAAAGACACCTGCACGGATGGTGCAGCTTTATGACATGTTATACAAAAAAAAAATTGTATCGTAGATGCAATTAGAATCATATAATGGAACCAGACCTGCAATTTGATGGTCTTTATCCTGTATTTCATGTTTTAAGTGTAATATTTGAGGCAAATTCTCAAGCAGATGTTAGTTGTTTATATTTGCTGGTTATTTGCAGTTTAACTTTTGCACAATAATTTTTATTTATATATGAGCTTATATAAGTTTCACTGACTCAATTTGAAAAATTATGTTTACTTCTTTGATAAAATTAATCATTCAGTCATTTAAGAGTTTAGAAAGATTGAGACTTCGCAAATCTAACTTGGCAATTCAAATAAATAACGTAAGAAGAAATTTAACATTGATAAATTTCTTTTGAAAGAGAACGTTACAGCTGCTTTGAAGGCTAAGCTGTCGCTAAATTTTTCATCGACAGGCATGCTTATGGTAAATCATAGGGTTTCTGTAATGGAAACCCGTGATCAAATAACCACGGGAGATATTATATGTACAAATATAAAAATGTTCAATATCACATTGAATTCTGTTGTAGCATACCCAGATGTTTAATTTAGTTAACTCAACATCTAGTTATTGGTGTAACATACCCAGATGTTTATGAATATAAACTAACACAACCAATTCTGGGTGTGGTGTACTCGGACTTGGGTAAACTATCTCACATCCTAAGTGTTACAAACTTACATCATATGAAAACACTTTCAATCGGATAAACTACCACGTCCATTTTTACATGCTCGGTACCACAATAGACAAGACAGATGTAAGTCCTGGGTCAATTTACGAAAGAACTGCATTTACGCCGAAGGAAACCCACAAGAGAATTTAACAAATTGAACAAAAATTTTGAAATTCCAAACCAGAAAGAAACAAAGGACATGGAATGATAGCTCAATACCATTCGCATTTGAAAATCCAAAGAAAACCGAAAAAAAAAAATCAAAGCTGCATAACTTTATTTGTGAATTGAAATAAATTAAAGCCCTAACCTGATAAGGCCTGCAACTCGGCATCCGATTCGCAGAATGGTTTGAAATACCAGTTGATTATATGAGTGGTGGAAGTGGCGACTAGCGCTGCAACGGCCAAGACGCCTACAAGCTGAACGAACTGATCCTTTGACGGCATTTCCATCGAAGGAGGGGTTTGCTTTCGCCTGTGCTTCTCATTATCGTTAGCAGGGGAATTCGATACATGTTTTGAACGCTTGTACTTGCTGTGTGAGTGAGAGTAAGGACTGAACGACATGGGAAGAGGAGTCGCTGGAGAAGAAGCCATTCATGTACGAATTTCCGGTTTGAATGATATCCACACCCACGGCCGTGAACCTAATTCAGATTTCCCTCCGCCGCACTTTTGCGGCGGCTCTTCGATTCATAAATGGTTTGGTTTTATACACGTTATTAGTTCCTGGAGTAAACTAATGCATTCAGGCAATTGCTGGATATAATTTGATATAAAAAGAATTATGTCTAGTGTGATTGATTGGATGAGTAAAAAAAATTATTTTTCTTACTCAATTAATTTTTAGAATTTGTGCAATCATCTATTTATGTATAATGTTTGTATGTCAAAAAAGTTTTTAAAAATAATTTTAAATTTTTCTTTTCAAACATTTATGAGTCATGTTATTAATTCACCCTATTGATTTCATGAAGAGATAAGTTTTTTCACTTTATTATTGTACAATCTTCAAGAGTTTGAAGATCTAAAATTAGTTGGAAGAATTTATTTTCTATAGTTAGAAGAGGTGCTAATAATGGTGTGAATTGTTAGTTATGGAAATGAATATATCTAAGATAATTTCCATTTTATTTGTTTTGGTTCCATCAGTGCTAGTATTATCAGCGAAAACATTAGGAATTTTAATTTAATAACATCTCATATTCTAGAACATTCAAGTCATCTATAAGTATTGGCAGATTATTTATGCAAATGATGCAAAAAAGTGTGTCAATTACAAGGTAGGTTTTTGTTTGTGGTTAGGCAACTATGGATTCATTTGTATTCCTATTTTCTAGTTTTTCGCAAAAATTTTAATTTTGTCTAATTGCTCTGACATGTTTTCTGATGGGAGAACTATTTTGTCAATGTTATAGTAGAAGTTGTAAAGGTGGACAATTTGCAAAAACACTGCTCATCCTTGGAACCAATTCTTTGAAGGGTGGTATATAGTCTTTTATTTGTTTTATGAAAGAAGTGTGCAAGTTTTTGATCCATCGGTGCTTGAAGAGTTGTTTTGGGTTGTTTGTTCAAGCAAAACATAATTTGTCATGAATAGTGCCTCTGAATTTCTCGTATTTGGAAGAAAATAAAAAATCCAACTTTATAAACATCTAAATTTGTGAATCTTGGTTCTTTGGTAAAATAATTTAATTGTATTTTCATATGATATGTGTGGCAAAGCGTTAAGTTAGCATTGGGGCTTTCCTATCTGTTGATACGCACCAGCATATATGCTTGAATACAAATTCACATTTATGTCGCCTGCTATTGGTTTTGTTCTTGAAAGTTGAGGCATGTAGGTGTTGTGGGATTTGATTGCATCTAATGAATGTCTGGAGTTATAATGATGATTGGTAATTTTCGTGGTTGGGTGTAGTCCCAAGATGGTCTAATGTATTGTTTGAACTCAATGGGGATAGAGATTTTACTTTTATATGAAATAGCTTGAACTTTTCTTAACACATCATTGACAAGATCTAGATTATCACCCATAAATTTAAAGTTGATGTTACTTGCTAGCTAGTGCAAAAGAGAACCTCCACATCAAGTAATTTGTCTTCAAGATTTGAGTACAACCTACCCATTACATACTATAATGCATGTTTCAATAGGCACTCCCAATGATCTATGCATGTATTTATTATACATTAAAATCTGGCCATTTCTAACAAACAAATGTATTGAGGTTTGAAATAGGGTTTTGTGTCACGGTTAAGGTTAGAATTAATTTATGTGGTTGGGTGTAGTCCCAAGATTGTCTAATGTATTGTTTGAACTCAATTGGGATAGAGATTTTACTTTTATATATAATAGCTTGAACTTTTCTTAATGCACCATTGACAAGATCTAGATTACCACCCATAAATTTCACTCGATGTTACTTGCTAGCTAGTGCAAAAGAGAACCTCCGCATCAAGTAGTTTGTCTTCAAGCTTTGAATACAGTCTACCCATTACTTACTATATTGCATGTTTCAGTAGGCACTCCCAATGATCTGTGCATGTATTTATTATACACTAAAATTTGGCCATTTCTAACAAACAAATGTATTGAGGTTTGAAATAGGGCTTTGTGTCATAGTTAATGTTAGAATTAAAGCATGATGTAAGAAGTGCCTAGTCCAACAATGTTGGCCTTGCATATCAAATAATTAAAAGTACTCTACAAAAAGTAAGTTGTGTTGAACCATTCCTTTATGATAGAAGACTATGTTTAATGTAACTTCTATCTAAATGTTGGACAATCCAAAGCATTGTACCTCAATTGGTTGAGCACAATTGGTGAGGATGATAGTATATGATAAAAAAAAAAGGCATTTATATAGGCTAATACCTTTTAAGGCACATTCAGGCTTGGTTGAACGCTCGGGTGAATGGATGAGATTCGTCTACATGTGGCTACTTACCCAAAGGATCACTTCTAATTTACATGTATGCTTACTTAAAATGTTGCAATACAATATATAAAGGCAAAGATGTTGCCATCTATGCAATCCAACCATTGCTATCAAACAAAAAAATATGTGATGAAGTGTTTTCCAAAAGATACCCTGATATACTTTGGAATGTCTTTTGCTAGTCATAATTAGCCCAAACCACCAAAGAGAACAATGGAGTGAGTAGCAAAAGGAACTTTTTTTACTTGGGGAAAAGCTTCACACAATCAACTATAATGCTTGTTAGTAACCTAGGCCGAATGAAGCTCATCTAATGAACTAAAACACAATAATTGAAATAGATAATATCCCAAAATATTGCTAATGTTTTCCACTTTAAAGGATTCATCTGCTTTATTGGGATGAAAAGGCTTACATGTGTGGTGTATGCATTTATGTCAAAAGATGTCAAATTTTTCAGTTCTCTAACAATAAGATAGATAATTGGTCTATCAAAACTTTTATAGAAAGGGTGATTCTAATGTTGAACTAATCGTGTGTGATATTATAGCATTGCCAACACCTTCTACAGTCATTTGACGGGGTGTTTCAATGAAATAATGGTGTTTAGTCAATAAATTATCCAATGTAAGGCATAGAGTTATTTGAATGTGTGGGACTAGCTGCATTAAATCACTAGATTCTATAAAAAAAAGTTGTTGATACTTTAAAAAATGGGTTGATGATGAATGCACCCCAATAATTCCTAGTGTCAAATTCATGATGATCAAGCATGTCAAGTTTGTTCAATTGAGAAATTACACTAGGGTAGACACTTCAAAGCATAGAGCACTAGGATCTAACCTACATTATTATGTCAAGTGTTGGTATAAGATCTTAGTTCACTCCAACAAAAGGACTTGAAAACATCAAACACTTTTGTAGGAGTAGTGCAGAAAGGATATATTGTTGACTTGGTGGTCAGCACCTCCTTGGAGATTCGTGACATGGCTTAAACACCTCATGTGGGTCAGGTTAAATCTGACATTTGTATCGAGCATTGACAATTTGATCTTTGGGTGCAACGACCAATGATTCCAACAATTGGTATCAAAACCTTGGGTCACGAGTTCAAGTCTCCCTTCAATCGGCGTTGAAGGCTCAATCGGTGTTGAGGGGGAGATTGTTGACTTGGTGGTCAGCACCTCCTTGGAAATTCGTGACATGGCTTAACTACCCCTGTGTGTCGAGTTAAATATGGCATTTGTATCAGGCATTGACAGTTTGAGCTTTTGGTGCAACGGCAAATGATTCCAACATATACATGGGATATAATTATGAGGGTACATTTCTTTCACTTTCTAAGTCTACTCGATGCTAAAAATGTCCAATTTTGCATTTATTCAATAATTCATATGATTTGAAATTTGAAAGGTTGTCCCCTATATGTATCAATATAGACTGCAGTTGTAATATTTTCATCATTAAAGGACAAGCCTCAAGTTTTCCTTGTCTACATTTAAAGAAACAAGTAATTTTTTATATAATATAAGAGTAATTTTAGAGGCTTGTTGCAAGACTCATTGACACTAATATCACAATTAACACTACTCTTATTGAGGAACATGTGAAAGGTAGATGGTGTTGGGTTTTCAAAGTCCACGATAGTGGATGTTCAAGTAAACATATGTTAGTGGGTCTCAAAAATATACTCAATCCTTATCATACATTTAGTGATGTAGTTGAGAATTTGGAGTCATGATAGAACAGCTTGATAGTCCATATTTGTTCAAATCATTAAATTAATTACATGGTTTTAAGCAAGGCAAAACTTCTTGCACAATAAAATCCAATGACATCTCAAAAATAAATACCATTGAGTTTCCAATTACTAGTACCAACATTAAGCAGAGTTTTGTTGTAATACCACATTGCTTCTTATATTCATTAAACTTAATATTTAGAGAGAAGTAATTATTGTACCATATTGCTTTAGTAATTCAATTTGTACTTAATGCTCCTCTAGCCATTATTCCAACTAAAAAAATGATGAATATTGTCATGGGGTTAGTGCCTTTCTTTGAGAATAAGGAGCAATAGCTCAAGGCAAAAATCAGATCAGTTCATGAATTGGAGCACCCACCCCTTTCAAAAATCAGTGATAAAGAGAAAGGGTTCAAGAGCTTAGAAGAGTGCAAGAGTGAGTTTGATTTTATGTTGCCCATGATCCAAGTGACAATAGTTGAAGACAAGGAGATACAAATAGAGCTGTTCAATAACATACTAGAGCGGGTAATGGCCCTAATGAATTGGATGTACTTGAGTGGAGAAACAAATATTTGAAGAAGAGATAGAGGTGCAATGGGCACACATTTTTGGAATTTTGAAATTTTGTTGACAGGGCAAGATGTCAGATGATAGGGCCACATACACACTCCAATTAATGATTTAGTTATCTCTAAATAAGGATCTTGCCAGACAATACCTTGGTCACGGATGCCTTATGGTTTATCAATGAAATTTAATATAGTTGGAGAAGAGAATTAGATTTCAGTGCCTTGGTCATTTCAACATTCAACCAATTTCCTTTATTTTTAGTCAATTTGTCCAAGCAGTTGAAGAGTCACTTTCCTTCCTATCCGCGCTTCTACAATCATGGCCACTTTCCTTCTTTAGCAATAATTCAACTTTGGCGCTCAAGAGCATGTTTAGCCATCATATGCAGCCGAGCAAATATCTGAAAAATATTCCTCTTTAAGGAAAATCAACTGGGCGGGTAGAATAGAATTTTTTTGTATTGGGCAGGTCGAATAGAAAATTTCCGAGTCTGAGATAGGATGTGTAGAATGTAACTATTTTCTTGATGCAAATATCAATGTGGGGTTAATATACAATATCACTTTATTGTCTCCAATTCGTGTACTCACTTCTATATAAATTCAATATATTACGAATGTTTGAATTTGTCATTTCAATGTTCTTATCTTGTGTTAATTGTTTACTGTTTTCTTTCAAGTATGGAGTAATTAACTGTAATATTGCATACAGCTTTAGGATCTGTAAGTTTTTGTGATCATCATATGTGATTGTTAATGGCAGGCATTAACTAAATTGAATCCATTGGGCTTGATGTAAATTTGTTAATAGCGAGTATTTGTGGTTTTCCACCTGACTTTGTAGCCCTCGGATAAGCATTGATCTATGAGATGTCCTTTACTATTATAGAAACAAATCAATTATTAAAATCTTTTAAGTTTCCTGATGTTAGGAAGAGAATTAGTTTAGAGTTTATTCCCAACTGTTGATGAATAACCAAGAGTATTGCCGAATTCAATGTTAAATCTTTCCATAGTATATTTTCATTGGGAACTATCTGCTTAATATACAATATTCACTGCAAATTATATCAGATCTTTAAATGTTGTTAGGTTCATTCACCTAGGTTTAGCAGAGCCTAATGTGCAGAAGATTTCAGCCTTAGATTGATTCTCATTCATTGGCCACTAACCCATGGAGCCTATAGATTGAATCTGGCTAATTCATAGGAAATCTGGAACATCAGTTGGAGCATCCAAAACAATGGTTATTGCCTTTAGAATATAAAATGTTTTAAATTGGAAAATTCTTAAATGATGCATCAAAATAAAATGCAGGCAACAAAGGAGCGCAGCACACTCTACTTTTGACCTTGCATTATCATCCTTGTTTCCTCTCGATTCAAACTATACCAAGGCTTTGATCGTGTCTAGATCAGGTCAAACCAATTATGTTGGATTGAAGGTAACAGCGGCTATTTTTCACATACATAAAATGATAAATAATAGACAAGTACTGAACTTCAAAAATTACATATTTCTTGAAAAAGACTTTCCAACTTTTGAAAAACAGTGATATATGGGCTCAAGGGAGATGCTTGGCTACTCCCAGTGTCCATAAATAATTTGTTGATAATGACCTCTGTTGACGTTCCATTGAAGGAAATATATAGAACCATTGCTGCTCCAATTGATAAGCAGAACTGCACTGACTATGCATTATTGTGCTAAATACCATTTGAATCAAAATATCCAAGAGCAGAACTCGGACAAGTGAATTCACTGACAAAATCATTTTTGATACAAAGACATCTTTATCCTACACAGCCTCATTAGAGGCTTGCAAAGAACTTTGCTATTACATTGAAAATATAACATTTAACTAATGTACAAACTACAATGAATTGAAGACTTGTAGACTGACAAGCCAAGGAATTCTGGGAGAAACCTCTGTTCCTACAATGTAGAACTGCCGAGCATATTGGAAGCTACCTGGTACAGACAATTGAGAGGAAAAGAGTGTGCAACCATAAAATATTTATTCTCTCCCGCCAAATCAAAAAGGGGGCAAAGAAGAAGCTGGATATATATAAAACACAAACAACCTTGCACGACCTTCACACCTTAAGAATATCTACCTTGGCTATTAGTGGCCAAGCCATAACTCAGCAAGGGTTTCAATTCTTCTTGAACAGCAAAACTCTGTATTGCCATCTCCTCAAGGATAATAGACAAGGCAGATTTGCACACTTGTTCATCTGGGAATGCAAGTGTCCATCTTCCATCAACCAGTCCCTTACCCCTAGATCTTCCAGAACTCGTGCCATTTTTTGTAGAATCTGGCAAATTAAATGGCCGTACCCGCAGATGTAGCCACCTTGGATGTTTTTCATCTATTCTAGGCTGTCATCCACAGAAAATGAAAAAAAAAATGATCAATACTCTATTCCATGACTATACTATCTTACATATTTTTATTACTACAAATGTAGTTGTCATGTAAGTAAAATAAAATCAAGCACCTGCAAAGAAATTGACTGTTTTACAAAGATGAAAAAATCCAAATGTTTCAGGGATACAAAGCATGCATAATAGCACAATGAAAATTGAAAATGATTTCATCATCCTCGCACACAATAATTAATGGCATATCTATAAAACCATCAAGCTTCTATGTTGCAGATAAACATCACAAATTTAATTTTCACAAGTGTGCATTTATATCACAGCATCTCCATGGCCTGTCTCTACTCTTGCAAGATATGTTAAGATCAAAACCAGGCTTATAATAGGTTCTATAAATATGAACAGGCCAACAGTGAAATACAAACTGGCTAACACCATAAGATGAACAGACACCATCATAACATTGTATTCAACTGATAGTTTGCGCTCAGAATTATATATAGCTATATTGATAAGCAAACTTCATATTCCATCGTAATTAAGACAGCATATCACAGCTGATACATAGGCATATTTCTGCATTTTGCGAAAAAGTCATGAACCAAAAAAATAGTAAAATAAAAGCTTACAACTGAGCCAGCTAAAGGAGCTGCAACACGAACAATCCCTCGACGTTGTTTAAGAGGAACTTCTTCTGCAAGCATCAAACATCCAGATTTCCCCTTTGCCACAGCTAAGAAGTAAAATGGACGCTCTTTCCCTCTCTCAAATGCTATCCTGCAAGGAAGTGCATCATCTGCAGTTGCAGTGAAAGTTTGGAAAATTTCAGGATCCCTAGAAACATAGGATATATTTAATGCAAATAAATCGGTTTATGGAATGAACATGAAAAATATGAATTTTCTGTTCTGAAGTTTGCAACTATGGCAACTACCATTAGCATCATCCTTAATAAATTTAAGTTCCAATGCATTCTATAATAAGTAGGGGATTAACTTTAAACATTCTCACCCAAATTCACTTCAGTGCCTATCTTGGGAACCAGGATATCTATGCCTGCCCTCCTCACCCTGGAATTCTCATTTGTATCACTCGGAAAACCAAACTCAAGAATGTTGTGTGCATTGCCTCCAATTAGAGAACTTCTGAGATAATGATACAGTACAAAGTCCTGGTATTCAACACTTAAATTCAGAAATTTTTACAATAATTATTTGTATATCAATTTCACAGATGATAAAAACTCTTTATTTCTAACACTTATCTATAAAGTTTCAAACCCTAATAAGACAAAAGACTAAAAGCTAAGCTCAGACAAAAAAGGATCCTAACCAACTAGGATAAGAAACCCTAGAGACCAGTAAAAGTCCAGAAATAGCCAAATGGGCCTCAAGAAGTCATTGTAGTCCAACAGTCAACTAACAACCTTAACTGTCTTCCGCATTCTTTGACCAACAAAGGAAGAAGAGTGATCACCTGCCAAAAGAATCAAAAACTAGGTAAAGGCTACTAATTTAATATTTTTTAAAGATTGATCCGCATAACCATCTGTAAATTACTTTATCAAGCATTATTAATTCAAAATAAAATCCAATTACAACAGTGACAACTTACCATCCACAAGGACAGACTGTGACTCTGGAAGAAGAACAAATACAGAAGCTCTCTCAAGGTCTGGTTTCTCAATGGCTGTGAATCAAGTAGAAAAATAATCAAGAATGGCATACAAAATATTTGAAAAGATCCAATTTTAGAACCTGGAACACAAAAATTATATAACATGATGTCATGATGGGCATACCTGTCTTGCAGTTTTTCCATTCATCCACAATAACTGCTGAGATATGATCACACCAGCAATCCTTCGTTTCTTTCAGAAGGTCATTGCTAGCCTCTTTGTAAGCCTCCTGCTAATCAGAAAAGGTTTATGTAAACAAAGCTTTCAGATTTAAGCAATGTACAGTAATTATTTATTTTTTCCCTCTGGAGGTAGGGGAAGGCCCAGCAGATTAAACACAGAGATGACTAATTAAAACAAATCAAAAATTGAGCATATCAAATTCTAAAGCAACAGTTTGTGATTTTCATCATCAATGAAACATCATATTTTAATTTAACACATTGCACCAAAGTTTTAACTTAAATATTGTGAAATACTAAATGGATACGTTAATAATAATGAGTAGAATTTTAAGTCCAATTCTAAGTTTCTTTTGAGGAGCACAAATTAATGATCATCCAAACATGGAGCAAGATTGTTTATGGAACTGCATAAGGAAGAAGCCAGTTTTTTTGGTGGATAAGAAATAGCAATTTAATTGAGGAAAAGAAAAGTGCTTCTGACACCAATGACAGCTGTGAAGTATCATAGCTAGAAATTTAAAAACACAAATGGATTGGAATAATCATTAATCCCATTTAAAAAGGCTATGATAAACATTGAACTACCTTGTGGAGTTAAAAAAACTTTCAAATATTACGCAAGCTTCCCTTTAATCTTCTTTGTCAGAACCTCTAGGCTAACTCTGTATAATCTAGTAGTACCAAAATAGTCATTTAGCGAAAGATGTCACAAAAATAGTCATAAATGCCATGAAGTTAACAGAATTTGTTTCAACAATGAGAAGAACATAAACTAGAAAATAAACATTCACATTTAAGGCATCATTAAAATTTAAAATGTAAACAGAATTCAATTCTGTGACAAAGAGCAGCAGAAAGCACTCACTGTAATAATCTATGTTAACGAAACTGCCTAGAATGGTACAGTACCTATCAGGTACAGAAAGAATTGGTTGCTCTGTGAATTTGGACGGGTTGCCAATTTAATCCACAGAGCACAAATTTTCGGTCCCAGAATCACATAAACCTAATCCTAAATGCTTTATGGAACATCAAAACAACTTAAGACACAAAAATGAACACATTTACCTCATTTAGAAAACAAAACACACAAAGCAAAGAGGTCATGTGCAAGAGCCCATTTTCTGCCAGGTAGATCATGAAGGAACCTGGACAACTCTTGGAATAGATGTAAAAAAAATGGCGAACATTTTTGTATTTTTTTCATTCTTCATGTGAGTTAGGATCTATATTTTAAATTTAATTGGAATATGTTGTTTTAAAAACTTCTTGCCATAAGTATTAAACTATCAGCATATTCTACCCGTGTAGACCAAACACCATTTAAAATAAACACAACTCACCATTGTGAGAATATGTTGACAAGATTGAGCAAATGTCTGGTGGTGGGACATATGTTGGAATTTATAGGGGGTGCGGCGTGAGATATCCAAGTTCATGCACTCAGACAAAACCCATTTTGTTCAGTATCCTAGCATACACATCAAATCTAGCCCAAGCAAGAAGGATGCACCTATACCAACATCTAGAGTGTCGGAATATATTTCAGAGAAAAAGCATGCTTAAGCAACAGTTGCCCTTAGATCAGGTTATCATTTGCAAATAACAGAGTTTGAATCAAAGAAGCCCCCTTCTTTCCCAGGCCTAGTGTTCCTACTTCCTAGCATTGTGATAGTGAGCCTTGGCCATGAACGAAGGACAGTCCACCACACATAGGAGAACGAAGGAGTCAATGATAAAGTCATTTGAAAATGAATCTTGAGAGATTGTTGATCAACGCATTGCAAGATGAGTTTATTCACATGGGTTGTCTTTCAATGCTGTTGAATCACCATATTACCAAGTAGTTATCAGGACAATAAATAATGATCAAAGGATGCACCTATACCAACATCTAGAGAGTTGGAATATATCTCAGATCAAATGCATGCTGAAGCAACAGTTGCCCTTAGATCAGGTTATCTTTTGGTAATGACAAAATTTCAATCAAGGAAGCTCCCTTCTTTCCCACTCCTAGTGTTCCTAAAGTTGTCATAGTGAGCCTTGGCCATGCATGAAGGAGAGTCCACCACACATAAGAGAAAAAAGGAGTCAATGATAAAGTCATTTCAAAATGTATATTAAGAGATTGTTGCTCAACACATTGCAACATGAGTTTATGCACATGGGTTGTCTTTCAACGTTGTTGAATCACCATATTAACAAGTAGTTATGAGGACAATAAATAAGGATTTAAAATGGTACATGAGCCCAAATTTTGACAAGGTGTGCAACAGGTCATTGGCAAGGAGATGAAACATGTAGAAAATTTACTAAAAACTATTAAAGGATTCTTGGATCAAGGAAATGGTGTCTATCATTTCCGAATGATGGAAGGATGCTAAAAGGTGGCCCTTGAATAATGTTATTGCAATGTGTCCTAAAAGGACATTATTTTTGAATGTCATGGATTGAAAAGGGTAGATGAATAATGTGCAATTTATTTTTGTCATACTATACGGGCCATGTTTACTTTTTTAGCTCGGTTCGGAACTTCTACATAGGTTCAATATGAACATGCAAGTAATTGAGGTATTTCTATTTTGTAAGCCACTTATGTGATAAAGTGAAAATTGTTATTTAATTAATTAAGGCTAATAAAGTGTGGATAAGCACTAATGATTTAGATTTACCTTCCAAATCATCTCCTACATGAGATAACGCTTTCCTTTTGTGAGATAAGAATGCTATTTTGGGTGTAAATTGTTTGCACACTTTTGTTCATTTCAACAATTCGAATTTCAATGATGTGTGATTAATTTGGTGTTTATAAAGCATTCATAGGCAATAAATCATCGTGACTGAAATTTCAATATGGTATTAAGGGCAATTAGTTTTTGTTGTTTTTTAGTAGTATTTACAATAGCAATAGAGCTAGGGTTTACAACTGTAACTTTTAGAAAATATATTTCAAAAACAATTTTGTAGTTCTATTATTTCCAAATCTACAAGTTCGTTTTTACAAGAACAAATTTAATGGCATCACCTAGTCTCCTTTTGAGGATAGGTTGGATGGCGCATTAATTTCCTCCATTGGAAAATCAAATTGACTTTGTTACTGGAAGAAAATGAGCATTGGGAAATCATAAAGGATGTGATTCCTAAACCCAAAGATGCTCAACAATTGTTAGCTCACAATAAGAAAGAGGTTAAAGCAAAGTGAATGATCCTAGATATAGTGAAGGATCCTGTAATTCCTCACTTTTCAGAAAAGAAAACAGTCAAGATGATACTTCACTCTGGTTAACCCTTTCTAGAGTGAAAATATTAACAAGAAAATGATATTAAGAAAAAAAATCCGATCCCTAGAGATGTCTAGTATGTATACTATTAATTACCTGATGGAGGGCAACATTATGACAAACTTGCAACAACTGGAGAGAAGGTTGAAGTTGTAGAGCTACTGAACTTAGCTTTGAATGGGTTCTCAATGCTCATCATCACGACATGCATCTGTTCAAAGCTTAGTTGCCGGATTCGCGTCTTAGGGGTTGGATCCAAATCCGGGTCCGGGTCCGGTCCGAGTTCGGATTCGCTCTGGGTCCGTGACGGATCCAAGCAGGGTCCGTGCACGGGCCTATGGATCCGTCCGGATCCGCGGCCCGCGGATCCGGATGGACCCACAGGTCCGTGCACGGACCCTGCCTAGATCCGACGCGGACCTAGGGGGATCCAACGCAAATCCTCGAGAATCCCGCGCGGATCCGTGTGAATCCCCAGGGACCCGCGGCCTATGAAGGCATAAAGCACTTAATATGCCATTTTTTTCAGCTAACCCTAAATTGACAGGAGGATTTATACAAATATAACATTTAAGTATAAGTTCTTATACTTTAATTTATATCTGTATAAATACGTTCCAATACATTCCCGGATGTTTGAGATAGGTTTCAGCTTCATAGGAGTTAAGATGCAAATTCTAGATTTTGGGGGTTTTCGAAAAATTCCAGACTTAGCCAAATTTCAGAATTCAGCAAGCCTTCAGCAGGGTTACCTCCCACAATCCATCATGGCTTTCTAAGGTCAAACTGAAGGTGGTAAAAGGATTCTCAAAGGGTTTTAACTCATTTTATCACAAATCACTTGGTTTCGACCCCATCTCTATGACAGACTTAGCTTAGCTCTCGCCCAAATCCCAGTCAGACATGACTTCCCAATAGGCCAAAATCACTCAAACCTCATTTGCCGGACCTAGGGACTTGAAAACAGCCACCAACAAAGACTACCTAAGACCTAGTTATGAAGACTTTGACATTTGGCATTGATCAATGATCAAGCATCATAAATTCATAGTATGAAATGATTTAGTTTTAGAATTATGTATATTTCTCTTAGATTTTTGGATATATAATGCATATATATATTTATATATATACTCACAAATCCAAAACGGGGAAAAAAAATTTCATGAATCCACAAACCGGATTCTCGAACCCGAATCCATCCCCGAACCCGAATCGGCAACTAAGGTTCAAAGCATTTATGCCAGGGAAAAGCTTCCTTCCTTTGAGAGACTATGGGATGATTCTATCTAGGAGGAAACTTGAATCGAGTCAAAAGCCAACGAGATAGGTAGTAGCATGAACTCAGCTTTCATTGTTCAAAACAAGGGAAATAAAGGAAAAGGGAACAAAAAAGGTAAGGGAAAGGATGAGGAAAAATCCTCACAATCAAGGAAAAAGGACTTGAGTCTTATCAACTGCTTCAATCATCACAAGTTTGGTCATTATGCGTCAAGTGTTAAGAAAAGAAGACAAACCAAGACTTCAAAGTTTAATATCGAACAAGAAGGATTTTATAAACACTTGGCAAGCATGCCAATGCTACTTTCCCAAGTAACAAGCATAGGTCTAAAGAAATTTTAGACTTAGAGCATTTTGATGTGTGTGGACCAATGTCAATAGGACCAACGTTCAAAGTATGTATTATGTTTCTTTAATTAATGATTTCTTTCACAAGACAACAATTTCTTATAGACCAAGGATGACACCTTTAGCATTTTTCAAGAGTTCAAAGCTCTAGTTGAGAACCAAACAAGGAAGAAGATCAAGGCCTTGAGCTCAAACAATGGGGGAGAGTACACCTCCAATTAGCTGCAAAGTTTCTGCATGGAAGCAAGGATAAAACCGGAGTGAAACAATTTCAGACAACCCACAGTAGAATGGGATTGTCAATAGAAAGAATCAATCAACCATAGGCGTTGCTAAGGCCATGATTCATGACCTGGACTTGCCAATGTTTCTTTGAGTAGAAGCATGTTTAACAACAATTTAAACCTATAACACGTGTCCTCATAGGATCTTGGAGGAGAGGACACCAGAGGAGGAATTCCATGGTGTGAAGCCAAAGTCTTCATTTTCGCATCTTTTTTGTCCAATATACTTGTAGAGGACAAAATTGGAACCTCCTAGCATAAAGGGTTTATTTGTAGGTTACAATGAGACTTCAAAGGCCTACAAGATCTAGATTCTAGAGCTAAGGAAAGTTCTTGTCAATAGGGATGTCAAGTTTGAGAACTTTGCATCTAGAAAGTCTCGAGAATTCATTCCAATAATAGATGATGTGAAGCAGGGAGCTCCAGAGGTTGAATCTCCAAAGATTCCAATTGTTTCCAATTCAAGACAACAGCTCCATTCTATTCTTTTGTTAAGAGCTCTTGATGGTTTCATAGAGAGGAGATCTCCAAAGTATTTTCCTACCTACATTGCATTGATGAGTAACATCATTTAGTCTTCTTGACTCCAAGAAGCAATGGATAAACAACAAATTTAAATAGGTGCAGAATTCCTTCCTCACTAAGAGGGAGTGTAGAGTTGTTTAGTCAGTTTGGAAGTTGTACAAAAGTTTAGTATGAACATGCAAGTAGTTCAACTTATTTGTATTTTGTAGTTCACTAAATATTGAGAAAATAAAAACCATCAAATTAATTGGCCATTGAAGAGGTCACACCTAAAAAAGTCATTCAAGTCACAACAAACAACAGAAAAAATTCCACATGGCTATCATTGGTTGAGGCACAACATCAACACATCTTTCGTACACCTTGGGCCATCCCTCCACTCAATAAAAAATCTATCACATTCCTTCTTTAGATTGACAGAGAAAAGGAAGCGCTAAATAAGATGATCACTCATCTTCCCTAAATCTATCATTCCACAAAGCCACAACAACGGTTTGTACAATTCTACTCAATGTAGTCCTCTTCTGGTTTGCTTTAGTTCTCAACCTTTGGCAACAGCTGCTATAGCTTGTTCTTTGCTGCCATCTACAGCAAGGACAACTCCACCTCAAAGGGAACTGGAAAAAGCTGCCAAGCTCGTTGAGATAATCAAGCATATTCCATAACAACTATAAACCCTTATTCAACATAGAAGCAGTGCCATGATCCAGATCCAAACCTGCATACTATTCAGGTTGATTATAGGATATAACTTCATTTGCAGGAGGAAATACTTGCATGACACTGTACCATAAGACCTATCCTCTTTGGCATGAGCCGTCACTATCACTAAGAACTTGGGATAATGCTTTTGAGTTGTATCTTCCAGCTTATCTTGGTCTACCGTCCATTTCTAATGTTAAACTATTAAATCACTAACAGATAGCGTGGAAGAATAATTATGCTCGTTGTGATTGCCAAAGATTTCTTCATCTTCCAGTCTCATATGTTAATGACAGATTATTCTTCAATTAGGTACATTATTACACGATGGAGAATTAATATAAAAAAATCTTGTAGTATGAATCCATTCTGTTGAATTTTGTACAAAACAAGTTACATTTCTAGTATGTTGTTATCTTGTTCTTGAATTTCTCTTGTTGAGTAGCACTTGGAGTAACATTGCTCTCTCATTCAAAACTCATTTAGAACTTTTCAAATATGTTGTCCTCCAAGCACCCCTAGCCCCAAAACAAGTTGATGAACTCCTTGTATAAACCACAACCTTTCAAAAGGATTTCAAAGCTATAATATAAATTTATGGGTTATAGATTATTAAAGTAATATTGTAATATTTAGCTTACAATTGTCATTTGAGTAGTTTAGTTAGTAACTTTCTATTTTGTGAGTCGAATAGTTAGTTTTAGTGACTTTTGTTTGTCTTTAGTTCTCAATTGTTTCCGTTATGAAAAGAGATTCTGTAATCTTCTATATAAGAAGTATTCCTCTCCTTTGCTAATAACAAAAATCAATTAGCATTTCATGGTATCTAAGCAAATGTTGTCTTTTGGCGAACTTTTCCAATAAAATTTGTGGTTTAATCACAGAGATTTAGAAGAAATTTCTAGAAGTTTTTTGTTTGGTTTCTTAAAAACAAAAGTCATGGGTTTTTTTAGCAGATTTTTTTTTAGAATAAAATTTGAGGTTTTCTTGGATCATTTTGTGAGGGTAATTTCAGAAGATTATCAAGGATTTTTTATTGGTTTTCCGCTTGAATAAAAATAGAATTTTTTTAATTAAGTGCTAGTTTCTGGATTCAATTGTGTATTCCTTTTTTTTCCATCAACGTTTCGGATCATACTACATGATCCATCATCATGTCTCTTTTCTCTCTAGCATCCTGATGATGGATCATGTAGTATGATCCGAAACGTTGATGGAAAAAAAAGGAATACACAATTGAATCCAGAAACTAGCACTTAATATTATGGATTGTGGAAATCTAATGGATCTGAGAATTTTTTTAGCAGAGGATTTTTCAATCGTTCTTTTTTGTTCCAACAAAAATCATGACAGGTTTTTTCCAAAAATCATGGAGGGTTTTTGCACAATTTTTCCCATAATTTTTTTCAAAAATGTGGGTTTTTACACTTTTTGATACAAAATGAGGGCTTTTGATGATTTTTTAACAAAATCATGGTGTTGTTTTATAGCAACTTTTTTTGACAACTTTTTGATCAAATCATGGTTTCTTGCAGCTATTTTTGGGTTGCACCTAAGAATTTTGGGGCAAACTACGTTCCCACAAAAGCACTGGAGTTTTTGAGTGAATTTTATTTTACAAAATTGTGTTTCTGTTCTTCTATAGCAATGGATGTTTTTTGCCCTGGTTCTTTTGATGATTTTTGGCAACATCATGAATTTTCCAAAATGCAAAAGTTTAGAGTGATTTTCCAGAAAATCATGGGTATCCAGAATTTTTGCATGATTTTTTAAAACAAATGAAGCACCATCTCAAAATTAGGAACTAAAATGAATTACAAAAGTCTGAGATGCAATAATGGCACTCAGAAAAATAAACAATAGTAACTCAATCCTCTTCAAAGATCACACCACATCCTTAACTTCAGCGTCTCATTTCACTTAGAAATTACAATCTCCAAAAATGTGCAAAGCTACAACACAGCATCCATGATCTCATATATCTTCAGAAATCACACGTCTGATAAAACACTTCCTCATCAGTCTATAGTAATAATATATCTCAGCAATGATATGCTCGACAATCTTTCTTCCTTATTTCAAATGCAGTATAACTCACCTCACCGATCTCACCTTCAATTCCAGCCAAAATCATCCATCACAAACATAGTTTTTTCACAAGAATATACTTAACCACCCAGTACTATTCAAGGTTTCACATTACAAACAATATGTCTGCTCATTTTAAAAACAAAAATGCCCAGCTATATTTTACACTGCTCATACCTGTTCAGGAACATCAAAATGCCCAGCTAAGAAAAGTAATGAACACATACACCCTTGAATAAATATATCTGCTGTATTTTTAAAAAGAACAGCCCTCTGTCCTAACAAAATAGCTGCAAATCTCCACATAATAAATTGCACCTATTTTTAATTAAGCGCCACCCACACCATTAAGAAATTCCTCAACGCACAAATATATTTATGCAGAATAGCTTCACACCACTTGTTTCCGAGAAAATTAAGTCACGACTCTTATGCATTCCTTTATCCTCTTCACACAACTCAAAGAAAAGTAAACGCATCATAGGTAAAAATTCCTTATGTGATTTCTTTCAATCAAAACTGAAAACAATTTCAACACTACCCCCACTTCTCTCAAAAAATTTATATATATATATATATATATATATATAAAAAGAACAGCCCTCTGTCCTAACAAAATAGCTGCAAAACTCCACATAATAAATTGCACCTATTTTTAATTAAGTGCCACCCACACCATTAAGAAATTCCTCAACGCACAAATATATTTATGCAGAATAGCTTCACACCACTTGTTTCCGAGAAAATTAAGTCACGACTCTTATGCATTCCTTTATCTTCTTCACACAACTCAAAGAAAAGTAAACGCATCATAGGTAAAAATTCCTTATGTGATTTCTTTCAATCAAAACTGAAAACAATTTCAACGCTACCCCCACTTCTCTCAAAATATATATATATATATATATATATATATATATATATATATATATATATATATATATATATATATATCGTTGTTTTCAAACGCACGACTCAAAATGGTTCTTCAGGCTTTTAAATAATTGAAGGCGTTACACAACCCCACTCCCACACTCGTGCCAAAAATAGGAAGAACAAATAAATAAAGTTGCCATTGTCCAAACATAGATAACCATGAACCACAATTCAAAGCAAAAACACCAAGTATAAATGGGAATATATGCAATGCATCTTTAAACAAGCCACCACTTATAAAAAGAAGAATTTGATCCTTTTGAAAATTCAAATGATGACATGGCATTTGACTAAGCAGCTGAAGAAGAAACCCAAGTAGCTCAAGTAGACAACTAGAGAGCTCAAGAAGATACCCAAGTAGCTCAACCAGACAGCTAGGCAGCTCAAGTACATAACCAAGTAGCTCAACCAGAAAGCTAGGCTAGGCGGCTCAAGCACATAACCAAGTAGCTCAACTAGATAGCTAGGCAGCTCAAGCACGTAACCACGTAGCTCAAGCAACTCAACCAGACATCCAAGAAGCTCAACTAGACAATCAACCAGCTCAAACAAGTAGCTCAAGTAGCTCAAACAAACAACCAGGCAGCTCAATCCAAATATCTATCACATAGAATAATCCTTCGAAATTTATACGACCTTGATCATCAACCTTTGACATCAATGACAACATACTCAACAATCTCCCCATTTGTCATTGATGGAAACTCCATTTGAAGCCAAATTGAAACAGAGAGGCTTTGAAGTAAAACTGCTCTGAAATAAACTAAAACAAACTGACTTACTCTGAAATAATGCTTCTCCCCCTAACTTATCTCTCCCCCTTTGACATCAATGATTGATACCAACCTGCATAATTGAAACCAACTTGCATAACTGAAACCAACCTACATAACTGAAATTGGGGCAAATAGAATGTGACAATGAAAAACTCCCCTTGAGTCCAAACAACAATTTAATGACAAAGTGAAAACACTCCCAACTTCTCCCTTTTGATTTCATAAAGAATGTATAGATTGTTAGCAGCCCTGCTTGCATTAGCACACTATTTACCGTCTTTTCTTAATCACACTACAATTTGAATTAAAAACCAAACTGTGTCATTGATCACACAATTGACTACCAATTAATAGATTATGTTTCAAACCTTCTACATATAAGACATTCTCAACTTTAGTCTCAAAATCATCCAAAACAAGTGTTCCTTTACCTCCGATTTTTGCAGATGTATTACTGGCAAATCTTACCTTATTTCCATTAGTGCTTTTGAGAGTGAGAAACTTGCTCTTGTCTCTAGTTAGAACAGCCACTATCTATATACCATATGTTTTTCCCATTTTGTGCAAGAGAGACTATTTGCACAATCAAAGATTCCACTAACACTTCTTTCTCCTTCTTCCTCCAAAGCTTGGAAACTAAATAGCTTTATCCTCTTTCTCTAATTGCTTGTTCTTCTTGGAGAAATTTGTCATGCCACTTTTACAAACTTTTGCAGTGTCACCAAAATTATTACATTTATAGCATACAATATTGTAGTTTCTTAGAGGAGAAAAAGAATTCTTACTCTTAAATCTGAAATCATTTCTTGTAAACATTCTGCAGTTGATTGCCTTCTGTCCAAAATAATTGCAAGAGAAACAAAAACCATGAAAGAAAGAATTATTAAAGCTATGCATATGTGTTATTGAATCCTTTGACCTATCAATGCTGGTCTTCTGTTATTCTTCTTTTGTGGACATAAAACTCTGAGCTTCTTCAAGACCAACTCCACCTTCATCTTTAGATGATTTTTGTGGGAAAATGATCTTGTCCAAGGACATAAAAAATTTCTGATTTATCTTCTCATCATTTAGCTATGTTGAAGATTTATTTAACTTTCTAAGTGAAACAATCTCAACTTCGAGTCTTACACAACTTTCTTCCTTGAGCTTAAGTTGTTTCTAACTTCTTCAATTTTTTTTGCTTCTACAACCTGAACCTTCAAGTCAACTATCAATTTTTCTACTTCTCCAAGAGCTAGAGATATCTTGGTATTCGCCTTATTTTCCTCTTTTAACAACAAGTTCAAATTATGTTTTATCTTTCTAAGTCTCTTGATTTTATCTAGAGCACTTATTAGCTCTTCTTCAAGATTTACTTCTCCTTCATCAATAGAATCTTCATGTTCTTGATCTTCGTCATGTACATCTTCTATGGCCATGAACAATATTTCATCACTAAAAGAATCTTCATCACTAACATCGTAGAAACTACTTTCTTCCTTTAAATATAGACTCTTATTGGATTTCTGAAACTTTTTTTCTTTTCCCTTATACTTCTTGTTGGACTTAAGCTACTTTTCATAGTCGTTGTCCCCATTTTTTTGCATATGGACATGTTGTAAAATGTCCTACCTTACCACAGTCAAAGCACTTGAAAGGCAACTTGCCTTTATATTTACCTATACCTTTCTTCAACGTCCTTATGAAATGTGCCTCTTTTGAATCAAACACTCCATCAAAACTTTCACTAGATGTACACTTCTTATCTTTTCCTTTCATCGAAACTTTGAGGGTTGCCTCCTTTTTGGCTAAAAAAATCAAAGATTGTTCTCATCACATAGGCTATTAGGATACTATGAAACTCATCAACAATCAATTTATCAAGTTCCTTCATCTCTTCAATATTTGAAACTTTGGCATCAACGCAGAGGGAGAGACCTTAAAATTTTCTGAACTTCAGTGGACTCCTTAATATTTTTTCCTAAAACCTTAATAGTGTTGACAACTTCATCTACTCATAGAAATTAAGCAACAACAGTTTCCTCTTCCTCCATACTGAGACTTTCAAAATGCCTTCTATGAGTCTGAAGCTTTTCCTTCTTAACCTTGTCATCTCCTTCATATGCTTTCTGAAGTTTGTCCCAAATCTCATGAGATGAATCACAATGCATAACTTTCACAAATTATGTCTTTGATAACCCACATAGGATTGCATTCATTGTTCGGATTATTAGATAGATATCTAACAGTTACATGCAGATTTAGCTAATAAAGCAAAGGAATAAAACACACAAAAATAGAACAAGACACAAAGATTTAACGTGGTTCACCCAATCCTAGGCTATGTCCACCAAACAGAGAGTCCAATCTTATTATCCAGTAATTTCAACCTGTTATAATTTGTAATCCCTTGCAACTCAATACCGATGCAAGAAGCTACCAAATTCTCATATGAAAACCCTAACCGTAAGCCATTTTAACAAGACTTATGTCGGTTACAAAATTAGGGTTAGAATATGTTGGCCAATAGAAAAATAACATCTGACGCCTTGTACAATAATAAAAGTCATTTTTGCTTCGCAAGGCGCTGCCCCTTGACCCCATTTTGGTGGTGATGCCCCCAAACCCCAGTTGAAAAAACTGGGGGAAAACTATGTCGATGAAAGTGGGGGAATATTAACCTCTAAGTTTGATTAGGCTCCATATAAAAACAATCTCCCACTTGGAGACTAATCATAACACCGTTGACCCTATAGCTCCCAACGGAAAGAAACACCCTAGACTCTATTGTTCTTTTTTTATTGTTTTCAATTGTAAAGACCAACCGAAGCTGAAGAGGAGTTCAACTTCTCCCTTATCACTGCCTTCGTAAACATATCCGTTGAATTGTCATTTGTATGTATCTTTTCCAACTTTAACTGTCCATTATCCAACATTGATTGAATTAAAAGATACCTCAACTATATGTGTCTGGTCTTTGAATGCAAGGCAAAATTCTTTGCAAGATGGATGACACTCTGGCTATCTATAAATAGATAATTTTTAGTCTGTGATTTTCCCAACCCTTCCATGAAAATTGCAGCCATATCATCTCCTTAGCTACCTTTGTAGAAGCAACATACTCTACCTCTGTAGCGGATAAAGAAACCACCTTTTACAATCGAGAAATCCAACTCACTGTTGTCCCACCAACAGTAAATACATAACCTGTGGTACTCCGCCTGGTATCTAAATCCCCTGCCAAATCTAAGTCAACATAGCCATTAAAATCAGTATTAGAGCCCCCAGAACATAAACATTTATTGGATGTACTCAAGTATTTGAGAATCATTATACTGCATTCCAATGCTCAACTCCAAGATGACTCGTATACCTGCTAACAACTCCTACAACATGTGCAATATCTAGTATAGTGCATACCATGACATACATTAAACTACCTACAGTTGAAGCATATGGTACCTTGGACATTTTCTCTTCCTCCTCATGTCTTTGGACACATCCCCTTAGTCAATTTTAAATGACTAGGCAAAGGTGTGCTAACAACTTTTGCATTCTCCATCTGGAATCTCTGCAACACCTTTTCAACATAATCAACCTGAGATAGTCATTTTTTTGTTCTTCATATCTCTGCAAATTTTCATACCAAGGATATATTTTGCTGCCCCCAAATCCTTCATAGCAAAAGAATTTGCTAACCGTTGTTTTAACACCTAAATGTGATCCATGTTAGACCCCATTACAAGCATGCCATCAACATATAAACATAAAATAATGTAGTTGTCATCATCCAACCTCTTAAAATAAACACAATGGTCTTAATTACATCAACTGTAGCCATGCTCAGCCATAAAGCTATCAAATTTAATATACCATTGCCAAGGTGCTTGCTTCAAGCCATATAAACGTTTCTTCAATCTGCACACTAATTTCTCCTTACCATTGACCTCAAATCATTGTGGTGGTTCCATATATATTTCTTACTCCAAATCATCGTGGAGAAAAGTTGTTTTAACATCAAGTTGCTCCAAATGCAAATCTTTAATAGCCACAATACTTAAACAATGCGAATAGAAGTCATTTTTACAACTCGAGAAAAGATCTCATCAAAATCAATGCCCTTTTCTGTGCAAATCTTTGTACAACTAACCTGGCTTTAAATCTTTTCTTACCTCCATCCTCCTCTTTCAGCCTATAAACCCATTTGTTTGGTAAAGCTTTTTTACCTGTAGGCAACTTGCATGATACCCAAGTTTAATTTTTCAGCAAGGAGTCTATTTCTTCTTCCATTGCAAGCTCCCACTGAACCTTTGTATCCACCTACACAGCTTCATCATATTCTTTTGGTTCACCAACATCTGTTAATAAAATAGAATACAAAGAGGGAGAGAACCTTTCAGGAGGTCTACTTAGCCTTGTTGACCGTTTAACATTCACTAGAGTTTGTGGTATTTGTTGTGACTGTTGTTACAGAGCATGAGGGACCACTAGAACATCATCTTTTAAAGTATCATCCAACACTACATAATCATTTTCTTTCTTCTCATGTTGTTGCAACTGATCTTTGTACAACACTCATTGAATATGACATCCATGTTTCTTACAATTTTATGATTTTCAACATCCCAAAGTCTATAGCCAAATTCATCAATGCCATATCCAACAAATATACATTTCATTGACTTAGCTTCCAACTTGGTTCTATTGTCAGAATCTATATGTGTGAATGCATCACAACCAAAGGTTCTAAGAAAAGAATAACTCACCTTCGTACCTGTCCATGCTTCCTCTGGAATACCACAACCTAAAGGAGTAGAGGGGCCTCTATTAATTAAATAAGCAACAGTGTTTACAGCCTCTGCCCACATGTTTAAGGGCAGCCCAACATGCAACCTCATACTCCTTGCACGCTCCATTATTGTCCTATTCATGCGTTTGGCCACTCTATTCTCTTGTAGAGTCCTTGGAACCGTTTTCTACCTACAAATACCATTAGAGGAACAATAATCTTCAAACTCTTTGCTGCAATACTCACCACCATTATCAAATCTGAGACATTTTAGTCTTTTACCAGTCTCATTCTCAACCAAACTTTTCCATTTTTAAAAGTTTCAAATACATCAAATTTATATCTAAGGAAATAAATTCATACTTTCCTAGTTGCATCATGTAACATAATATAGAGATACCTGAGATGGTCCCCATACATCCTATATGCACAAGCTCCAATTTCTCATTTTTCTTTTCTTTCCCACCCTTTAGAAAACTAACTCTCTTTTGTTTTCCATACAACTTTCACAGAAATCCATATTGACACATTTTAGACCTGGTAAGTAAAACTTTCTTTGTATGAAGTAATTTCATACCTTTTTCACTCATGTGCTCAAGTCTGTTGTGCCATAGTGTTGTTTCAAAATCCACAGCAATTGTTTGATGTTCTGCCTACTCAACTGCACAACTGTTCCTGAACATTGACTTCTCTCTATAACAATTAAAAGAGAAGGAACAATATGACTTGTACAAAGATATAAGGTGCTTACTTTCACACCTTTTGCTACTACTAAGGAACCTTTTGAAACCTTCCAATTTTTTATCATTAAAAGTAATTGTGCAACCATCATCACCTAGTTGCCTTGCTGAAATTAAATTCCTACTCAGCCTTGGAACGTGCCTTACCTCTTGTAGTAGCGAATGATTCTCATTCTACAACTTAATCTTAATTCTTCCCTTTCCAACAATCTGACAGGGTTCATTATCTCCCAAATAAACCAGCCCAAAATTCCCTTGGACAAAATCAAGAAAATAACTTCTATGGGGCGTAGCATAAAATGAGGCCCCCAAATCTAAAACCCATCAATCATCAACATTATCTAGGGAAAAAGGCAAAGCATCCTCTTCAGATTTATTACTTTCCACATTTGCCTTCTTGTTTGTCTCCTTTATTCTTTCGAGACCAACAATCTTTCTTCAGATGACCTGGTTTCCCACAGTACCAACAATCTTTAGGTCCTCTAGATTGAGATCTCTTGCCCTTTGATTTTCCTCGTGATTTCCCACGACTTCCAAAATTGTTTCCTTTCCTTTGATCTACCTCTACTTTCTGCATTCAAAACACTACCTGATGTGGATCCACCTAAGATTTTCCTACAAATTTCCTCACTCAAAATAACATCATCAAATTTTAGGGTATTTGAACTAGAAACAGAGTTACTAACAGCCATTACCAAGCCATTCTAGCTTTCAGGTAAAGAACACAGAATCAAAAGAGCCCTAATTTCTTCATGAAAATTGAAATTAATAGAAGATAATTGACTAGTAACCGTATTAAACTCATTTAAATGATCAGAAACTGACCTACCTTGTACCATTTTCATATTAAATAAACCCTTCATAAGAAATACCTTATTCGAAGTAGAAGGCTTTTCATATAACTTCGCTAGGGTTTCCATCAACTCTTTAGTTGTCTTTGCATTTGTAATATTAAATGTCACCGATTGTGCCAAGCATAAACAAATACTGCTAAGTGCCTTTCTGTCAAAAATATCCCAATTCTCATCAAACATTGTTGCGTCTTTCTTGGATTTTCCTTCCAATGGCCACCATAAATCCTTCTGATAGAGATAGTCCTCCATCTACATTTTCCATAATTGAAAGTTATGCCCATTAAACTTCTCAACCTTCAGCGTACCCTCATCTGCCATTACTCCCACTCAACTGTGAGACCTTCCTACAGAGGATAACTGAAAACAACCTGCTCTAATACCACTTGTTAGGATTATCAAACAGATATCTAACAGTTACATGCAAATTTAGCTAATAAAGCAAAGGAATAAAACACAGAAATAGAACAAGAAGTCACAAAGATTTAACGTGGTTCACCCAATCCTGGGCTACGCTCACCAAACAGAGAGTCCCATCTTATTATCCAATAACCTTGACCTATTACAATCTGCAATCCCTTGCAACTCAATACAGCTACAAGAAGCTACCAAATTATCATATGAAAACCCTACCCCTAAGCCATTTTAACAAGACTTATGTCGATTACAAAATTAAGAATAGAATATGTCGGTCAATAGAAAAATAACACCCGACGCCTTGTACAATAATAAAAAATTCTCCAAACATCAAAACCAAGAGACATTATATAAGTATGCATTCAAATTCTCTTGAATGCGTAGTTGGAGCCATCTAATAAAGGTGTTTTGTTCGTAGTTGGACCTTCATAGGAAACCATGTGGGCAATCAAGATCAACCTCTAAGCATTTAAGATCTATTTCTGAAGGCAAGCGGCTCTGATATCAATTGAAGAGTGCACAGGAAACGCTAAGAGAGGGGGGGGGGGGGGGGGGGGGGTGAATCAGTGTTTCAGAACTTTCAAACTTTTTTATGCATGAAACCACATAAAACATAAAGAGAGAAACCACATAAACATTAAAAAAGCAACCATCAAGACACAAACAACAAATTTCTCATGGAAAACCCTTATAAGTAAAAAACCACGACATACTATAGTTTTCATTAACAAATGGGCACCAACACAGATTACAAAAGTGAACACCAACTCTCCTCGAAGCACCAACTCCAATCAATTGAAGCACCGACTCCAATCAGCTAAAGCACCAACCTTAGTCTGAGCACCAACTCAAAATTAGGAACTGAAATGAATTACAAAAGTTTGAGATGAAATAACAATAGTTCAAAAAATAAACGACAACGCAATCCTCTTCAAAGATCACACCACATCCTTAACAACATTGACTCATTTCACTTAGCAAATATGACCTCTAAAAATGTGCAAAGCTACAACACAACATCCACAATCTCATATATCTTCAAAAGTTACAAATCTGATATAGCACTTACTCATCAGTCCATACTCACCTTCATCACTCGCCCCCTTTTCCTTCCCATTAAACCTTTTCACTCCAATTCAGTAGCAAGGTATCGTATCTCACCATGTGAAGCTTGATATGCTCAACAATCTTTCGTCCTTATTTCAAACGCAGTATAGCTCAACTCACCAATCTCACCTTCGATTCCAGCCAAAATCATCCATCACAAACATGTATTTTTCACAAAAATATACTTAACCACCCGGTCCTATTCAAGGTTGCACACTATAGTCTATAAGTCTACTCACTTTTCAAATAAAAAACACCCAGCTATATTTTATGCTACCCATTCCTATTCAGGAACATCAAAATGCCCAGCTAAGAAAAGCAATGAACACACACCCTTGAATAAATATATCTGCTGTATTTTTTAAAAGAACAGCCCTCTGTCCCAATAATACACACGACACGGATAACCATATTATTCTCTGTATGTAATACCTGCAAATCTCCACAAATAATAAATTGCACCTATTTTAATTAAATGCTGCCAAAACCATTAAGAAATTCCTCAACGCACACATATATTTTTGTAGAACGGCTTCACACCACCTGTTTCCGAGGAAATTAAGTCACGACTCTTATGCATTCCTTTATCTTCTTCACATGGCTCAAAAAATAGTAAACACACCACAACTAAAAACTCCTTTTGTGATTTCTTTCAATCAAAACTTAAATCAATTTCAACGCTATCACCACTTCTCTCAAAAATCACACACACATATTAGGAAGAACAAATAAATAAAGCTGCCACTATCCAAAACGTAGATAACCATGAACCATGATTCAAAGCAAAAACGCCAAGTATAAATGGTAAATTGGGAATATATGCAATACATCTTTAAACAGGCCACCACTTCTAAAAAGAAGAATTTGATCCTTCTGAAAATTCAAATGATGACATGGCATCTAACTAAGCAGCTGAAGAAGACACACAAGTAGCTCGAGTAGAGAGCTAAGCAGCTCAAGCACACACCCAAGTAGCTCAACCAAATAGCCAAGCAGCTCAAGCACGCAACCAAGAAGCTCAAGGAGCTCAACCAGACATCCAAACAGCTTAACCAAGCAAGCAAGCAGCTCAACCAGACAACCAACCAGCTCAACCAAATAACCAAGTAGCTCAAGCATGTAAACAGGTAGCTCAACCACACAACCAAGCAGTTCAAGTAGCTCAAACAAACAACCAAGCAACTCAATCCAAACCTCGATCATCAACCTTTGACATCAATAACAACATACTCAACAAAGAAAACCATTGCGATTGGTATTGGAGATCCTGGGTCAGATCAGATGGTTGAAAAATTTCAAGACAAATATTGTAGTTAATAGAATGACCATTAAGGGAGGGTATGAAGGTAATACTGTAATATTTAGCTTATAATGGTCATTTAAGCAGTTTAGTTAGTAACTTTCTATTCTGTAAGTAAGTTAGTTTTAGTAACTTCCATTTATGTACTTAGTCCTCAATCGTTTCTGTTATGAAAAAATCTTATGTAATCTTCTATATAAATTGTATTCCTGTCCTTTGTTAATAACAACAATCAATCATCATTTCAAGGATCTTATGCTGTAATTAGATGTAATGGTTCCCAGCTAAAATTTAACTCAGAGCTACATGGAAATGAGTATAATATAATTTGTCAATTATATAATTCAATCATTTGTAATCCTAAGCTTAAAGCATAGAACATACATTAAATGCTGTAGCTAATAGTGACATATCTGTATCTGGTATTTGAACTCTGAATTTTAACTATTTAGCATTACCCCTCGTTCTTGGAGATTGCCTCTCTTCAGGCAGACTTGGACTATCGTGGTATAACCACATGTGCAATACATAGTCTACTGACATAAAACCTAGGCAATATTAACTTTTATCATATAAAAACATCCAAGAACAGAGCTGCACCATGAATCACAATATCAAAAGGTCCAAAACCAGATTACAATAGAGGAAATGAAAAACTATGGGTTTATATGCTTGGAACTGCAGCGATAAAATCATTTGAATTTCACATTATGCATAAGGGGGCTCCCTATCATGCTTACATCAAACAAATTAAGATGGTGGGTGCTGAAATTCTGTTTTTGATATGGATGAAGTTGTTGTAGAAGAGAACCTGCAAGCCATAATACCTCTGTAGCAGGAGGTGGCCTGCGACAAAGAAGTATTAACAATGCATCCAAAACCTGACAACATTGAAAGGATTGGATCAATGATAACTTATAAGCATAATAAAATTTCAAGATCAAAGAATTAAATTGACATCAAAAAGACATACGAAGAAATTATATTTAAAAAGACTGAATTCCAAACCCTGAGTTTAGACTGAATTTCAAACCATGTCTTATATGAATAGAGGGTACAACATATATGTCTGTGCCCAAAAAAATCCATATAACATAGAAAATTAGAATCCCAATGAAAATCCTGAGTTAAACATGGGTTTGTTTGTATGAAGAAAGTCATCTTGCCTTTCATTAAAAATAATATGTTTCATAATTATTTAATTTCTGTTCTTTGAATGTTTTGTAGGATGCATCATAGATTCATTCTCGTTCATGTCCTAGTACATCCCCATACAGTATCAGACCTTACCAGCCCGTAGCTGCATGGGCAGACATTCTTTATCTTTGCCAAATCCAGAGGGTATATGGTGTAAATCTAGATGGAAAATGCTACAGGGAGGGGATATGTTACCCTATAGCCTAAACCTAACTTGGAACTAGACTAGCCCATTTCTGAGATTCCTGATAAAATTTAAACAATATTGTACAGACATGTACATAACTAAAGTTCAGAAGCTCATAAAATGAATATCTGTAAACAAACCTGGTATCTGTTCATCAATGGGTTCATTCCTTGTACAGTATTTGAAATAGGAAGGCCATATTGGTCCTGAAATATGTAATGTGATGACCAACATTAGATTGTAGATCTGATTTCAACTACTGAACCCAAAATATTAAACATCTTATTAGTTAATTCATTTTTCAATATAAATAACAACAATTAAGAATAAAGAACATTTTGTCAAACATATCTTATATCTTGTTGAACATTTTGTTCCAAACAAAAATAATAAATATCAAGGCAATATTGTGAAGTTTATGTGCCTCAGAGACAGGTTACGATTGAGAATGTTACTCATCTTTTGATGACCGTGAACAAGTTCATTTTCATGAGTGGAAATAGACAAGAAAAACATTCACAATTACAAAGCCTCAAAAAAGCAATGCATCCAATGCATTTTCATTGTTTTTGTGCCCATAAATGAAAACTCAACAAAGTAACAAATAACTCCTAATTTGGGAACACAAATGAAAAAATGACCAAATTGGCAGAACACAGGAGTACGTTTTAAAGCCCTATTTTAATCTAAGTGCGGAACAGAGTTTCTGTCAGCATGTAGTTAGAAAATAAAAGTACTCTCAGCAGTTAAACCAGATTCAGGATGAAGTCTTCAGAATTCAGCTAGAAAAAGGTGAATTAGTTCCCAGTTAGCATTGTCAGTTATCTCAGCTGATTAGGAAAGTTGTGTTCAGTTATTGCCCACATTTAAGGGGAATTAGTATTAGTTAGACACCACCAATAGTGGAATTAACTACCATTGACAGGACGTAGATGCAGTCCCCATCAGTGAATGAGATGGTAACTGGGCAGTTAACTGCCAAAAAATTACGGAGAGATATGTTCAGTCAATTTTAGTTAGCACAAGGGAATGACAAGGAATATGCAGAGAGATAGTGACTATAAAAAGTATGAATTACTGTATTGTTTTTAATTTTTGGGTATATGTGTTCTCAGAAAAAGAAGGAAAAAGAATACCCTTTGTAATTAGTTTAGAATATTTAGCCTTTCTGTTAAATTAGTTTTGAATATTTTGGGACAAGAAACTAGTGCATTTGGAGGATAATGATTAGCTCCTGCATTTTGTGCCAGTCACAAGCTAAATACTTTCTTTTTGCTACCATATATTTCTGAGGATTAAGGTGTCATTTGCCTTCCAATCCTATGCATATTTTATGTATCTCCAACACTCTTGAAAAGTGTCCTTGGATGCCTAGGGCATAGATGAAAATAATTTGTAATTAAGATTCCCGAGAATCTTTGAATTAGTTGTCATATACAATCATGAAGGAGGTGTTACAGTTGAATGGACTCACTAAATGCACTTTCCCAAATCTAGGTGCTAGGATAGAGGAGTGGAGGATCTTTGCATATCAAATGGGACCCACATGAGTTGGCCACTCCAAAATAGAGGCACTACACTAAAGGATGTGACCCATTAGGTAAGTTACTGAATCAAAGATGCCATTGTGGTTATGTTTACTATTTACGGTGCTAATTGATTGAGCCCATGTGATGCTCATGTGAAGTCATCTATCATTTTACTTTTCTCAAAAAATGCTCTCCAAGGTGGACGTGGATTTTTTGCATGATACAATGGTTTTGCTAAAACATTTATAGTTTTGTCCTCTACCCTTGCCTATAAATTGAGGGGATGAAATAGTGGTTTCCTTTGTTTACATCTCAAGTAAACAAGTCCTCCCAAAGTGTTGACAAAGTAAATAAAGTGGTAGTGTATTGGTTGTATCTCTTTGTTGTTGTCAAAATAAATAAAGCGGCAGTGTATTGGTTGTATCTCTTTGTTGTTGTCAAAATAAATAAAGCGGCAGTGTATTGGTTGTATCTCTTTGTTGAAGATTAATACATACTTCTCTTTCTCATGTGTATTTTTTTCGGAAAATGATCTCCCAATGTAAATCTTGTGTTCATAGGATGTCATGTCCCCTTTTTAAGAATCAAAATAATTTAATAATTTACAATTAGGTTGCTTGAAATAACTATATTTTATAAATTAGTGCAACTAATATTTTATTATTAAATTTAAAAGTTTCTCAAGGTGATATTTTAATATAGGTTCGAAAAGGCAACTATAGTACAAAAAATTAAAATTAATATTTTTTAAAAGAAAGAAAAAGAAAGCAAAAAGCCATTGAGAAAAGTTTAAAGGAAGAAATGGAAATGGGAAAGGCTTTCTTGACATTTTATTTTACAGACCCTAGTGTGAGGACCAAAACCCTTCTGGCAATCAATTTCATGAACGTGAACGGAAGCCCGCCTAGTTGATCAAGTGGATTTATACAGAATTCATTGATGCATATAATATTTTAAGATTGGAGAGATCTGAGCCAACGATTGACTTAATTTTTTTTTCAGGTTTATGCCCTGCCTAGTGAGTGAGGTGGAATCTGTTAGTATTTGCAAAGCAAGTATAAATAATTTTTTATTGAGAAATCTTGATTATAAATTTATGAGCTATAGAATAAATTTGAACTACTGTTGTATGCTCAGCCATTTCAAATGGGAATGTCAGCAATCCCCAAGATAGATTGTTGTAGATTGTTGATAAAGAAAGGGAATTCGATGATTTTCTTTTAAACTATTATCTGTAATAAGTCTTAACTGTCACATTTATTGTACAACCCTCCAGCAATTTTATTTTGGCGAGAGTACATAAGCTTGATAAGGAAGGCATGGAATTGTTCTAAAATGCTATTGCTGAATTTTTGGTAGATTGGAATACATACAAGCGAATTTGGCAGAGTCCTAAAGCATTTAGGATTGTATAAAACCTGCTGCCCAGCTTTGGTAAGTAAAACAACAAAAAATTGGATTGCGGCTCTCTGAAGAGTAAAGAGAAGAGTACGATAACATTTGTGACTCTCTGAACTCCAGTGCTTAACTTTTAGTCAAGCAAAAAATATAAACTCAGAATTGCTGCTTCTTAAGGAGTCAACGACATGAAGAGATAAAGTGGGACCCAAGTGGAAAAATAGGAGTTGTTTCCTAACTCAAACAAAGCCCACATAAATTGATGGAAGGGTCACAGCCTTGGAAGACAGTTTCCTTCCCAAATAAAGTCGCAGAAGGTATTAGAGGATGTTGGCAAATGGAGCCTCAATATTACCCAGCCACTATATTTTAAAGAGGGTTTAACAAACACAAATGTAAACACAGTTTAGAGTTTAAAAAATAATGCAGATATTTGGAGAGGATGAACAGTTATATGACTGAAGACTTGAAGCTGAAACTTCCACCATATAACACCACATATTCAAATATCAGAAATTAATAGAATATTAAATTATGTTAAATTTAGTATTAATGCTCAATCATTGTACATTCTTTTTTTGTCAAGATCATCTTCGATCTTCATAGCAGTTTCTTATCAGAAACTTGCTATTCTTGTTCTTAGCAGTTTCTTATCAGAAACTTGCTATTCTTGTAAATACTCCTATATTATTTATGAGCGTCTTGCTCATTCTGTAAATCAATTCAATTCTTTGAAATTCATTATGGTATCAGAGCGGGTTTTAAAAAATTTTCCGGAAATATTATAATTTCTTTGAGAAATTATCTATGCAAATATTTTCGTTCTGTTTGTTCTCTGCTCGCGTTCGCGACCTGATTGCTTGTGCGTGTTTCGCATTGGGTATTCTACCCGCGCCTGCCACTTGTCTTCAACCGCCCGCGCCTGTTATTCTGCTTGCGTCCTCAGTTTGCAACCTAGCAGAACCGCCCCGACTGGTCTTCTGGTCGCGCGACCTGTTTATACATCCGTTCGCGTTCCCATCAGTTGGTACGTCTGTACAAGACGCCTTCAGGACTGCATCTAGGGTTCTCAGATACCCGTGTGTGCGCAAACAGAGTCTTCTTCTCTGCAAAATGACCGCCATTCTTCATTTTTTATGCAAAGTCGTCATTCTGTGAAGATTTTTTTCAGCGGGCCAAGTTTTTTTCTCGAAACTCTCGTTTTCCGTGCCGGATTCAATTTTTTTCTGCAGATTCCTTTTGGGTTTTTCGAAATCTCAACTGGGTTGGTGTCCGAATTTTTTGGGTGTCTCGATTTTCGAGGCCGCAAATTCAAATTCTCACAGGAGATTCCTTCTGTGTTTTTTGCACGCTTTTTTGGGTTGTCTTTGGATTTTTCTGGGTCATCCAGGAATTTTTCTTGGGAAACGTGCAAATGGCTTCTCTCACCAATCTGATGTTAGAAGGCAGTCAACGCTTTAATGGTCACAACTACAACATCTGGAAACAGCGTATGTTGACCATTTTTGAATATAGGCGTCTTGACCAGCTTGTTTTGGAAAAAGAGCTCAGTCCTGGTACACCTGGTGCAGATCAAGATAAGTTTGATGAACGCAATCGGGAGGCCGTCATGCTTCTCAAACTCTCAGTAACTGATGATCAGTTACCGCAGATTCCTTCCGACAAGACAGCTTCTGACATCTGGAAGCATCTGAAGGAATTGCATGAGACATCCGACAAGAGCCGAGCATTCTTTCTGAAGAATCAGTTGTTCTCCATTATGAAGGACGAACGTATGTCCTTACAGGAGCACCTCACGAGGATTAAGGACATTCGAGATCAACTCGAAGCTATTGGTCGGACTATGGAGGAAGAAGATATGGTTGTAATCACTTTAAAAAGTCTTCCGAAATCGTATGAACACTTCATTGAAACTCTCAATATTACTTCCACTAATGTTGATCTGAAGTTTTCAGAATTGTGCACCAAACTTCTACAGCAGGATCGCTGGAAACAGCAATTTGGTAAAGGTACTACGTCAGCCTCCTCGGAAAATGCCTTCTCAGCTCAATCCTTTCAGAAGGATAAAGGCAAATTTCAGTCCTCTCGGTCTTCTCAGCCGAAAGGTTCTTCTCAGACACAGGATGGAGCTAAGAAGAAAAATGTGCAGTGCAATTACTGTCACAAGTACGGCCATATGAAGAAAGATTGTCGTCAGAGGCTCGCTTCTGAACAAAAGAAGCAGGGAGGGTCACACCAGAAGGCGCATGTTGCGGAACATTCCGAGTAGAAGGAGTCTGCCTTTTATGCTTTTATGGCTAAGAGGTCTTCAGATCATGCCAGGTCTTCTGCTTGGTACATCGACTTTGGTGCATCACGTCACTTTTCTCATCGGCGTGACTGGTTTACAGACTTCTCACCTTTCAGTGATTCCGTTGTATTTGGCGGAGGTGAGGAGTATACAGTTGTTGGCAGAGGCACTGTTCAAATACAGTCTGGTGGCAGGACTCTTCTTTTTCTGAATGTGTATTATGTCCCTGGAATGGCACTTAATCTGCTTTCTATCAGCCAGATTATGAGGAATTCTCCTCAACTAGATGTGGTGTTCAGTGCTCACAAGTGCTCCATCATTGATCGGGAGACTCGTCTTACTGTTGCTGTTGGTCTAGAGGATCATGGCCTATATAGGCTTCTTGACACGGGTGATTCTCCTAAAGTAGCTCTGGCAGCTCGTGTTTCTCCTCTCAGCACTCTGTGGCATCAGAGATATGGACATCTCAACATTCAGTATCTCTCTCAGCTGTCTCGGGAGGGACTTGTTTCAGGGTTACCTGATATTCAGACTCAGCATCTTGGAGTATGTGGCGCCTATCAAGCTGGCAAACAGCATCGGACTTCATTTCCACATGGAAAGTCTTGGCGCGCATCTAAGGTACTTCAATTACTTCATGCTGATATTTGTGGTCCTATGAATACATCTTCTGTCACTGGTTGCAAATATTTCTTGCTTATTGTAGATGATTTTAGTAGAAAGATGTGGGTGTACTTTCTTAAACATAAATCAGATGTATTTAGTATCTTTCAGAAGTTTAAGTCCTTTGTTGAAAAAGAGTCTGGACATAGTATCATTACTCTTAGGACAGATAACAGGGGGGAATTTTGTTCTTCTGAATTCTCCAACTTCTGTGATACCCATGGCATCAAACGCCAGTTGACTACAACCCACACTCCTCAGCAAAACAGTGTTGTCGAGCGTCGCAATCGTACGGTTGTTGAGATGGCTCGCTCTATGTTACAACATAGGAGTGTTCCGAACAAGTATTGGGCTGAAGCAGTATTTATTGCTGTCTACCTTCTTAACCGCTCTCCTACTCAAGTTGTTAAGGGGAAGACTCCAGAAGAGGTTTGGTCTGGTCGGAAGCCTCAGATCAGTCACCTGAAGGTTTTTGGCTCTGTTGCCTATGTTTGGGTTCCAGATGCTAAGCGCTCCAAGTTGGATTCCAAAAGTCAAAAACTCATGATGACAGGATACAGTGATCACCATAAGGCCTACAGACTAATAGATATAGACACTAATCGTCTTATCTTCAGTCGCGATGTTGTATTTGATGAAGACAGAGGATTCTTTCAGTCTCCTCCTTCTGAGCAGAGTTCTGAGGATCAGCCTCACAGTGTTCTTATTCCATTAGGTTCGCCTGATGGGAGGGATGATGCAGAATCCATTTTCGATGATGCACTACCTGAGTTCCCTCCGAAGAACAATCCTCCTCTTGCTGCTCCTGTTCCTGATCCTGAGACTCTTTCAACTCCTCCAGATGTTCGTACTTCTACTCTCCGGCCTAAATGGTGGGCCAAGACCATTAGTGATCTCAGGGATACTGAGCTCATTGAGGGTAGAACCTCCCGTAATAAGAGCAAACAACAGCATACAGTCAATTTTGCTCTCATGGCTAACATACACAGTGTTTTTGAGCCTCAGACATACTCAGAGGCTAAAGGTATACCTGAGTGGGAACAGGCTATGGAAGCTGAGTTCCAAAGTCTTCAGAAGAATCACACTTGGGCCCTTTCTGACCTTCCTTCAGGGAAGAAGCCCATTAGCTGCAAATGGGTGTACAAAGTAAAATACAAAGCTGATGGAACCCTAGACAAGTATAAGGCTCGTCTTGTTGCTCGTGGGTTCTCACAGAAAGAAGGCATTGACTACGAGGAGACCTTTGCTCCTACAGCCAAAATGAGTACCATACGGCTCGTTCTTGCCTTAGCAGCCCAGTTCGGTTGGAAAGTCCATCAGATGGACGTCAAGAGTGCCTTTTTGAATGGTGACTTACAGGAAGAAGTCTACATGACGCAACCCCCAGGATTCAAGGTTGCTGGTCAAGAACAGAAGGTCTGTAGATTAGTCAAAGCACTCTATGGTCTGAAACAAGCTCCTCGGGCTTGGTACATGAAAATTGATAAGTACCTGACAGATCATGGCTTTCAGCGGAGTCCATCTGATGCAAACCTGTATATCAAGTATACTAGTAATGATATTCTGTTTGTGGTTGTCTATGTGGATGACTTAATCATTACTGGCAGTTCAGCACATTTGATCACTGGAATCAAACAGGATTTGTGCCGCACTTTTGATATGACAGATTTGGGACTTCTACATTACTGCTTAGGAGTTGAAGTCTGGCAGACTGAGACCAGTATCTTTCTCTCTCAGTCCAAGTATGCCAGAAGTCTTGTGGACAGGTTCAGAATGCAGGATTGCAAACCTGCCTCTACTCCTATGGAACCCGGGCTCAAACTTTCAGCTCAGTCATCCTCACCAGCTGTGGATGAATCTCTGTTCAGGCAACTAGTGGGCAGCCTCATCTATATTACTGTCACTAGACCTGACATCAGTTTTGCAGTGAGCTACATTTCACGCTTCATGACAGCTCCCAAGGCTGATCATTGGTTAGCAGCGAAGCGTGTGCTGCGTTATGTGAGTGGCACTTCTGATTATGGACTTCTGTACACTCAGAGTTCTGATCCTATACTCAGTGGTTACACAGATTCTGACTGGGCAGGTTCGGTTGATGATCGTAAGTCTACAGCAGGGTATGTGTTTAGTTTGGGATCTGGTGTTGTCACATGGACTAGTAAGAAGCAGCAGGCTGTGGCTCTCTCCTCGACAGAAGCAGAGTATCGAGGAGCAGTTAAGGCATCTTGTGAGGCGGTTTGGCTTCGATGAATGCTTGCGGATATGCATGTCCCCCAGGCAGGTCCTACTCCCTTGTTCTGTGATAATCAGGGAGTGCTCAAACTCGCCAAGAATCCAGTCTTCCATGAAAGAACCAAGCATGTGGAAACACATTGTCACTATATTCGACAGCTGGTTGAAGACGGATCCATCCAGTTGCTGTATGTTCCTACTTCGGAGCAGCCAACAGATATCTTCACCAAGCCCCTTGGTCCTGATAAATTTGTAAAATTCAGGGGGTCTATAGGTGTAGTTAATAGATTGAGCATTAAGGGAGGATAATAGAATATTAAATTATGTTAAATTTAGTATTAATGCTCAATCATTGTACATTCTTTTTTTGTCAAGATCATCTTCGATCTTCATAGCAGTTTCTTATCAGAAACTTGCTATTCTTGTTCTTAGCAGTTTCTTATCAGAAACTTGCTATTCTTGTTCTTAGCAGTTTCTTATCAAAAACTTGCTATTCTTGTAAATACTCCTGTATTATTTATGAGCGTCTTGCTCATTCTGTAAATCAATACAATTCTTTGAAATTCATTAGAAATAAGCTTTCAGTATTGTATATATTTCTAATTTTATATCAACATATATAAGTATCCTTTGTAAACCTATCAGTTGATTAGAAATTTGTATCAAAAATTTTATAGAAGAGGTTGTGTTTGTAGATTATTGGAGAAATTCTTAAGGTTTGACAACTATTTGCCTAAATGGCTTTGAAAACAAAAAATACTACAGCTGTTCTACATTATAAGACTCAAAAATACTACAGCTGTTCTAAAAAATGCCTCTGAGCTAAACTTCAGAAAATTGCAAGTGCGATTAAAATTTCTTGGTAGGGACATTACATAAGATACATTGATTTTGTTCATATTACTGATTTTATGCAATCACATAATCATTATATGGTAATCCTCAAATAAACAATCGAATTTCAGATGTCCATACATACACTTGTGAGAGATTTTATTACAGTAGTTTCACCTTGTTTCCCAGCAATATCACTGTTTTTAATCAACAAGCAATCAGATTTTATGCGTAAGAAACCATAGGTACCTTAAGGTTTTGAATGTAGAGATCAAGATCATTACACGTATCATCTTTGGACTCTGTAGAAGTTGGTGAAAACAATTGCTCTTCATCGGATTTGCTGCCCATCAATGCTTGCTGTAAATACAGACAAAAAACAGCTTCAGACGAGAATTATAATAGATAATTTAGTTCTGTTATAACTAAAGAACTCTGTTTAAATGAATAATATCTATTAAAACAAATTATAGAAGTAGACAGAAATGTTTCAAAGTTCAAATAATAAAGTGCATGGGTGTACTTTCAGCCTAAAGATGTAGTATAATATGCATTCCTACTTAAATCTGAAAACTTAATTAAAATGATAACAGTTAGAGAAGGAACATTTCCCCCCAAGACACTAAGGCAGAAAATTATCAAAGCTAAAAGCTACTGGCAGTGCATAGTGTAACCTAATTTGCTGGAAAAGGTATGGGCAGGGGATCAAGCAAAAATGATTTGTCATTGGGTATGTGTATGTATGTGTGTGTGTGTATTATTATATATACAAAAAATTTAAAGAGATGTACAGAATTGTAAAGCTAAATACATTTGATAGTACTGGTAAAGATCAATATTAACTGCCAATTAATACCTACATACTTAATATTTATCATTATCAATTGGCATTTAATAGTGATAATTTGGGTTCGAAATTTGTTCAAATTTTTTTTGGGATTGGTTTGGATTCTTCTGTACAAGAATATATATATATATATATATATATATATATATATATATATATATGCAGCAGCAAATAAGTTCATACATTACTATGCTAATAATAAAGCAACATAGCAAAATACACCACCACATATATATGTCTGCAAGAGCTTCAAGACCAGAATCATCGGTGCTCGCGAAACTCGTGAATTCAGAACTCACTGTAGGTCGTAGGTGCTCGGGAAAGAGTCTTCGAAGGGCTGCCTTGTACCCTTGAGCAACTTCAGGATCTCTATATGGGGCAACTATACTGGTACTCTCACTGAGGATAAATTGGCTATAGAACCTGGGACTCAATGCAAAGGCAAGTAGATGCAAAGAGGTAGTCATTTTGTTCCACCTCTCTACCAAGATTACCTGTAGCTCCTTGAACTTTTCATCTGGATCTTCCTCTTTCTCATTTATGATATTTGTAATATGCTCAATCATGGAGTCAATGCCATCATATACCTCACCCAAGCAAGGCCTATCTTTGTTGTAGGAGAAAAGATCTCTTCATAATCTATATCTTCTCTCTATGAAAATCCTTTAGCCGCTAACCGTGCTTTGTACTTGTCAAGTGTACCATCAACTTTGTACACCCATTTGCAGCCAATGGGTTTCTTCCTAGAAGGAAAATCCAAAACAACCCAAGTCTTATTATTAAGACTTCGATTTTCGAGATGATGAATGGGCAGATCATCCAAAGGCAATAACTAGCAACACACAATTAACTTTTCTATTATGGATAACATTTAGAGTCTTATGAGCCCCAAGATTTTGCTCTTATGGTTCTGAATCAGTGATAGAAAATGATTAGAAAAGCAATGATAGAAAATGATTAGATACCATATTATGAAAATCAATGATAGAAAATGATTAGATAATCAATTTTTGAATAAAAGTTAAGAATGATTTATCCAGTAAGGATAAATCAACAACTAAGAAAAGCATAAGACATCTAAAAGAATAAAGGATATCCCTAAAGTCTATCCTTACAACTTAATAGACCAGTATAACTAAAAATTATCAGGCTTACAAGGGAATGTGTCCCCAGCCCTGGAAGCTGGACAGTATGGAGACGTCCCCCCACCATCCCTCCTATCTAGATATCATCCAGAAATGGAGGAAACATTCTCAAACTGCCCAGGAATACCAAGCAATCCTGGGACAGGTAGGCATATCCAGCTGCTAGGCATGTCCAATAAACAAAAAAAAACAAAAAATATGGATTTTTTTTTTAATTTTGTTTCATTCCTATGTGGTGTGGGGGTCCCACAAACCTTCCAAAGCCACTCGTAAACCCTAATTCGACCCAAAAGGCAAAACAAAAGTTAAAACACACACACACAGCAAACTGAATCTTCATTACATCATTTTCATGTGCTCAATTTGGTTTGAGCACTCATAAATTTGCTCTTGCTGTGATGGTTTGGATCTTCGAGGGAAGATTGGATTGATTTATAGGAGAGCGAGGACTAATTAAATTAGGTATTTGACTGATTTACTTCATTGCTTCAAATCTGAAACAACTTATCAGCAGCAAGTTTGAAGCTACAGCCAAGGTATGTCATTTTGTTTTCTGTTTCCAAGTTATTAGACAAGTTGTGCATGGTGGTTCAGACTTTTAATGGTGTCCCTGATATTGATAAGAGGATTTGTGGCTATATATAGTAAAAAATGTGATCAAGTGTTGTGTATGAAATTGCAACTAAGGAGTAATAAAATTGATAAAAGAAGAAAAAAAAGTGAAAGTCAAAATGAAGTGAACACAATATCAGTAGACCCTTATACTTTTGAAAATTTGGCCTCAATTGCTATTCCACGGGACTGTTGTACATGTGCATGCCCTTCACCCTCTCTTCAAAAATTTGCAAAAGGGCCTTTCAACCCAATGAAACCATTGCTTTAGTTTGCCACAGATGTGGCTGCTAACAAGGGCAAAAATATTGGGGGCAGCAAGACGTGGCTTTGTCATGTTTGCAACACTCGTTACCTTGGGAGCTATACTAGGGTTACAAGCCATATAGTGGGTGAGAGTGGACATGGTGTTAGAGTTTGTCAGGAAACAACATTGAAACAACAGGTTGAAATGGCAAAGTTGATTGGAGTGAGTGAGGACAAAATCATTGATACAACTCTCAATAAGAAACAGTAAATGATTGATTTGCATGCCTCTTCCAATGTATCAAGAGAGAAATGTGATAGAGGGAAGAAGGAGGCCACTATGGACAAGAAAAAATTAGTAATAGGGTTAATGAATATGCAAAAACATGAGAAGCCTGATGAGTCAGTGGCCAAATTTTTTAATGTGCATGCTCTTCCATATCATTTGGCATGCTCTTACAGTTAGGTCATCTTATGCCCCTCTGGAGAACATACATTGTATACCTCCCCCCTTGACAAACAATATTCACAAGCAACCATGATAATCGATGGAGGAGATAAGGCAAACATGGATCAGAATTGGCTGTTCAATTGTCATGTATAGGTAGACTAATATTCAACATAGGCTACTCACTAATGTATTGTTACATGCCATGCTGGTTCATATTTTCTTAGAGCCATCGAATGTTCTGGGAAACTTAAGGATGTTCATTTCCAGTTTACCATTTTGAAGGAGGCCATAGAGGAGGTCAGGCCTTCTAATGTTGTGTTGGTTGTGACAACCTCAGTTCATGTTTGTAAGTTAGCTAATTTGATGATTGAGAGCACTTACAAACAATTTTTTCATACTCCATGTTGTGTACATGCTTTTAATAATGCTTTGAAGACATTAACAAAACAGATTGAGTGATAATAGCAGTGGCAAAGGCTAGAGACATACAAATGTGTGTATGTAGCCATCATACATCACTTGCACTAGTCTGCTCTTATTAAAAGAAAGAATTCGTCAAAACAGTTGAGACTAGATATGCTAGCTGTTATATTTTGTTGGAGAGAATGTTGGAGGTGTAGGATGCTCTACAATTCAGGGTTGTTTGTGGAGATTGGAAAAATTGGGCTGAAACAAAGACAAAAGAAGGTAAGGCAGTGAGCAGGAGTACTTACTAACACTTGGTTGCAAGTATATTTTTTTTAGTTCGTACTTAAATGTTGCTTGCAAGTATATTTGCTCTATCATATCACCAGTTGTAAGGTTAATCTGGTATGTACATATAAACTCTCCTAGCCTAGGAGAGATCTATGAGATTTTTTATAGCAAGCTTAATCAAATGAAGCAAGCAGCTTGTCACAAGGATCCTAAATTGCAATTCCATGAGGAGCATATTAGGCCTATTGTTATAAAGAGGTGGAACACGATGAAGACCTCTTTTCATATGCTTTCCTTGGTCTTAATCTAAAGTGGTATGCACCTAGACCAGGCAAGAGGCTTCCTTCTAAGGATGAAGAGGGGATAGAGGGGCTTACGGAATCCCTTCATAAAATGTATAGCAACAAGTAGGCAACCATTCTTTGAGAGCAGTGGCTTCAGTTTGTCGATCTTGAGGGTCATACATTCAACAAACTAGAGGCTAGGATGGATAGAGCCACTAATGCGCCAAAAAAACCCATTGTATGGTGGAAATTTCATGGGAAAGACACACCGGAGTTGAAACAACTAGCCATTTGTGTACTCTCACAAGTTGCTAGTTCCTAAACTGCAAAGAGGAATTGGTCCACCTACAACTTCATCCCCTCCATTAGGTGAAATAGGGTTGCCTCAAAACAAGCTAAAAAACAAGTTGCAACTCATGGTGCCTTGATGTTTTAGGATCGACAAACTAATTATCAACAATTCCAGCAGAGCGATGGGACGTTGATCCTAAATATGTTAGGCACATTGACAAGGAGGTGCAACCAAGAATGGTTAGGCTACACTTGGATGATCCAATTCGAGCAAGGAGTGATAGAGACTTGGATGGTTCTAAGTCTTTGGATATTAATAGCTCGAATGAGGCTTTGTTTCATAGACTATTGTATTTTGATGTTTCAAATTGTTGTTATACTACTACTCTCATGATTTATTTACATATTGATATTGTTGTTATCAATTATTGACATCTCTCTCTCTCTATGATACATTAATATGTTTTGAAGATTGTATATATATATATATATATATATATATATATATATGCAGAACCTGTAGAGAACCCGAGCTCCTAGGAAGGACCCAAGCAGAACCTGTACTCCTATTTGGAGAATCATTATATGCAAACTCAACTTGTGCTAAAGCCAAATCCCAATTTCCAAGTGTGTTACCAACAAGACATCTCAACATCTTTCCCAAACTCATATTACCCACCTCAGTTTTGCCATCCTTTCGAGGGTGAGAGGCTGAAATTATGTGTGTGTGTGTGTGTGTGTGTGTATGTGTGTATATATACATGTATGTATATATATGTGTGTATGTATACATATATGTATGTGTGTGTATATATATACATATTTGTGTGTGTGTGTGTATGTATGTATATATGTGTATGTATATATATCTATATATGTATGTATGTATGTATGTATGTATGTATATGTATATGTATATGTATATATATATATGTGTATGTATATATTTATGTATACATGTATACATATCATCGTCCCCCCCCCCCCCCCATCCCCTAAAAAATGGCCCTCAAATTATCATCCCCCTATCCCTGTTCTTAAAACATCAAGTAACATGGAACATTACAATATTCTAATAATGTATAGCTTATAAGCTCATGTGTGATTCCTTGATTGAAGTCCATCAGTATCATCACTACCTCTAGATATCGAGTTATCAACTCTCTTCATCTAATTAACATGTCACCATGACTCGTCCATCCAAGTGTTTATATAGGTATCTTCTTTTAATGACTAGTGAATGAGAATGCAAATTTCTATTCATGTGAATTAGTTATTCTTGCCTTTTCTAATTTTGTGTTTAGAAACATTTCATAGTAAGTAGCTTGATTGTGAAGGGCCTAATTAGACGTTTAAGGCTTTTGTTAAGACAATTCTAAAAACCTATATGGTATCAAAGCCAATTTGGCTATTAGGCTTATTCATTTTTTCCATTCTATTAGGGTTTTTGACTTAGGGTTTTATTTTTATTTTTAAGGAGGCTAGGTATTTTTTTAGTTAATTTTTTTGGTAAGCATGTTGGAACAAGTTTAAGTTGACAATTCAAAGGATCCACAAAAAATATTGTAGCCTTCCATTTGTTGGTATTGAACATCTAGAGTCCAAGCTATCAAGATTTGTCGGCTGCAAGTTATCTTTCAAAATTTTGAGGTAGCTTTATTTTACATGGGTGTTCATCAAATTTGACCTTGCCATTGTGTCCAAAACAACTAAAAACATAGGGACCACCTGTCAAATCATCCAATCAAAAACTGGGGTAGAAGTTAATTTTTCCATCTAAATTTCTGTAAGTTCATACCATACCATACATTAAACAGCTTCAAAAATAACTAATAAATTGATGTGCCACTGCCACTTAGTTGTCACTGAGCCATTGCAACTGCAACTTAGCTAATGCACCACTCAAGCTCCATGGCTACTCAATTGCAACTATTGCCAGCACCAAGTGATCACTCAATCTTTGCTTCATCACACCAAAACAGCACCTAACCACATCAAATGTTAGATAACCTTACATGACATCTTCCATGCAATGATATGTCACTGTACAATCATCTACTCCATCTACAAGACAGTCCTGGACAGTAAATTGCCATGTCACAAATTTCACTATATAAAGTCAACTGCCACAATACCACAATCCTATTGTCCACTCTTCCTGTTGAGAGGATAAGCATTTCAATTTAAAAGTTGGATTTTGACAACACACTCTCACTCATCTAGGTGTCCAACTAATGTCAAAAAAAATTTCTAACTTATTTTTTAATGCCACAGAGTAATCTAGTTTCTTAGTAATTGTCTCGCATTCCTTTTCAATTTGTTCAGATATCTGCAAAGTTGTTCATGTTTTAAGGATTTCCAAAGCTTTCTTGCGTGCACGCACTCCATCTTGAGGACATTTTTTTTGGAAGTGAATGTTTTCTTATTTTTCATGTAATTTTATTGTGTTCATATATAAATATAATAACCACGATCAAAACCAACGCTTGTCTAGATTTAGTAAAATTGGGAGTTCATTATTCTATAAGGTGCCAAATTTTGGTCTGCATATTTAGTGCATTTATGAGTGCCTTTCATTTTGTGAGTGTAACTCCACATACTCTGTTATTCTTTTAGTGTGTATTAATATTTGCATGTGAAATAGATCAATCCTTTTCTATAATCCTAATATATGGAAGAAAACTCTGCTCTTGGTGAATGCTATGGAGTCACTTTTTGATGCAATCATGGCCAGAGCATCCAACAAAATTTATCCAGCCATATAGCCAATAAATAAACACATGTCAAAACTCAATGGAGAAGTACAACAATACGTTCTTTAGTCATATGTAATCTATTTGATCCAAAATTTCCACTCACAGTTTTGAGGAGAAAATATTATCAAAACCCAGACACTAAAACAACAGTCTTGATTTTTAGTGGAAAAAATCAGAAAATTGTCTTGCAGAGAAAGATCCCACAATTTGTGTGAAAAAAATTGTGCCAAAAAAACCCACAATTGTGAAAATCTAGATGCAACACACCATGATTTGTTGTGGATAAAATCAGAAAACCCTACATGTCCTCATGCTCAAAATACATAACTTCGTTTTTTTAGGGAAAAAAGTAAAACCCTTTTACAAACTAAAATTATGATTTTTGGGAAAAAAATCACACAAAACCCACAAAAAAACACCACATTTTTGGAAAAACAGGACAAAACCCTAGCATAAAACAAGAACGATTCATGTGTTCAAAAACAGACCCAGAAACCCTAGGTAGCACGCAACAAAATATTAGAATATTTTTGTACCTTAGATTCTTGCTATTTTTAACCCATTATTTACATCTTAGTTTAATGGTCATTTAGGCTCTATTTTTTAATTGTCTTAATCAGTGCTATTTTTAGACGTCTTCTACATTTAGATGACTTTGCTTTTTGATTAATATATAACATGTTCTATTTACATGTCCTCATGCTCAAAATAAATAACTTCATTTTTTTGGGAAAAAGGTAAAACCCTTTTGCAAAACAAAAATACGATTTTGGGGAAAAAAAATTGCACAAACCCACAAGAAAACACCACATTTTTGGAAAAACGAGGCAAAACCCCAGCATAAAACAAGAATGATCCATGTGTTCAAAAACAGACCCAAAAACCCTAGGTAGCACGCAACAAAATATTAGACTATTTTTAGTACCTTAGATTCTTGCTATTTTTAACCCATTATTTAGAATCTTAGTTTAATGGTCATTTAGACTCTTTTTTGAAATGTCTTAATCTGTTCTATTTTTAGACGTCTTCTATATTTAGATGACTTTGCTATTTCATTAACATTTGTTATAGCATCTGGAAACTCTATGTATTTGGTGTATTGGTTAATACAGTTAATTCAGTTTTTTAGAGTTTCATGGTATCAAAGCCGATGGGGTTTTTCAGAATTTGGCAAATGTTTTAATAAAAAATTTGTAGCCTATTCTTGTCTAGAGTTTTTTCAGAAATTTGTTTTTTTTATTTTTTTAAATTGTTGGAGGTTTTCTGAAATTGTTGGAGTTGTCTTGAAATTTTGGAGGGTTTTCATTTTGCAGTTTATGTGCCTGTGTATGTTTTGTCTGCATCTCATTTGTCGTTTTTGAGCATATTTTTCAATTTGGTCGTGTTTGGGCATCTTGCAGCATCGCGATGGGTCTTGAATCGCAACCTTCAATGAGGTTGCTTCCATTTCTCCAGCCTGCATGTCTGTTTTCTACTGTGATGGGGTTCTTTTTCTTTTGAGCAACCTCAGTCTCTTGACCCACACAACCTTTGAGATTCTTGTGTGTCGGCTCTCTGCAAACCCGCGTTTTGTTTGTGCAACCAGACGTCCAAGTCCTACAACTTCTCTGCAAGTTGTGACATCCCTGAGAGACAGGATTTCTATCTGTTTTCCCCTGTCTCCCACGCAACGGGACTGTGATCGGGCGATTTTTGTTTCTATTCGTCAGCTCTGCCTACACGAGCTAGGGTTTTGTTGTTTGGCGTCCATTTGTGCCCGTGTATTTTGGATGCATTTTTGGCTCATCTGTGGATGGGTTTTATAATTTGTCCCTTAAAAAAAGTATTTCTGGGGTTTGCAAAAATAAAGATGTCTTTTGTTGGGGTTTATAATTTTCTCCCATAAAAAAATATTTTGTGGGTTTATAATTTTTTTCCCATTAAAAATTTATCTAGTGGGTTTTAATATTTTTGTCCCTTGAAAGAAAAACATTATTTTGGGTTTATAATTTTTTCCTCAAAAAATAAGAGTTTGCTCTTGTATGACCTAGTCAAGGTTTCCGCAATTCAGGAGGGGCTCTCTAGTTTCTAGAAAGGTTTTACCATTTTTCCCTTAAAAATGATGTTTTGTATGATAATCTATGTATTGGATTTTGAGCTAGCTATCTGTTTGGTTTTTCGATTTATTACTCAAAAATCGTTTCTAGGATTTGTAATTCGCAAAATTGTTTGTTCTCGTGGGATTGTGTTATGGGTTTTACCATTTTTCCTTAAAAAAGATGTTTTTTAATAGGGTTTTTACCTTTTTTCCAAAAAAATGATGCTTTGTAAACTTCAGTTTCAGGGTTTTGTCAATTTTTTCCACAAAAATCATGGCTTCTTGCAGTCTGTTTTGAGTCGTAGTGCTCATCTGCAAAAAGTTCTTGGCAAATCATGGTATCTTGCATTCTATTTTGGGGCATCCTGCTCATCTGCAAAAGTTTGGGCGGTTTGCCGATTTTTCCTCAAAATCATGGCAAATGTTCTCAATATGTGTCTCTATCTACATGGAGGGACAACTTTGTTATCCAACATCAAGTTGGACGTTTTGTGATGATTTCTGGTCACAAGTTTTGTAGATTCTGGGAGGGTTGGTGGCAAATTCATCTCACTGGCAGAGTCAATGGCAAGCTCTTCTCTCTTTTTGTAGAGCATTGTGAAGAAGAGGGTAGGCTTCTCTTTTTTTTTCTGCACGTATTTTGGCTACTCTTGGTCATTGACATTTTGCAGATCTAGGGAGGGTCTCACCAACAGCAGAATGTTCAAAAGATACCACAAGACATGTACAGTCTTCTGCAGGGTAGTTGATAGAATGACCATTAAGGGAGGGTATTAAACTATTTTTAGTAACTTAGATTCTTGCTATTTTTAGCTTGCTATTTAGAATCTTAGTTTAATGGTCATTTAGGCCCTATTTTTAAGTTGTCTTAATCAGTTCTATTTTTAGACGTCGTCTATATTTAGACGACTTTGCTTTTTTGTTAACGTTTTTCATAGCATCTATAAACTCTATATATTTGGTGTATTGGTTAATACAATTAATTCAGCTTTTTAGAGTTACACGAAAGAAGAGCCCAGAAAAAAACGTCATCATAAAGCAAAAACATACCAAAAACCACCAAAAATACTAGGTTGCATGCAAATAACACAGCACAGAAATGACAGAAGAAAATGTCTACAAAACCGTCACCAAACTTCCCAAAAACAGCAAACAGAGAAAAAACACAGGCAGTTGAAGCACAGCATATGAAGCCCTTCGTGGACACACAAACATTCGTGAGCAGAAGAAAAACCATTTCAAGCCTGCACAAAACACGATGGTGTCGGGCCTCTAGAAAAGTATTCATGTGGGCGGAATGTGGCATGAATCCCGTCGTGCGGACACAGAAAATCATGTGCAGGTTGAAAAAAATGAGAAAGAACACAGGAATGAAGAGAAAAACTGTCACTGGAGACAAAAACAAGAAGTTAAAACGAACCCTTCGATGCAGAAAACGTCCAGAACGGTCACGAAAAACTGTGATTTTGCACCAGAAACCCTTGAAATGTGCAAAGCAGCAGATCGCAATTTTTTCTCAAAAAAATCTGCTCAAAAATTATCAAAAACTGATAGCGATTTTTCATTAAAAAACGACTTAAAAAATCCTAGAAAAACTTTCCAAGGAGGAGGCTCGAATTTTTATCAAAAAATTTGCCAAACTTTATAAAACCCAATCAACCTACTCTAATACTAATGGTAATTGTATATTCAATAATGAAAACAAAGTTTACAATATATAGGCAATTACATTACGATGTTTCTAAAAAAAACGTAAACATAAGTCGAAAATAGAAACCACCTAAACTAACTAAGATGACCATTAAAGAAACATTACAATAGTTTAATATAAATCACAACAAATTATGAGTTGTGCATGTACATACATTATAACCAAAGATATGGTACTAAACAACCATACTTATTGGTGTATCTTCAAACTCTATAAATCCATATGAAATAAAAAAGACCATTACAAATGCAATGAATCAAAATGTTGCAACATTCATCATATCCTTATTACAATCATAAAAAATGTGGCAAAAGGAAACTCCGCTAGAATATTGTCACAATTCATCATATAGAAGTTCCCCCCTGAAGATCTAGAAATGGCCATGGAGACCTTTGATTACAAACCTACAACCTCCTTGTAATTTTTAAAATGTGTTGCTCTATAGGCGATTGGACTTGAAATATTTCAAACCCTAGACAGTCCATAGCAATTGTAGTCATGTGAGAAGCATAACCTTTGTTTGTAAAACAAACCTATACATACATATATATATACATATATATGTATGTATGTGTATATATATATATATATATATATACTCGTACCCATACCACTGGGACGCGTACCAGGTACTGGTACACCTACCCATGTACCGGATACTCAGTGGGTACTCAGTGGAGAGCATCATAGCTAAGGACCCTGATTAAGATTTCTGATTTTTGCTTCAGTTTTTTGTTTGCGTATCAGCTTGCTGTTTATCAAGCTTAATTCGATATGTAATCAGTCTGAGACTTTGATACAATACTCATTAACAATAAATTTTATCACTGTTCAAGTCAAAAATTTATCATTTGCAATGTGTCATTATTATATGATTTATGATCTTCTTGTTCATGTCTCTATTATGCATCTAAACATTTAGAATATATTATTATTACAAACATATTGCAAATCTGAAACTGAAAACAATACATTACATATGCAAACTTTAACCCTGTTCTTGTTTTTAAAACTCATTGTCATGACTCATATTTTCAGATTTTCTTTAAATATTAAATTATATTTAAAAAGTTTTTGACATACCCAAGTACCCCCCTATTTTGAAAAATAGCCGTACCCATCCCCGTACCCTAAGTACCCCCGTCCCTGTGCAACCTTGATATATATATATATATATATATCATTTTGTTTCATCACCAAATTGCTTTGGGGAATTCAAAGAATAACAAGAGGTCACAAATGTGGTTAGAAGAGAAACGAAAACCCAGGAAATGTCCACGAGGTTGAGCTTAACTGGTTAAAGCATTATGTTTTCATTGTGGACACCCCAAGTTCAAATCCCAAAGGCGCATCTAACATGGAATTCCAAGTTATGACTCTTGGCTTTCCATAGTTAGCTTCTAGCATGACTCTTGGCCTTCATTAGGTGGTTTCTAGTGTAGTTTTAGTCTCATTGTTGTGCTCGCAAGAGCTTGTATTGATTTCATGTTGATGCGCGTATGGGCAGAATATTTGTAAACAATAATAAAATAGTTGATGAAAGAGTTCCACAAACACCCATGTAAGAATTCTTGTCAAACAAAAGCATTATGCTCTCCACAAAGTGAGGACAATCATTGTGAAGAGATTTTGTGAACAAGTGACCAATGTCACACAAGTAGAAATCTGAAAGGGCGTCTCTTTGACGAGGACAAGATCTTGGAATGGCGTGTAACAAATCTGTTCCAAGTGCATCGCTAGTTGACATTTTGATGAAGTGTTCTAGTCCTCAAGCTCTGCATCATCATGAACATGACCATGAGTATCATCAGCTAGTGTGTCATAGATGGAAATATCAGGCAGAACGTAATCAAGTAACTAGAAAAGCGTCCACCAAGCATTAGAAGGGTACTCAATGTTTTCAATATGATGTTGAAAGCCAATGGAATGTCATAGACAAAAGTGACAACAAACAATGTCATGCTTATTGAGCCACTTAGCATGCTTGGCTAAACTAGTTGGTGGTAGAACTTTTCCATAGATAGTAATAGAGATCTTCTTGACAAAAGAGTGATGCAAGATTGTCCCGGGGTGAGAGTAATGTTGCCTCACCCAAAACTATTTTCTTTTATTCTTGAAAGGTATACAATGATTTATTCTTCAGTTTGAGCATGAAACTGAACCCTATGTTGAGTATGTTGTCATTGCTGTCAACTGTTGGTGATCAAGGCCTTATAAATCTCAGAAGATTACTCAAAGTAATAGAGAATTTGGATGAGCTGCCTGGTTATCTGCTTGAGCTGCTAGGTTGCATGCTTGAGCTACTTCATTGCGTGCTTAAGCTGGTTGGTTGTCTAATTGAGCTGCTTGAGCTACTTGGATGTGTGCTTGAGCTACATGGATGTCTGGTTGAGCTACTTGGGTGTCTGCTAAAACTGGTTGTGTGTCTACTTCAGCTGCTTGCTTGTCCACTTCCTTACCATGTCAGATTAATATGCCATGTCAGTAATTAAATAATCTGAGGGTCGATTTCTTTGATTTTAAATGTGGGGGTTAAGTTTAAAATATGCATCGAATATATATTCAACATTTGCATCCTTCTATGCGATGGTCTAAGCATTCAAACTCCTTTGTAACATATGAGTTGGCGGCGATGATTATTGTTTTTAACTGGATGGTGTTTTGTATGGAAGGAGCGTTAATCCTTTGTGCTGACACAAGAGTTGAATCAGTAGTGTCCTGCGTTTTCTACTAGGCTGTGGTAATTAATTAGTGGTGAAAACGTTGATTCCTGGAGACTTTTTTTTCTTCTTTGGGCTGCAGATTTAAAATAAAAGATGCTAATTATAGCTGGCCATTATTTCTTTAATATCACTGGGAAAGTCTTTGTAAAGAGTTGCGATATATTTTTAGAGTCGCGTTAATGTGAACCGCTTTTAATGAAAGTGTTATGCAGCGTTTTTATTAAAAACAAAATCATTTGTTCAAGGAGTCGGTTTTTTGATGAGAAATTCTGGAGCTACGTTTATGATAATTGCTGGCACGGGAGTGGAAGGATGGTGTGTTGTGTGTTTCATCAAAGCCAAAGGATTTTGAGAGTAGCCCCATATTCTGTTGAATAGTATTGATTCATTAGTTGATGGGTGAAGACAATACCTTAGTACCAATGGTATAATTCTTAAGGGTATGTTTTTTGAAGATAGAATTGATGTATGATAATTTGGATTGGAGAAATGATTTCAGTGTTTAGCTGAACAGTGAGAAATATTCATTGCTGAAAAACGTGGATTTCAGTTTAGATGACACTCTGCTACAGATTGGACAAAAAGGCTGCATGCTAAGTCCTCGGTGAGGATTTTTAGATGTTTGATTTAATCTTCAATTTCTGTGTGTGGAGAAAACATTTGGTGGTGTAGACATCCTCTCTAGCAGCATGGATATTCTCTTGCATGATCTTTTAAATCTGACTGGAATAAGTTCTGTGTTTTTTAATCTGCCATTTACAGTGCATAAGGAAGTTTTGCATTGTGAAGTCAAAGTGAGTCTATCTCTGCCGCTATAGTCTTCTTCTTTGGGCATGGTGTTTTGGATATTCTGGCTGAATATCTTGATGTGATTGGGTTATTGTTGAGCAAGTACATATTTCAGATTTCAGTGTTTTTAAGTAAGTGCTCAAACTGACATTGGTGCCTCAGCTGATCAGAGTTAGTGCTCTCTGAGAGTTGGTGCTCACTTTTGTAATCTGGGTCGGTGCCCATTTTGGTTAATGTAAGCTATTGTATGCCATCGTTTTTTACCCTAAAGGGTTTTCTACAAGAAATCTCATGTTTGCATCTCAATGGTTGCTCTCTTTAAGTTTTTAATATGTATGTGGTTTCATGCATTTAAAAGTTTAAAAATCTTAAATACAGATTCAAACCCCTCTTAACATTTCCCATGTGCTTTTCACCCTAGAGGTACAAAATTTGACCTAAGGTAAAATGAAAGAAATCCGCTTGTGGACTTTGAAAATGAACACTAGAGGTACGGTTTATTTGTTCCACAAGGAGGATCTCATGTCCCTAATTGTCATCCAACTTGGCTGTGACCTAGACAACAACCTTCATAGATGCAAGCTTTGAAAATTAATCTTGGTAAATAATGCATGCTCCATAGCAGGAGTCAAAAACTATGAGAATGATGCATGACTACAGGCACGTACTATAAAATGACTGATTAAGGTGCTGCTCGTCTCAGGTGCTGCTCATCTCAAACAATTCCAGCAATGAAGGCAAAAAAAATCCACAACAGATGGTACAATTATTTTTCCAAACAACAACAGAATTAACTGATTAAGCCAGAATTAACTTCAGCTTCCACACCTAAAGCTCTGCAAAATAATGATGGCATTTCTCCCATTGCTCAGATACCGTGGCAAGTAGTGGTGTCTTCTCAGATACTTGAACCTCACATGAAATATCCCAGTCATCTTGAATCTTCCCTCTGATAAGAGTTGGATGATATTAATCCTATGGTTGAAAGTTCTTTGTGATTAATAGCATCTAATGACAATTCTGCTATAGAATAGCAATTTGAGTACTCTATAGTGTTTGTGTACTCCCTGCCATATGATTTGTCTCTTGTTGCCAATAAGGGCAGTTGAGCGTGTAGGTCAGAAGCTGAATTTGTTTTTTGTTTCATGTGCTATGACATTCGTTTTCGTTTTCTTGATTGATTAGTTAACATCAATTATTCTACTGGCGCCTTACTACTTTTGGTCTGTGGTCCCTTAACCCAAGTTATCTTTCATAAAAACAAGCTCACAAATAAATTCGAAGATCTTGACCATATGTATGTTTTTACCATCGCTGAACACGGTTAGGTCCACAATAAAATTTCTCAGGTACCCAAGAAAAAAGACAGCACAATTCAGTACACTAATAGACAGAGATCACAGAAGCATACCAAAATTTTCTCAATGATAACTTTAAAATTTATTAGTTTCTCAACAGTTTTTTCTCAAAATTTTACCTATTGATTGCAGAAGATAGATTTGCTTGCAATATTCAAATTCAATCTCAAGTCTGTTAACTTAACCATATGCCACTGCTTCCACATCTAAGAACTTCCTATTTTACCACAAAACTTAGGGTGACTACTAAAATTTTGCCACAAAAAACAATTATGCCCACAAATGATTTTCTTAAATTATTCAAAATTTATGCTCCCAAAAATAGATAAGACAATTTAATAAAATAATTCAAGGAACAGATATCACAATCATCATACCAGCAAAAGTTTCTTGTGCTGCTTCCTTTCAGGAAGAATTCCTAATGCATCTAATATGGACTCATCCAGCTCTGCAGATGCGAGTAAAAAGAAAACTTAGAACCAAAAAAGCTTTTCATACAGCCACCAGGCATGGGAAATACAGAAAAATATCAATATAGTTAATACCTTTTTTTTGAAAAAGGGAAATCAGCATGCTCAAGGATCCAAAAATGAGTTTTTCATTTTCAGAACTTATATGCAATAGTAACACCTCCCTGCAACAGATTGTTGAACCATGAGTTAGGTCAAGTATAAAAAATAGACTAACTAATGGAATGTAATAAATGGAATAGATACATATCCGATAAGGTTTGTTACAATCACGCAAAACACTCCATGCACAAGCACCTCACCATGATCTAAGGGAACAGCCAATAAATAACTCAAGTTTTTAAAAAAGCACAATTATTCCAAAGCCAAGAATGGCCTGCTGTAACCAATAAAACAGGGGTCATTCTAATTCCTAAAATGATTTCTCTTGGTTCTGTACTATGTAGTGCTCTCAGAGTGTGTTCAATTTATCAGGCCTTGCATATCCCATATGGTTTGTCACAATTGCACAAAACACCCTATGCACAAGCATCTCATGATGATCTAAGGGAACAGCCAAAAAATAACTCAACTTTTTAAAAAATCATATTTCCATTCAAAGCCAACAATGGCCTGCTGTGCCCAACAAAGCAGGAGCCATCCTAATTCCTTAAATGATTTTCTCTTGTTTATGTACGATGAGGTGCTCTCAGAGTGTGTTTGGTAGTCCAAGCCTCGCATATCCCGTAAGGATTGTCACACTCACACACAAAACACCCAATGCACAAGCATCTCAATGATCTAAGGGAACAGAAAAAAATAACTCAAGTTTTTAAAAATCACATTTCCTTCCAAAGCCAAGAATGGCCTGCCATGCCCAACAAAACAGGGGCCATTCTGATTCCTTAAATGATTTTCTCTTGTTTCTGTATTATGTAGTGCTCTTGGAATGTGTTCAGTTCTTCAGGCCTTGCACACAAAGATTTGTGAATCTGAAATTTCGAGATTTTGTGATGACCACACATGGTTTATATCTATTTTTTTCACTTTTCATTAATTTGTTATTCACAAGGGTGCTTTGTTTTATTCTGGACTTATGCTTGTCTCAGCTTGTGCTGCTCCCTTTCATACTTTTCTCTGAGTTGGCTCAGACTCCAAGATTCCGCAGTGTCCCTTATCAGGTAGACCTGATTTTTGCCCAACGTAACAATTCCAACAACATAATTTGCTTACAACTAATATTCCATCATTGAATCGTCTGATAGTTATTGAATTTAAAAGAAAATTAGCAATTAACATGAAATGATGAATAGTATCACTACTTGGATCAAATCTATAATTCACTCCCCAAAACCAACCATAGTAGAGACTGGAAAGGAAAGCATGATAGAGCATCCAGAGACTGTTCGTCACAACTAAGCCCAAGAGCATGGAATATCCAACCAAGACAATTCAACCCCTTGGCTCACAAGTGCTAGAAACTCTCGTCTATCCAACAAGGGGCAGTGTGCTTAGGTTGTGGGAATCAGTCTGCTGCATCTCCTAACGTGTCTCCTCTCTAATCTATACATGATTGCTTCTAGGCTATAGTTTCACTTCCCACAATCAACCATACTATGGATTAGAAGGAATAGGCATGATTGATAAGTACTCCTTTGATGTTTGGAATGAATTTTCTTTTATACTTTATTGGTGGAGGGGTCCCTGCCTTTCATAAGAATTAAGTCACTGCTTTTCATTGTTGCTTTGAGAATAAAATATTATTCCCCAAATTGATCTCCCTTTATGGATCCCCTCCTCAAATGAAACCTCCTTTCCTTTATATCTTCCAATGTGAGGGAGAGTGTCATACATTTTCAACATGTCTGCCCTTGTCAATGGTCACAGCCTTTCACAATTACCACCCTTCGAAAGGGTCACAATCTTTCACAATTACCATCATTCGAAAGGGTCACAACCCTTTATCATTTCTGCCTATTGAGAGAGTCACAGCCATTCATAATTACCACCTTTTGAAAGAGTCACAACCCTTCATCATTGCTGCCCTTTGAAAGAGTCACTTCCTTATATTCTTCCCATTCCTTTCTTCTTTCATTAAACCTTAATTCCTATGCACCATTCTTTCTTCCTTCCTCCATATTCCCTTTCAAATGAAGTTCTCTTCCTTGACTTTTATATCTTATGTTTGAGGGAGTCACAACTTTTCATTTTATGCCTTTTGACCATTCATTAAACTTACTAAAATTTAATTATGCCATATATTTTAAATTTATTCTTTTATATTTTTTATTTAAATTTTATTATTATTGTTTATCAATTTATGGAAGATGGCTTTGGAAGCCTTTGATATTAAAGTAAAAATAAAAAATAAAAGTTATAAACTTCATCTTAGAAATAAGGCACAATCTAAAGGCTGCACACTTAGTTCTTTCACATTGATTGAAGTGGATTTATAGTGATACATCATTTGAAGTGAATTTTAAATGATATAAATACTTCTCTTCAGTTTTTTACTGTAATTATTGCTTGAACTAAGATTTCGCTGGCAGTTTATCCACTTGGTACTGGGTGCCATAAGGAGATAGGATGTTCCTTTGCATGACAAATGTGAATTTCAGTTGTTTGCTCACCCAACATGATTTTGAAGTGCAGTTATTAACTATCACCATTATGGGAGTTTCCTGACAAGGGGATGCGGAGACGTGGAGACAGGTTTCCGGGACTGGGGGACCCTATTGAGGATGGTGTGGGGACAGCAGCGGAGCAGTGGTGGAGGGGTGATGCTGATATAAAAATAGAGGTGAATTTTAATCTTCAAGGCAAAATCTGCAATATAACATCTCTTTGAGTGTCCCATGAAAGGCCCACTAGTTTACACGAAGTTAGTTTGCAATCAGTATGCAAAGGCATGTGCCATATAGCAAGCAACCCAGCTGCATCACCAGCAGCGGTGGCAGAGGTGGTGGTGGTGTGGGGGACATTTCCCCAAGTCTCGAAAACATCCCCCTACAAGGGACACGGGTTATTTTGGGGGAGCACACATCCCCATGGAACACTTATAATCATCTAGAAGACTGCACTTGTATTTGCTTGAATTTATTAATAATAAATGGTAACTGGTTTTTTGCATTTCTAAGAATAGACATTTTGGAATATTTTCAGGTATCAATCTTCACTACTTTTGATTATAAAATTTGTAGGGCCACAGCTATATTTACATTGTAAAGAACACAAATATATGCAGACATAGAGAAAAAGGGGAAGCTGTAGCCCGATCTTTGTTTTTGGTTGTAAAGTGGAAGAGGCATGGCTGGGAGCTCAAATTGTTGATATTTTTGTGAACATTGGGGGCCAGGAAGCAACAATATCACATTCCAGTGATTTTTGTTATTTTAAGCTGTCAGCATTAATGTATTGTTTTTCATGTTATTTTTTAAATTATTCATGTTGAACTTTTTTTTCCACATATGTTGAAGAAATCCAGCTTATGATTAGAAATCGTTTTTAGTTCTTGTATTAGCGGAGCCCGGGAATCAATGTGGCTTATTTATTCCCAATCTCAGACAATGGCGCCAGTTATGTGTGGACAAAAAAATCACAATGTTTGCAGGTGATCCACTGAGGGATCACTACTTACAAAACATTGACAGAAACAAGGACACTGAAAATGCATACGAGCTAGCATAAGCTTACCTGAAACTGGGTTTCTTGTCCATTCCACTTTCTTGTAGAGTAGAATCTGGGGAGTAAGTCACTGATGAATCAAGAGTATTCTGCTGTTTGTCCTGCTTCTGCATGTTTAAATCCATGGCACTTTCAGCATCAGATGTAGTTTCTTGGTCCAACTTTCTAGTCCCGTATGACAAACCTTCAATAGATTCATGGCCATTACCCTCACTATCCAGACATAAACTAAACATCACGGGTGGGCATAGAAGAGCAGCTCCAATGCTATTTACCAAGTCTTTGAACTGGACTTCTTGTAAAATGAAAGAAAGCAAGTACAAAGATGTGCGAGCACACAAACTAGTACCCTGCAGATAATTATTGGAGCATATAACCGGTAAGAATTCAGCTTCTAGGAAAAACAAAAAAAGGTCAGACTAAACCAAAATTAAAATCTCTTATAGAAATCAAAAGCAATATAAATTAGAGTAAGTCAGTTCTCACAGTAACAGAAGACGAGTGAAGAGAAGGTAACAAAATTGTCAAAACCAACGAGTGCAGCAAATGATGTGTCATTAGTTTACTCAAACATGCAACACCAGCACAAATGATGTCATTGGAATAGCAGAGGTTTTCTCCAATCTCTGCTAGTGTGGCATGCAACTTCCCAACAATCTTGGAAGAATCAGAAGTCCTGCATTAGCAGTTATAAAGTTTTATTGTTTACATTAGAGTACAAGTGGTAAATTTCATTCAAAGTGATTATCATAAACTTAAACAATACTCACTTTGAGTCATTAACAACAATCTCATCCAACTTAAAGCATTGCTGCCTCAGAATCTTCACTAAGTCCAAGAAGTACCCCGCCAATTCAGGACTGGTGATGAATTTATGAACAGATTCATCACTAACTATGACCAATAAAACATAAAACCAATTAACTTGAATGAGATCCATTCTCTTTAGAAAATTAAATCTAATCATTAGCAAGCCCACAACAAATGCTATTGGCAAGCAGTACAAGGAAAAATTAACAAAGTAAACATATGGCTCCAAATGACAAATTGTTACCATGGTAAATGTTTAGTGTCAGAGCACGCACAGCTATTCGGACCATGTTTTCTTCATGATGAACAAATTTGATTGCTTCACTGTACAATGGAAAGGAAATGACTTCATCCTGTAAATTAAAAAACAATTGTGCATTCAGAAGGAATAGCTTCTGCATTTTGTCCCTGATAAATAAGGAAAGAAGTGCAGAACTAGGGAAAAAGAAAATTGAAACAGACTTTTCACTAGAATAGAGCATGTATATTACATTGACTTTAGAGCCAATAATAAACATAAGTGGAAGCTGTAAAGTTAAAATTCCACAAGCATGGAACCCCACCCTCCACATTACTACAAACTAATTACTGTACATGTAATATATTCAAGGTAATCCACTACCACTCCCTAAAATCTCAGATAAACAAGCAGTTGTTAATCTACAGCTTATCCTACAAGAATTATACTTTACAAAGATTATATAAACATACATTTTGAGTCTTTACAAGAAGAGAAATTGTATTCTTATCCAGCTTTCCACTCACTGTCCTGTAAAATAATGGTTAGCCCAATTAAATTGCAACGTATTCCCTCTATAATAAATGGATAACATATAACAAAAGATATACAAGAACCAGAACCAAGTTTCAGACCTCAAAAAGTATATATAGTAGTTAAGTAGTTCCTCACTGTCGAAGTTAAATGGATACAGGATGAGATTGTTAACATGCCCATTGCTGAACAAATAATCTGCATAGATTAACAAATTACATTTTAAACAACATTCAAAGGTTTTCCACACATAGCTCACTTTAGAAAACAGTTTCAAAAGATATGGTGCAAAATATATGCCTTTAGAAAGCCTCTTAATTTTAACTTACAAATTGCCTGCTCACTCTGCAAATTCTGAATCATGATGCTCAGTGACTGCAGTAACTGTACAGCTATGCTCTCTGTTTTACTGATCTTTAGAACACGAAGGAACTGTGACATTACCTGCTTCTCCATAAAAAATCTGCATGCAGTAAAGGCCAAAACTTGAACTTCATAAAAAATGTCAAAGATTTGAATGCCAAAAACATCCACCAAAGGAAAATCAAAAGCCGAAAATAGATGAATTTGCAAAAAACATCTTACTCAAAAAATGATGGATCATGTTGGTCACCATAAGTTACTAACTCTGCTATTGATCTTAGCGTCTCAATGACAAAATCCTTTAGTAAGAGTAAATAAAAAACAATGGTTAGTTTAGAAATGACCAAGCAATGCATAAAGAAGCAATAAGATCATGAATATGGTGATCATACATATACAACCCAAACAGTGGTTGAAGAAAAATGTAAAATAGAAGCAAACACTTGTAAGTGTCAGATTTTGCCAGGTAAATGCCACCTTAAAATAATAAGTGCATTAAGGCACTCTTACCTTGTTTGTATCATTCACAATTTGGATTTTTTGTAGCTGGTCATTTAAGCGTCTGCATTGGCAAGAAAATACAAGTTAAAATTATATTCAGTTAGGTCCACTGGACTCGACAAGCATAGTTAGTTGCAATAGAGAACTACTGGGGTAAAAAACCCTAGGTTATGAATATTACTTAACCAAAGCAGTGAAGCAATGTAAGCATAATAAGTGGGATAACAATTAAGTACAAATAGCCCTGTCAAGGAAGTATGTCTCAATGAAAAGATAAGAAAACATTAGAAATGGAACGCTGCAAAAAACTACAATAACTTGAAAACCCAACATCTAAATCTTAATCTTCACAAAGAAGGCAAACTATTATGAAATAGAATACAAGGTTGTTGGCATAAATTGAAAGGTCAGATATTATACCAGCTATTTAGGGGAAGTTAAAAAGAAAGAATTTATAAAGATCTGTATAAGGCTTTTAAAAACCTTTGAAAGAACTCGGTGCCTGAGATACAGCTTGAGCTAAGAAAAAAGAAGTAAACAAACTGATAGAAAGATGAGATGTGGCAAAAGGCACAAGCACAGCAAGGGGCCCAAAAAATGACAAATTTAGTTACAACTTTGCAAAGCATAATTGGTAATGATATTAAGAAGCTAAATAATAAATTCATCATATAGACATCATTACATGTCATAAACATTGCAAAAAGAAGAATCATACAATATTCAACATTTAAAAAAGAATACAAATTACTAATTACAATCAAGACTCAATATTAAACATGTATGGACAGTAAAATTAATAAATTAAGCAGGGAAAAGCTACAAGGTTCAAAATCCCATCTTCTCATAGTTTTCACCCTCTTTAACATCCAAAGAACCAACATCTGAATTGGGGCTCACAAAATGATAAGAAGCACTACTAGAAACATTGCCCAAAATAAGATTCAGAAGATGAAAGAGTGAGCACCTCCAAAACATACTCTTCCTCTTATAGAAAAACCCTCATCCAAACTAAATCACAATGACAAGAGTAGCAATCATGACAGAAGAAAATATCCAATTTCCATCTTTGAGACTCCAGCCAGACCTCTCTCTATATTCTTCTTAACTAAAGAGAAGGTAATACTTCACAGACAAACAAAATCTTATCTCTCTAGTGATGCCAACCTGCTTCTCTTTACAAAATCAATTTAATTCATAAATGCCTCATTTTTTCTTATTGGCTGTTAAGTTGGCAAACTAGAAAAGAAATAGAACTGATACTGTCTAAAACTGAGAATTAGAAGCACAATAATCCAAGTACTTACAACCTGAGATTGTCACAGTCAAGCATCTATAAGCAAGTGCTTGGACATTACAATGCTATATTATCAGCCGCAAACATAGCAAATATTAAGTTATAATGAACCTCCAAGATCTCCTGATGAGAAAAGATTATTGAAAATATTTTTCAGATTCAGCGACCAGTTTCTTATCTTTATATGGACATAATATTTTACCCCAAAGGCCCAAGTCACCCTTATCACAGTACTAAGTTTCAAAGCACGCACCAAAGCAAGTTGTCAAGTGATATACATGTCAAATCTTTGAACAAAATATACTTGATAAATATAGAATAGACTTCACCTTTCTCAAGTCTTGCTTGCATACTTCTAACATCTAGTCTATACCCTCTTGCAGACCTTAACACCATATGAGCATTTGTCCCATAAAGCCACACATGATCAACTGTGGCCTCGGACACTACAGCATAAAATGTGGGACATCAGCACACAAAAGTCAAGAACAACATTTTTTGTCGACAACCTTTTCTATGTTAGCTTCTCTCCACTATTGCCAAAGTAGCTCTGATCTCAGGTAACTGACAACAACATTAAACTAATTCTCTAGGATTTAATAGTTGAAACTTGCAAGTTACCAAAAGATGTTTATCTTGCAAAACATAAAGTGTAATTTATTGGCCATATGACATAACTCCTCCATCCATGACTATCAACATCAATTTATTTTAAAGGAACATTTTGATCACCAACTAGATCTGAACTCAAAAGATGGGGTCATACCTGCCCTCTGTGATTGGACCACAGTTGACATGCACACTTGCACTTCGTCTGTAATGCTTTGCACTTCATTCACAGTGCCTTGAACAACAATAGAAGGTCGCCCAATCTCAACTGCTTTCATGATTGTGTTATAAATCAACTAGTTAATCTTCTCCTGACATGAGTATGAATTGCTTTCAAGAACAAATTAACCGGAAGAAACCATCCCCATCAAAATTTGATACATTAGTAGCAACCCAAGTGTTCAATAACTGGTCCCACTAGCCCCCTCCCTTTATACTTCTCACTCTTAAAATCAGTAAGGGTTACTTTTCATAACTGAGATTATGTACCCCTTGGATCTCCATTTGATATTAGGATGGCATCATGCTAATAGCTGACTGAATTACCACGTTAAATCTCACAATTATTAGCATTTATGCCACAACCAAAATACTGACCTATTTCTCCAAAGCCTCTAATTTTCATAATATTCCTGATGTTCTGATGTTTGATATCTTACAAGTATTATCAACAATAACAGGAACTTAACCACGAATTTCTTGACAGAGTAGGATATATTTATTTTCAAGCTTTCTTAAATCATCTTATTTTCAGCACTCTCTCAAATTCTCCTCAATCTTTTAAACAGCAAAATATTTTCCACATGAACTGAAATGTCGTTTGAAATCCTCCTATTAGTTCTTGAATTAGTAACTCTTTCTTCTGACGTAATATTGTAACAGAGAGTATATGACTCTGTCTAGTATGATTTTTATCAGCTCAACCACCAATTCTCCCTCCATGAGATTCACAACCAATGCCAATTTGTCAACCAAATCATGACGAAGAACCATGCAATGTTCAAAAGAATTGATCAATCACTGCATCCATGATTGTCCTTGAGCCCGATGATAATACATTTGAAGCTTCTAACGAGTGACACATTCAAAATAAACCGCATGCTCTGTCTATAAGGTATTTGCTTGAACCAAATAGTGAAATAAAAAAGCAGACAAAGGGCATACCAAAATATCCCTAGGCACAATTTGGACAAGCCAAGACAAGGCAAGGTCAAAATCAAAGACCTTTTGATCTGAGAGCATGGATCATCAAAAAAAGTGAACTTAAATACCAAAAGGTCTTTTGGCCCTAAAAAATTGATCATAAGATTTGAATATTGATTTTAGGTTGAAGCATGCCTAAAGTTGAGTAGAGGATTGAATAGCCATAATTTGCACAAGTTTTACAAAATTAAAGACGGAGCCCAGCTGATAATTGAAAACTGAATGTCAATATCCAAATGTTAAAAATAAATCAAAATGGTTAACCTAGTGCAATTGCACATGAAAAATCAGTACCTACATGATCGGTTGATTTGTTAGAACTACAAGCAACACCATTCTCACTTCCAAAAGTGGCTTTTGTTTTGTGTCTTGTTATTGTTAGTTAGAGCATTTCTTTCACAATCAAAAACAGTTCTAGCATTAAAGTTTTGACTTTTAGGTTTTGTTAGATGGGTTCTCTGATTGTTGGATGAGTTCTCTGATCCTAATCTTTATAATATAGTCTGTTGGGATATAAAGTACAAACTTACAAAGAATCAAATCAAAGGATATCTACCAATTTTATTACAAGAGCGTTAATAACATTCAAACTTAATAAAAACATCTTGAAGATAGGGACTTTTCATTACCTTGTAAAACAATTTTCGAAAGAAAACCTAAATCTTCTCGTGTCAGTCAAAATTTTGAGCTTGCAACAGTAACTAGGTTATAGATAGAAGGATCCAATTAAAAAACTCTGCCGAGAAAGTGAAAAACATGGAAGGAACGGGCAATGACACTTATACAGGCCCAAAACTGAAGCAAAACTCAACAAATTAAGCAATAAAGGGCCTGTATAAAAGAGAGGAAGGGGGAAAAGGGGATGAAAAATGAAGGCAGAGTGGACGAATGGAGTGAGCTGAACAAAAGAAGACAGTTATTTGGTAAAATTAAAATTGTATCATTCATCTTTAAATGGAAATCCACGCAAAAAGACTGTTCAGGATCAGTTGGGGTAATTAAGCTCATTTGACAAGCCTTTCGGCAAAACTAAATAAAGGATGGCAAAAATATATATAATATTATGTATTACCTTCCATGAACATTATACACAACAAGAGGCTCTAGCTTAACTGATCACCAGACTACATGTATATCTAATTGGCAAAAATTATTGGGACCAAAATTTTAATCATATTTAAAGATAGAGAGTTGGCCATGGACTTGCTTATTGGGGTGAGCTGAAGTGGGAAGGCAATGTTTTTTTAGATTGCATCCTAGACAACGCACCACAATGGCATAGTAGACTTATTGGGTTTAAAATACAGAAATTTTAAAGTTTATCTTACATGTATTTTCAAATTTGTAACTCTTTGCATTTTGAGCTTTTGACAAAACCTGTGTTAAATCAAGGCTTGTTAATCTGTCTAAGACAGAGCTAAAAAGCTATGGAGCTTTTATAACTAAGCCTCAAGTTCAAATCTCTCAAGAATATGTTCAGGTGTTAAATTGCATAAGATACTGCATAAAATTCTGAGTGTGACATACCTCAACCAACAAAGTACAAGTCCTGGGATTTAGCATCTATGCAAAGCTATATACTTAAGCGACAGAAAAGGGAAGAATTGGTAATGGCCTCCAAGTGTAAAGTTAAGAGACATGCCATGTTGAATTCTGGGTGCAGAACACCTCAACCAAAACGGAACAGGTTCTGGGATAAATCAACTAAGCCAAGGTACATCCCCAGTGTGGCTGAAAGGGGTACAGTTTCCCATGTCCTCCAAATGTAAAATTAAGTGCAACAAACCACATTCGTACCTCAATTGACAAGGTGCAAGTCCCAAGATGCAGCATTAAGCCAAACTATGTCCCCAGTGTGGTTGAGAATTACATACAATTGGCAAATGCTTCTAAGCATAAAATTTCCTATTAACATGACACAATTAATTCTGTATGTGGCGATAAGAGGCGGGTCCTGGGATACAGCATCTAAACCAAAGCACATTCACAGTGTGCTTGAAAAGGGTACAATTGGTCATGGCCTACAATTCTGGGCATGACATACTTCAGCGGAGAAACTGCAAGTCCTTGTCTGGAATCTAGGTCAAAGATATGCCTCAAGCAACGGGTGTTAAAGAAGACGCTCTGCCACATGTGCTCCACACAATGTGTAATAGACAATTGAAGCAAATGCATTGCAATGGCAATGAATCACAAGTTTCCCGACAATTCAAAACCATATCAAGATGAATTATCCAATAGTTCTTTAAATCCACCATTGTCTAGAATTCCAATGTATAATTTTACCAAAACGGAGCACAAATATCGCCTTCGGGGGAAGATTCAGAAGCTTCTTAATAATTGCATCATTAGTCCTAATCCAAATGCTTTGACTAAGCTACTCCACTCATCAGCCGGCAAAATAAACTAAACCAACACAGATTGAAACCCTCAAAAAGGTACCTGAGCTCATCTACGGAGAAACGCGTTTTGGGTCGCCAAAAGGAAGACCACATGATTCCTCAAGATCGCAAACTTTGCCAAGCACAGGCGAAAAATAATGAAGTAATAATCATTAAGCCTTCTCTGCGCAAACCCCTCAGATAACCGCGCCGTCCAACGGGGTTTCGAGGGCAGCCGAGGGATATGCAGGGTCATATGGATTGTTGCTCAGGCGCTTATTTTCAGCCAGATCAAAGCAGAATTAAAATCAGAAACTGGAAAATTCATGCTCAGATTCATGTGACCGTAGGCGTTTTTGTGGCAGTACAAACTTGCTCTCCTCCTACTCGCTTGGCATGTCCGTGTAATTGCACTGCTAAAGAAAGGCAATGCGTTGTATTGTACTTCATTTTTTATTTTCACATCGTGCTCTTCGAAATGCGCTATCTGTCTTCTAGTAAAAATAAATAAAAAATTCCCTCACTACTTAAAGATTAAAAACCAGGACTTAGACGGATATTGAACTACGTAGATATATGTTCTAAAGTTGCAGCTAAGTTCATGGATCTAAATATTTTACTGTTGTTTTAAATTAATATTAGTCTGTACAAAGCACTAAAAAGTGCGTAGAGAGTAGAATTAACTTGGAATCTATTACAAATTAAAAATAAAAAATAAAAATATTTTTTCACTATTTTTTCTCTCTAGTGGAACAAAATATCTATTAATTATTTTTTTATTCTTGTTGTGAAAGGTATTATAAAAATTTTAATTTTTAATTTTTTTAACTTAATGTTTAAAGAAGGAAGGGAAAAAAATTAAAAAATTAAAAAGTATTTCATTTGGATTTCATATATTTGGTGTCCAAATGGTCGTCAAATTTAAGATATAAGGTGAGAGTTTTTGTTAACACACTCATTGTGTTATACTTCACCCTTGATTGTCATTGTAAAGGGTCTCTCATCTAATGAGAAAAGCTCCAAATGTAATATGGGTAAAATTGGAAGAAAATCTTTAAAATTTCTAAGTGTTGTAAGACATATTTGATTCATTATTATTGCTCCTTTAAATTGGAAGAAAATCTCTAAAATTTCTAAGTCTTGTAAGACATATTTGATTCATTATTATTGCTCCTTTCTTTAAGTTGATTTTCACACTTTGGTCTCTTCATTTTTTTAACTTCTTTTCAATACAAGTTTTTAAGTTAAATTTAAATGTGGTTGACTTAATCTTTAATTATTGTGATGGTAAATTTGATTTTTCCTTTCCATTTTCTTATGTTTTGTGTTCGTTTTGTATTAAAAAATACACTTCAAACAAAGTATAAAATATCAAAGTTTATATTATAAGAGCCTTTAGTCATTGTGTTATCTTGATAATACATATAATTAGCACTTGTTGAACCTATACAAAAGTCTGAGTCATTCTACATTTTTACAGTATTTCACATATTTAAGAACATACACATAGATTGCGATATAAAACTAAGAATGTTGTACAAAAAGATACAGATTATACTACTTGTAAGTGACTAAAATTTTCCATGTAAACTCCCTAGTAGTTATAGGTCTCATTGTATTTCTCTCATTCTCGATGCCCTAGTAGAAGTAACACTACTAAAAGCTCTTCATTGGATCTTATCGCTTCAATGTCAGAATCCTCACCATCATCAATATGGATCCTCACTCCATGCAGTCCTTTGTTAGTTCCTATTTGTAACTAAATTTTCATTTTAGCTTTTTTAAAACTCTATTAGCTCTTTATGGAAGGTGGGATTCTCAAATTGGTTGTATGACCACACTTGCCCATATTTGGCCTCTTCTCTATTCAGTGTTACTATGCCATCACAAAGCAAATTCAAAAAACTTGGCATTTGAAATTTACATTATAATTGTGACATGTATAGTAATAGTGAAAATTGTAAGTCTTTTAATTGACTCAATAAGATTCCTCTTTACTCCATTAAATTTCTCATCATTTCTTGTCTTCTAAATAAACCATAAAATCTCATTTAAAAGGGACAACCAAAATATAATATGTACATTATCTATCTTATTCACAGTTCATGTTAGAATTTCCACCCATTTTTTTTTTTAAAGTGTGGGTGAAATTTTATTCATCAAGAAGAGACATTACAAAGTTGAAGGCCACAGGCCCAAGGAGAAGCAACCATAAGCAACACTAGGATAAATTGCAAATGAAGAATAAGATACACATTCCTATTCTCTGCCACTAACTTCTTCAAAGCAAGAGAACAATCTAGAGATGAAACTCCCCATACATCTACATTTCACCCTTCCAAATACTCATAAACTCATCTGGCTAAGCATTTTGTCACTATGTTTGACTCTCTAGGAATGTAATGAAAAGAAAAAAATTCCAAGGAGCAAGTCACATTCATGATTCGTCTAACAATGGTGTTGATTGTCAATTAGCCCCATCTAACAGCTACTCATTCAACACATCCACCATACTTTGTGAATTAGATTCAAAAATTATCCTTTTCCATTCAAGGCAACAACCTCGTTCAACCACATACAACAAATTAAGGACCTCTATGAGGTTACCAGTGAAGTTCCCTTTATAGATGGTAGGAATAACAAAATATTACCAGCACTATTCATACCAATACCACCAATATCTCAATGTCCAAGATTCCCCCTTAAGGACCCCTCGATATTTACTTTAAGAAACCCATGAGGAGGAGGAAGCCACCTACCTTCACAATGGATCTTCTTTTTGGCCTAAAGCAATCTTCTACTAGAAAAGGAGCCAAGGATTCTAGCCACAATGTTCAAATTCCTTATAATAGTCGCATAATCAGGATCTATTGCCATGTTGGAAGAATACACTTTTCTAAAATAGTCTTGGATGATCCTTTGTCATAATTGAATCATCACCATTTTTGTATCATGAAACATTTGTTGATTCCTTTCCAACCAAATATCCCAAATAATGAAATTATGTCAAATAACCCAAGCCACCTAGAGATAAGAGATTTTAGCCAGAGGTCTTCCCAAACTTTCCCAATAATCAGCCAAATAAGTAGCATGAACACGTGCATGATTCCAAGCCCTCCACCAAAAATGCCAAATATCCCTAGAGAAAGTGCATTAGAATAAAATATGTGAAGTACCTTCTTCATTGTTATTACAAAGAACATAAATAGATGGACCATGGAAGCCTCTCTTCCAAAGATTCTCCTAGGTAAGACACTTATTCAAGGTTGCCAACCATAAGAAGAAATTACATCTGGGCCGAGAAAATTTGTTCCAAGCCTACCTCAACTAAGAAATGCCAACTTGTCCAAATGGTTGTTTATTCAACTACAAATAGTGTGAGGTCATGGATGATTTTTCTTTTGGGTCTAGACTCCAAGCCATAATATCTCTTCCTTCAAGGGAATTACATAATCTACTTGCCAAATTCCTAGCTAGCTCCTAGTGAACCTCCTCGAAAACCCTACTTGTGACTCTCTTAGATCCTTCCAATGAACCACTTCTATTGGACCCAAATTTTGAGTAACTTTGAAGTCTTCCACTTCAAGCCAAGCCGCCTCTTGAAAATTGTTACAAAGGTTTTGTAAATGGAGAAATTTGTATATGATCAGGGGTGACCATCCCATGTTTCATACCAAAAGAGAGAATATAATCCCTTATTACAATTCCAAAAGAGACCCTATTTAATGAGCCTATACCCTATCTTGAGAGTATTCCAAATCATGGATCCCTTCCCCCAAAAGGTTGAAACAAGGACTCTTAGCACCATCCACACCTCATAGGCACTTAATAGATATAATTACAGTCTACTATTGGTGTCCACTAGTACACCAACTCTAATAAATCTTGGCCACTAAAGACTACCCCATAATCCATGTAGCTTTGAGCCCCAAGCCCCCCTCTCGCTTCAACCTACACATTGAATCCCATTTAACAAGACTCCATTTTGAAAATAACATATTACCTATATTTAAAATGATGAGCAAGGGCTTCATACTCCTTAATGAAACTCAAAGGGGCAACATTGAAAAAGCATCTATAGATCAAAATGGCCTAGACTACTGACTTCAAAAGATTCACATGCAAATTTATTGAAAGCCATCTATAATTCCAATGACTCACCATCCCATGAAACTTATCAATAACCTTTTTCCAAAACTCCTTAGCCTGATATCTAATCATTAATAAAATTTGTAGATAAATAAATCAAAGGGATCCAATCTAAAACCTAGGGATGCACATAATCCTTCTCTAAATAAGGTGACAAATGTTGAAAAAAAATAGATGGCTTGTCTCATTAATATTTTGGTAAGAGGCAACAAAGTAAATGTTCAAATCTCTCTTGAAGTTCACTCCTTCATTGGCTATATCCATACTCACCAAGGTTGTGCCATAAACAAACGAAAGGTGAGAAAGAGGAGGTAAACTATTTCTCCAACTCCATCCTTGAATTAAACCATGACTAGCATTGGACTTCACAAATCTTCTTAGACACTTAGCCATTGTAAGAATTTGCAAATAGCAAAGATGGAACCAAGGATCTAGAGGTTAAAGAATTGCACAAATGCAAGAGAGATGATATGGACAAGAATAGACTTGTATTAGTAATGCAATGATTGAATGATTTAATTGATCCAATGAATTGAATAAAATATACATAATAGGACTTCTTATATAGGAAAGGCAATAAGAGAGAATGACAAGGAGCTAATAAGCTATCACCTATGCAAGGTGTAATCACATGTCCACCAAATGTGGATCATCCTCCATTATACAATGAAGTACATGCCATAAGATGAGGATGATAATGTGATATGAGCACTACAGGTGGATCTCACACCTAAAGTGGAAATTCTCCTATACCATGTGCTTAATTGAGGTGCAAACTCCTAGGTGTCTCAATGAAAAACTACGATGCAATGCATTATCCTAAGTAAGATTAAGTTAAGTGTAATTAAGAATATTTAATTACACCAACACCCCCCAAGTGAAACTTCGGGGAATGCGCTTAAACTCACAATGCAAGATGGGTCTTGCATGCACCCTAAAATGGTCGCCTAGACTTTGGGCCCCCATTCAATAATTTATCAAATCCCTAAATCAATATTTTAAAAAATCAGCATTTTTCAATTATATCAATTTCTTTGATCAAATCTTATTTTCATTTTTTTTATTATTTGCCTTGGGCTAACCATTTTATCCTAAAATCTTTATTTATTTAAAAGGAATATTTCCTCCCCTTTTAATAAATAAAAAACCCCCACTTTTCCTCTTATCCTAAGTTGCACAAATAAAGCATTATTCTTATTTTATAAAAAAGGAAAAAGCACTTTTTGTCTCATATGGACACAAAAGTCAACTCTTATTTTCTCATTGGAGGATATTTGTGCATATGGATTGCTCCTCTTTGATGTTTCACCATTGATTAAATCTTTTGTCTCTTAATCTCCATGGTCCATTCCTTTTCATTTCTTATAAAAGAAGAGCTCTCTTCTCATTTGCATATCCATCTTTTGAATACTAATGTTATGCTGTAGGTTTTCTAGGTGATTTTGGAGCTTTGGAGATTTGGAGCATTCTTGGCTTTCATATTTACATGCTATTATAGTTTCATTTCTTGCATCTTTCATTTTCATAGCATAGCTTGTACTTTCATTTCCATAGCTTAGCTTGCATCTCTCATTTGTAGCTTGCATATTCATCTTAATCTAGTTGCATTTGCATTTCATAGTGATTCTTGGGGATATTGGCATTCTTGCCCTTGTCTTCATTTGAATCTCGCATTGTGTGGTTGACTAGCAAGGTCATTAGTTTAATAGCTCTAGCTGAGAACAAACTTAAAATAATCTTGCAACTCCATGCATAAAGAGCTCTAGGTCACTTTCTAAGGTTTCCTCTTCATGGATTTCCTTGGTTGTAATGACTTAGAGAAGTGCACCATTTGAGTGTGTACATTTTTGGCACCCACCATGGGGCAACCCACTTTTACATGCTGGTTTTGATTATTTTTGGAGCTAACCCCCTTGTGCAGATTTGCTTGGAGACTAAAACTTTAGATTTTCAAAGATTTGATCATATCTCCCAAACGACTTGGTGTTTTGGTCTAAATTTTTTTTTGCAAGTTGGCGACATATCAGAGAAGCTCCAATAAAAAATTCAAAATTTTCTGAGGTATTTTAGATTTTTTATAATTTTTTCTTGATTTTTCATAAAAAAATTAATTTTCAGCGCAAATTAGCATATTTTTTGGAAATTTTTATAGTTTTGGAAAGCTCTTCTAATCTCATAGGGGGTCCATTCTTTGTGATTTGAATTTGGATGCAATATCATAGCTCAAATAATTGATTTACCAAAAGTGATCTATTTTCGTAAAATGGGTCTCTAGGGCACAAATGAAGAGACTTTTCTAAAATTTTTACATTTTTGGAAAGCTCTCTATTTTTTAGTAGGGGTCTTTATTTTTTATTTCTATTTTTTTACCGAAATCATATCAAAAAAATCAGATCTTGTTGACTAGGTCAAATGCAAAAAAAATAAAATTTTATGATGAGTATGCACTTATTTTTCATGGTTCAATGCATGATATGAGTTGTCATTTGGATTATTTTCTGGCTATTATTGTTCCTAACAATTGATTTTCAGATCTAACCACCTTAGGGTTTGCATAAGTTGAGTATGCATTGCATATCTTGTTTGATTGTTTGCTTGTCTGGTTCATTGGAAGGTTTGTGGCTTGCTTTCATGGAGATGCTTAACAAAAAAATAAAAATGAGGTAAAATCTACTAAGCGGGTTGCTTTGGACTTGAGGTATTTTGTTACATCTCTACAACATTTAGATTTTGGGAATAAGAATGAACCTCTCATGTGTTTGGCTTGAGTGTTTACATGCTTTCATAGAACACATTTCAATTGATGCTCTTAATGGGAAATGAATGAACATAGATTTGCTTTCATACAAGTTTGTGTAAGTGAATGCTTGTGTTTACACCTTAAATAATTCTTGGTTCCAATATCAAAAATCTCATTGAGTAATTTAGGGCATGGATTCATTCTTTGTTTACATAAAGAGTTAAATGCACCACTTTGTTGACTCACTTCATGTTTACTTGGAAAGTTAAATATTCCATGGTTCAAACCCTTTTGCGCTTGTGAGTAGTATTGATAAGCAATCTTGGAGTACTTTTGATTGATCTTGTTAGCTAAATTGGGTTGTTGGACTCGCTTTTTTTAATCACCCATCATTCAGCCCTTTGGATGCAATCCCAGCACCATATTCAAGGGATGGGTCTACCTAAAAAAGTGTTAAGTGCTCCTCAAAATTTTTCCCATTTTGTGCTTTCTTGATCTTATTAGTGTTCTAAGGTGTGGACTCACTTTGAGTTTGTGTGAGGAGTTAAATGCACCACTTTGTGGACTCACCTTACGTTCACTTGAAGAGTTAAATGTACCACCTTTAGTGCTTTAGAATACTTTTGATAGAGAATTGCTTACTTTTTTATTTTTAGAAGGCCTGCTTGAGGACACATCACCTCAAGGGATGACCTTAACTCCTGTGTTCTGATGAAGTATAAATAGCGGGTGGTGAATCGAAAGACACCTCTCTTGGGAATGAGTTAGATATCACTCTTGGCTAAGCCTCAAAGAACTTTATACCTTTGAGAAGTGAAGGAGGAGATTTGGGTTACCGTCTCCCCCCGGCTGTGTGATTTCAGATTCTTCTCATCTACGAATTTGGGCCTCACATACCTTGTGTGTATCGAAGACTCCCTTTAGAAGAGCTATGTATAGCCTTGTAGACAGCTTGCTAGGATGTTGTTGTGTTTTAAGTGCCTGCTAAAACATTCTTAAGAACATACACAAGTAGTTCTTAAGGAGTAGAAATACTAAGTCACTATTCTTGTTCATGTGCAAGGTTGCTTTGCCCCTTGCTCATTGTTTGAAGACAATTGCTTGCTTGAACTCCTTGATTGTTGTCTTATGTGCTTGATCAATGATAAAAATCTATTGATGTACTTACTTGATCTTTTAAAACAAACAAAAATTGAGTTCCCGAGTCGCAAAACCAACTTTTACAGCTTGCCTGATTGGACATCTTGCCATTTTCAATCTTCCTTGGTCAGTCTAGCTCAGATCTTAGGTGTTATGAAATGTTGCTCAACATCCAATTGAACTTAAATGGTATCAAGTTGCACAAAATGACTCTTGGTCTTCTTTCTTCCACATCTCCCATGTCTTCCTAGTCTTTCATTTTCATCCTTTCTCTTCTTTCTTCATGATTCTTCCTAAATTCTTCATGTCTTCTTGATTCTTTTTCTCTTATTATCTAGTCTATCTTCTTCTATTCATCTCTTCTGTCACTTCCATGCTTGATTCCTCATCTTCCAGAACTATGAGTTTCAACTATCTTGCTATATAACCTCTCTTGAAAATGGATGATCTTGATCTCCTTGCTCAATTTGAAAAGTATCATTCCTCCAAAACTCTTATTGATGATAAATTTATGACAAAAATGCGAAAGAAAGCAAGTGAATCACCCGCCTTTGGTAGAATCATGCTCATGATCCTCTCATGACCTCTTTCTTCCAAACATTCTTCATCTTCTAAGTCTTCTCATTCTTCTTCACATTCCAAGTCTTATCATGACTCTTCTAGACATTATTCACATTCCTCATTTTCCAAGTCTACTTCCTCCACAGGATCTTCATTTTCCTCTTCTTCACCATCTTGTTCCTCTTCTACTTCTCCCAAGAGTCTTACTCCTCATCTCAAGACATACGATAACGAGCAAAGTGATAATCCTTATGATACCTCTATTCCTAAGAGTCCTCCTCGTCGTGTGCTCATGCTTACTAAAGGTTCATCCTATTGGATAGATTGTGATGGTGATCCATATGATTTAGATTTTGAAAGAGACTTTGATGAGTTCTGTGAACAATACCTTGATTATGATCTATTTACTACTACTAAGGACTATAAAATGCACCGTGCTGATTTGAAATAGAAATATTATAAGAATCCTTTCTCTAAGAACTCTCACGCTGAAAATAAAGATTACACTCTCAAGCAAGATCGTGTTAATGATGGACCTTTGTCTTGTGATTGTTCCCTTCCATCCCTACTTCCTCCAATACCCATACATTTCCTAAAGCTTCCGAGTCTTCCAAATCTTTCACAAATCCTTCATCCAACAAAGATCCTAATATTTTTCATGTAGTTCCCTATAGTTATCCTCAAGGGCTACCTCTTAAAGAAACTCAAGCTAACCTTCACTTGGCTGCAAATACTTTCAATAATGCTAAACCTAAAGATCCTAAGTCTTTATGCGCTATAATGCCTACTTCAGCAAGTCCTTCACCATCTTTTCCAAAGTCTTTCATACAACTCCAACATGCTTCCTTTTCCTTAGAAGTGGCTTCATGTCAAGAGGACTCTAAAAATGATAAAGAAAAGAACATAAAGAAAGATCAAGATCAAGAACCCTCCATGTCATCCAATCTTGTTTATGATGTCTCTCATTCATTTCATGGTTCTTTTGATCCTTTACACCCTTTCTCATTCATTCCACCATGTCTTAAATCTTCTCCTAAGCAAGATCGAGCTACTACTCACACCATTGAGCTTATTGATAAACAAAATAACCTTACTACACTTGCACTTTCCAAAGATGATACTTCCATTAAGGTTATTAAAAATGGTGTTATTACTTCCAATGTTAAGCCTATTGAAAATCCAAAGCAAAATGATACGCTTACACTATCCAAAGTAACTTGTCAAGATCAAAGTTTTCCATCTTCTTGTTCTACCATTCCATGTTCACTTCCGCTTTCTACTCTTCCTGAGTCTTTGCAAGCTCTAAACAATCCTATCAAAGAAGTTGCTCCCATTCAAGATGTTCATGATCCTATTGCAAATCCTAATGCTCATTCTAAAGATGCTGATGTCCTTGGTTCTCATATAGATGTTGATGAAACTATTGATTATCTTTTTGTATCTTCCACATCCATCCTTGGACCTCCACCAATACTAAGGGCTTCATGTCTGCCTTCCATCTTGGGTCCTTATGTCCCTTCACTTTCCCCTTCTAATTCTCTTAATTTGTCATCCATTTTGGGTCCTTACGTCCCTCCATCTCCTATCTTTCCTCAAGATCAACATAGATGCATGCCCCTGAATCCTTTTCATCCACCCACCCATCTAAATTAGTCATATCCTCCTTCTTCCACAAGTCCTAAGTCTTTTGGAAGTAACTTGAATGTTCAAAACAAGAAAAAGAAGCAATACAAAAATCCATCAAAAAAAGATCACCATGTCTCCTCTAATCAACATGGAGGTATAAAGTCAAAAGAGATATCTAAGAAGAAAACTACAAGACAAGTATGGGTTCCAAAATCTATCATTGAAGATATTCTCTCTAAATCATCAAAAAGAAATGGAAATCCTAAGGCTATATGGATTCCAAAGTCTCTCTTGAAAGAGTCTAATATTGAACAAAAAGTGAAGTTGACATTCAAGCTTCCAAAGGCTTCCATTTCATCTTCCAAAAATATTCTTCCATTCCATGCGCCTGAACCGCAACCTCTGCTAAACATTCGCCATATTCCTTATCATATTCCTTCATTCACATTCCCTCCACCCTCTCGCCACCCTTTAAGGTATGTGTTGATGTTGATCTTTCCTTCCTTTCCATCTACCCTTTCACAATCCTTCCATTCATTATCCTTCTACCTTCTATCCTTTTTCCTCATTTGGATATTTTTCCTATCTTCCAACCTCACTTGCTTTACATAAAACCTTATCCTCCATTTTTCTCTTCCATCTTTTTTTCCCTATCAACATCTATGAGCATATCATTTTGAATCATTGGCATATCATGGTTTATCCTTTCAAGGAGCATTATCTAAAAAGCTTGCCTTCTTCCAAAAAAAATAAAATTTCAAAAAATTCAAAAATTCAAAAACAAAAAATAAAAATAAAAAAATTTGAAAATGTGCCATGGTGAAAACTTGGAAACAGGCACCTTGGTAGCAAAAGTAAAGAGAAATAAATTCATCCTATGGTGAAAACCACTCCCTTGTGGCACCTTGGATAAGTACCATGATGAAAACCTGGCAATCAGGCATCATACGTAGTTTTTCTACATATTTCATCCATTTCATCTTCTCTCTTTGATCTTGACAATGTTGACCTATACACGAACATTTGGCTATCTTGTGAGCTATCTTATGATGATCTTGCTTTCATTCCATTCATGCTTAGCCTTCATATTTATTTTCCTCCATTCATTCTAGCCTTTCGCTATCATTTTCCCCTTTGGTCTTGATCTAATAAAAAAGAGTAAAACATGATGCTATGAAGCCTCTCGACATGTCTACTCCTTTGGACTGCATCATTTCCTTCTTTTGCAGTGCATTTTTGTGACTTATCCTATGCTGGCCTTTCATTGCTTGTCCAAATGTGTTTTACATGACAATTTTTTCCTAGCTTGGGTACTCTTGAGGAGTTTGACCTTGAGGATTTCTTCCCTCCATTCACTTTCGTTCTCCTTTCCTCCATCTCATTCACCAGCTTGCTCATCCCTCTTGTTCTCCACTTTGCTAGATATTGAGACTACACAATGTGATCTTGCTTGGGAGTTTGATGCCTATTCTATCTAGGGGCATTCTTTGTATATATCTTATTGACCTTGAAAAAATTCCCCAAAAAATTATATATGATGCTGAAAAAAAACCTAAAAAGCATATAAAATTCTAAAAAAATACAAAAAAATGAAAAAATCCAAACAAATGGTATATTGTTAAAAATTCTAAAAATTGGAAAATGTCTTGAAAAAATGATCATCTTAGTGAAAATCTAGTAATAGACGCTTTGATGTATCTCCAAAAAAAATTATATATTCCAAAAATTAAAAAAAATTCAAAAATTCAAAAATTCAAAAAAAAAAAGAAAAAGTGCCTTGGTGAAAATCTGGAAACAAGCGCCTTGGTAGCAAAAATACAAAAAAATTGAAAAATAAAAAATTCTCCAAGTGGTGAAAACCTGGAAACAGGCGCTACTTGAGGCCTCTGCACCCTTGTCTTTTAGCATGCGTCCTTGACACTTAGCCATTCTTCATCATGCCTTGACCTTATTTGACGTGGTCTAGAATTGGCCTTTATTTTTGTCCAGGGGGCATCCCTATTAGCATAGGTCCTTTAGGTGCGTTTGTCTCTTGGAGCATTTCACAAACAAGTGTTTTTCAACACCACCCCAAATAATGTTTTTCAACACTACCCTAGTGTCGAGTGTTTCTCAACACTTATCAGATATCCTACCATACAGTCTAGAATGATGCGATATTTCCACTAGCAGATGTGATACTTAAAGATTGATTATATGACCTACACACACGCACTTAAACACTTGACTCGCTATGACTTGTTTGACTTTGTTTTCCTTGTGTGCTGTCTATGATAAAAAAAAAATTATGAGTGTTCTCTCCCTATGATAGTTTTCGATGATGCATAGCTAGAAGACTGAGGGCATGAGGACATGTTTTATTGTTTTTTCTACTTGTGGGTATATTTTGTTGGTTCTCACTGTCATTAGCATTTATGCTTGATCCACTTGACATTGGGATCTATAAATTATTATCCTTGACTGTTTACGCAAGTGCATACTTATAGTCATCTTGACTTTTCATGTGTCTCGATGCGAGTATAATCTTGTCATATCAAAATTAGCTAATTTCACTGCACTAGTCATCTTCACCTACATGTCTTTGGTGCTTGGGTGGGATTTCCACATTATATCTGATATAGATCATATTTAGATTCACATAGTCATACTAGTGTGTATTGTATGATCTTGCGACGCTACCAATAAAGTTCGATGATGATTATTAGATGTCTATTAGCGTTGTGACTTTGCAAGTCAACCACTTTTCATAGTAGTTTGCATTCTTAGGTTCACGTTAGTTAGTTTTTACATTTTGCATATGGAGAGAGCTCTCTTTTTATCTTTCATAGACTAGTTGGTCAACTACACTCGCCTTTCACTTCTTCTCGACCATGTTTTTCGCTCCATGTCCTTTTCATCACATCCTTTTCCTTTTTACCCCCCTTTTATAACATTTTGACTTTTTGACCTAATTTTCAAAACACTTCAGAATTGCGCAAAAATTGCACCCTTAGCTAATTTCGACGTCTTGGATCCATTTTCAGACTTGAAATCAAAATCTGAGATCATCTTGATAGTAAAAATTGCATTTTAAAATTTATCTTTCTTCTGTGCAGTTGACTAACCTTTTGAGGCATAATTCTTCTATCTTTGATGGAATTTCTTCCTTTTCATGTCTTTCACACTTCTAGTCTTCCATTCACCTCATTTCTTTTCTTCTCATTCATCACTGGGGCATGTTTTCACTGCCTAATGGTTATCTTGTTATCTTTCATCTTTGATTATGATTTCATTATGATTTGATCATCTTTTATCAATCTGTTGTTCTCCTCTACCTGATTTCAATTTTGTTTCCGAGGGGGCAGTACCTATTGGATTTAATTCCTGATTTTCTTGATTTAGCTATCTTTTTATGAGTTTTCGATCAACTTGAGATTTTTATCTCTTATTTTGGATGTGATCCCAAAATGAACTCATATCCAAAATCTTTGTTTATTTTTGTTCGGGCATGTTCCCAAAATGAACACACGTCTGAGTTGTTTTGTGATCCCAAAATGAACTCACATTTCAACTTCTTTGACTGCATGTGTTCCTAGAATGATCACACATTAGTTAAAGAGGGGAAAATGTATGCACCCTAAAATGGTCGCCTAGACTTTGGGCCCCCATTTAGCAATTTATCAAATCCCTGAATCAATATTTTAAAAAATCAACATTTTTCAATTATATCAATTTCTTTGATCAAATCCTATTTTCATCATTTTTGATTATTTGCCTTGGGCTAACCATTTTATCTTAAAGTCTTTATTTATTTAAAAGGAATATTTCCTCCCCTTTTAATAAATAAAAAGCCCCCACTTTTCCTCTTATCCTAAGTTGCACAAATAAAACATTATTCTTATTTTATAAAAAGGGAAAAAACACTTTTTGTCTCATATGGACACAAAAATTAACTCTTATTTTCTTATTGGAGGATATTTGTGCACATGGATTTCTCCTCTTTGATGCTCCACCATTGATTAAATCTTTTGCCTCTTAATCTCCATGGTCCATTCCTTTTCATTTCCTATAAAAGAAGAGCTCTCTTCTCATTTGCATATCCATCTTTTGAATACTAATGTTATGCTGCAGGTTTTCTAGGTGATTTTGGAGCTTTGGAGATTTGGAGCATTCTTGGCTTTCATATTTACATGCTATTATAGTTTCATTTCTTGCATCTTTCCTTTTCATAGAATAGCTTGTACTTTCATTTCCATAGCTTAGCTTGCATCTCTCATTTCTAGCTTGCATATTCATCTTAATCTAGTTGTATTTGCATTTCATAGTGATTCTTGGGGATATTGGAATTTTTTCCCTTATCTTCATTTGAATCTCTCATTGTGTGGTTGACTAGCGAGGTCATTAGCTTAATAGCTCTAGCTGAGAGCAAACTTAAAATAATCCTGCAACTCCATGCATAAAGAGCTCGAGATCACTTTCTAAGGTTTCCTCTTCATGGATTTCCTTGGTTGTAATGACTTAGAGAAGTGCACCATTTGAGTGTGTACAAGTCCTATCTACTAGGCCATGTTAGGTACCCATGTACAATATGCAATGCAATACATGAAATACAACACTCTCATAAAGTGGAGAAAGAGAAAACCTCATGAGAAAAACCCTCCCCCAAAAAGAGAGAATAAAACACAAGATGCATGGATGGATGGAGTAATCAAGACCCCCTAATAAATACATACATCATGTATATACAAGGAATTATCCCCCCATAAGAAGGATAGTTGGAGACATCATATCCCCCCCATAATGAAGAAGCTCCCATGTTGATGAAGAGTACCTGCAAACAAAAGATTAACCAATGCCTACAAGAAACATGTCTCCCCTTGGGAAGAAATAGAAACATAAAATGATGAAGAAACCAATCCATGTGCAAATGGAAGGAGGAAGAAGATGAAGATCTCCATGTATGAATATATGAAGACTGAATAGGTCTCTCCAAGCTCAAAGAGTATATCACATCATGTGACAAACCAAGTGAAGAAGAAGAATCATGAATACCAATCTCCAAAGAAGGTGAAGAAGTATCTCCAACTCTGATGCTATCATCAGAGAGAAGAGAAACCCCCTCAAGTATGTCTTCCAAATTTGCATCATAAGAATCAACAATAAATGCTAAAAATGTGTTTAGGTAGTCATCACATTCTGCAAGATCTAAAGCACTATGATCATCCTATTGAATAGTAGAGCCCATGTATAAAGAAGTAGGAGGTGGGGGAGTAGGAAGCTCAACACTTGTTTCAACAATAAAATGATTCAAGTGTCCAAATTTCTTCTCACATACATAATTATCCCTTGGTAAAGGGATGTGTGCATCATGAATATCATCATCATCATCAATAAAATATGAAAAAGAATACAAGCGTGATGTATGATCAACAACTCCCATAGCTATGACATATGTAGTCTCCATGTCCCTAATGTAGACATAATCAAGAGTGAACTCAACAATTTTACCTTGAGCCTCATGAGTAATTTGATAAATAGAAAGGAGATTAGTGGTCAAGGATGATACACAAAGAACATAATTAAATGTCCCCTCTCCTATAGGAATAGAACCTTTCTCACAAACCCTCATGTATGTGTTGTTACCCATCAAAATATTAGGATAATTACAAGGCTCAATAGAAGAAAACATATCCATAAAAGATGCCATATGATATGATGCACCTAAATCAAGAAGCCATTTACCTTTCTCAGGATGTGTGGAAGCCAAAAGTGTTTGTTTGTTACCTTTATCTTTTGATGATGATGGAGATGTAGAAGCTTCCAAATGTGTAGAAGAAGGACACTAATGATGGAAACTTAATATTGTGCTTCTGAATAATGTGAGTTAGCTCATCAATCTTCTTGTAAAAACACTTATACCCATAATGTCTTAGATTTTTACAATATGCACATTTATCCCTCTTTCATGTAGATGATTCCTCTCTTGAAGAGAACTTGGATTCAAAAGTATGGTGTGAAGGAGATTCGTTACCTTTTTCATGAGACTTAGGATCCTTATTTTGTTTCTTTCCTTTGCCATTAGAATCTGTTAAAGTGGATTCATTTGCAATCAATGCATGATGTGTTAAAGGCTTCAATTGACCTATGTGTGCTAACTTTACTTGTTCCCTTGTGAGTTGAGCTAAAAATTCATCAAGAGAAGGCAATTTGTATGCACTACCAAGAGCATCCATAGTAGCATAGAAAGTAGAAACAAAGATTGAATATTCAGGACCTAGCTTGGAAAGAACAGAAAATATCAATTTTTCATCCCCTTTAGTAATTCCACAAGTAGAAAGCTCCAATCTAATAGAATTGAACTTAGAGAAAAATTCTTGAATAATGTCAAAATCACTAGGATTTAGACCTATGAGTTCATTCTCTAATTTGAATTTTCTCATTCTATCGAGTTTACCAAAGAGTCCCTCCAATATGACCCCAACATCATTAGGATGTGTGTAAGATGCAATATGAAAGATCAAATCGTGAGAGATGGATGATCTAAGAGAGCCAAGTGTTTTATCCCTTCAGTCAAACCATTCTCCTTTTTGCAAACCTGTAGCTAGTTCTTGATCCTATCCAAGAGTCATTCTAAGCAATCCAATACTCAATAAGTGATCACATAAATATTCTTTCCATTCATGGTAGTTATATGGAGTGATGATTTTGACCTTTGAACTATCCATAATATAACTAAATAATGACTGATAACTCCTTCAAATGATTGATGCAAAATAGAAAACTGAAATCCAAGGATTAACCAAGTGCAAATATAGCCCCAAAATGACCTATTTTTTAAAGTGATATTTCCACCCCAAATCACTAAAATTCGATTACATATCTATAAGTTAGACGAAAAATTATGCACTTTCAAAAAAAATTCACCTCAAAATTTTACTGTATGTGCCCAAACAAAGCCTTGGGAGTTGTAGAAATGAGGAATATACAAGAATAGTCATGAAAATCTACAATTTCTGATTAATCTGGCCACCAAATTGCAAAATTAATGCCACCACTAGAAACTTCAGGAAATTCTACCCCAAATTAAAAAAAATAATGCTCGAAAAAAGGAGCAAATATGAGCAAGACAGAGCCCTTTGAAGTTAGATTGCAAATTCAAAATGCTCAATGGTGAAGGCAGAGAAATTCAAACCCTTGCTGATGTAAATAAAGTACTATGTTAAATTTGACAGTCGTGTGGTCGTCACCGCAAACTGCCAATTTGCCATGTTTGACGTCCACACATGCGTCAATTTTAGGACATTGAATCAGATGACATGGCAAAATCCTATGCGGTACTGATGTGGTAGGCTAAGTGGATTTCATACAGGGGCTGACATATCAATTACATCACACAGGTGACGTGGCTTAGCTGCCACATGTTTTCCTTTGTTTGGGCGCACTGGCGCTGACATGGTAGATGTCATCACTATTGTTGACTGTGTTAGCGGGGTTCTCGGGTGCAGCAGAGGCCACGTGGCAACTTTGAATTATGCCATGTGGGCAGTGGTAGGAGTAGCAGAGTGACAGAGGTAGTGGCGACTACAGGTGGGAGCAAGAGTTGCACCATCGGTGGTGAGTTTAAGGGACTTTAGTCCCACATTTGTTGGGAAAGTGTTTTTAAACCCATTTTTATGTGCAACTCAACATAATTGAAAACAAATCAGTCGGGAGCTTTGTGCATGTTGTTTGGTTGACTATTTGTTTGGCCAGGTGTTTGGTGCCCAATTTAGGGATGATTTCAGCTTGTTGATTGCTCACTGGTTGGACTTGGTGAAGGATAAACCGATGATGTCAGATCTATGCTTTGTATGACAAATCATATGGGGTCGTACCAACCCAATTTTTGCAAAGAAATAAAACTGCAAAAAATAAATTGAAAAATCCATAGAATATTAATTTATTTAATAAAATCATACCATGCTTGCGCAGGTGGATCGTACAACTTGCCTGTGCAAAAAGAAATTGCCACAAATTTTACTTTCGCTGAATATGGGCAAATTTATAGTCGATTTTAACTGAAATAGCCTCCTGGACGTGATGGTGAGGTCAAATATGACTCAAATTGCTTCCATAAGATGTTGGTCTTCATATCTAAAATATGGACCTCCAATGCTTACACCAAGATCTCTCCAAATAGGCTAATAAAAAACACTCTAATAGCTTTGATACCATGTAATAATTTGCAAATAGAAAAGATTGAATAAAGGATCTTGAGGTTAAAGAATAGTACAAATGCAAGAGAGATGATATGAACAAGAATAAACTTTTATTAATGATGCAATGATTGAATGATTGAATTGATCCAATGAATTGAATAAAATGTACATAATAGGCCTCCTTATATAAGAAAGGTGATAAGAGAGAATGATAAGGAGCTGATAAGCTATCACCTATGCAAGGTGTAATCACGTGTCCACCAAATGTGGATCATCCTCCATTATGCAATGAAGTATGTGCCATAGGATGAGGATGATAATGAGATATGTACACTAAAGGTGGATCTCACACTTAAAGTGGAAATTCCCCTACACCATGTGCTTAATTGAGGTCCAAACTCCTAGGTGTCTCAATGACAAACTATGATGCAATGCATTATCCTAAGTAAGATTAAGTTAAGTGTAATTAAGAATATTTAATTACATCAACAACCATAATAATGAGAAGATAAGAATAAAGAGGATTTCCTTGTCGAAGGTTGTGAGAATCCTTGAATAGATTTGATAACTCACTATTGATAAGAATGGAGAAAGTGGCAAAAGAGACGCAATGCATGACCAACTCAACCCAGAATCTGTCAAAGTCAAAAGATAGAATAAATTTCTACAAGAATACTCTATCATAAGCTTTTTCCATATCAATTTTTATAAACATGGAATTATCACTAGAATTAGCCATAGACTTGATGGTTTTTGAAATAATTACAAATTTGTCTAGAATTTGTCTACTAGTAACAAATTCACGTTGTTTCTCATAAATCAAAACCTTTTATAAAGACTTAGCTCTCTTTGTAATAAACTTCATAATGATTATATAGGTTACATTGCAAAGAGCAATGAGTTTATAATGATTCAAAGTTGAAGCACCCTCCCTTTTAGGATTGTGAGTCAATAAGGTAGAATTCAAAGATCTCAACATTTGGCTATTTCTATGTGGCTCCTACACAACAACTAAGAGATCCAATTTAAAAATCTCCCAAAACTCCTGGAAGAATTCAATATGAAAACCATCAAATCTTGAGGACTTTCCTTTTATCATATGAAAATTTTCAATCTCCAATTCCTAAACTAAGATGGGCTAAGAATGAGTTGCATTCATCTCATAAAAATCTAAAGGGGTAATGTTATCCATGATCATGTTCTCATCTAGTTATATAGCTGAGAAAAACTATGAAGCCTCTAGGGAAATCTCTCCAAGGGAAGAAAGTTAAACTCCCCTCAATAATCCTAGATGGGTAATAAGATTGTCACTTCTTATAGCTTTGACAAGATTATCAAAAAAGGAACTATTTTTACCCCCTTCTTGTAGCCAATCAATATCAGACTTTTTCTTCCAAAAATTATCTTCCTATAGCTCCCACTCCTCTATGTCCTCGGTAGCAGTAGACTCTTCTCTATTCAGAGCCACAATTAAAGCATGATCCCTAATTTTGTGAGTTATAGAATCCAAGAAGCCCTCAGTTGTCGATTTGTTAAAATGAAGATTGTCAAACTACAATCTATTCCACTTTTTAAGCCTATATTTCATAAATTATAGTCTATTCACAAAAAAAAACATGGACATGTCACAAGCATGGCTCCCCTCTATTCACCAATTAGACATCAAGTCTTAAAGAGAAATATCATGAATCCACATGATTTGGAGCTTAAAAGAGGGTTTCATGCTAGGTCTAAATGCAATAGTAAAAAATTTAATTATCTAATGATCAGAACCCATAAGTGCCATCCAAGATCTCAAAGCTAGTAGTGCATCTACATGGAATCTAAAAACCAAAGACAAATAATATATCAAGCCTCTCTGAGATATCATTTTCTCCACTTTTCCTATTATTCCAACTAAAGATACCATTGTTCGGCTTCATATCAATAAGGTTTAGAAGCACAATATTGTCCCTTATGAGACTAGAAGATGGATCAAGCCTCCCAATGCTACCCATTTTTCTTCCAAACATGAGACTACATTGAAATCACCATCCAAGATCCAAGGAAGAAAAGTTTCAAGATATCAAACATATCCAACATGTGACCATAATTGAGATTTTCTAAGCAAATTAGTAGTAGCATAAACATTAGTGAAAATATGGGTTCCACCAAAGTAAAATCTAGTAACAAGCAAGGAGATAGAAGATCAATGCGTAAGCCACTAGAGTGGGACCACCTTTATTGGGTCCCACAAAAATCCACAACTCCAGAGTTTCCTTGGGCCCAACATGCTGACACAAGCAACAAGTCTTCAATTTTGTTGTTTGTTGATTGAAGTTCATTAGCATTTTTTTCCTAGTTGTTGGATATATTATTCAGACTTGTTACTGATGAGCACTTTTTTATTTCTTGCAGGAGGTGCTCCCAGATGTACAGTTCCAGATCACATATCCACCAATGATGAGACTTGCACATTTGTCCGAGGATGAGCTAACTATTCTTGCAGAGTGTGGGTTTGGTTGGTTGTGTTAGATTCTTGATATTTGTGTGAACCATAGATTATTGATTGCTCTGGTGGAGAGATTCCACAGTGAGCATGACACTTTTTATTTACCCATTGGAGAGATGATGGTGACCCTTGAGGATATATATCATAACCTGCATATTCCTTTCACTGGCCCTTTCATAGAGTATGAGTCCTTTTAGTACCTAGGTATGTTAGCCGTATGTAGGATATTCTAAGATGATGATATTTTAGAGAGATGGGTAGGGTGGGACACTATGATGTCTAGATATGCACATGATTCTCCCCTTGCATGTGTCATGGTAGGATTTATAGGTTGCTTCATCATGCCTGATAGAGGGCAACAAGGTTTCCAGTGCAGGTGGGGGGCAGTCCTAGAGGGTTTGTTGCCTCATCCAACAAAGCTAGGGTGGGGCTCTTGTCTCTTCGCCCATATGTACCATGAGCTCCATGAGATTGTGTACTGTGGGATGAGGAGCTTAGTTGTTGGAGTTTTAATACTACAAATCTGGGCGTGGGCGCACCTCCCTATTTGTCAACTAGTTTGGGATTATGCTAAGATACTCGTGTAGCCATATATTTATAAATACACTAGTTATGTTGTTCAACCCCACTTGGGGAAGACTACCTATTGGAGACGACAATTGGATGATATGATAGTGGTCACCTAGCGACCATACCTAGGCACAAAGGAGTTTGAGGATTGGAGATTACAATAGAGAGATATGTTTGTGACCCTCCCTCTGATTGGTCAAACTTCTGTTGTTCTAGAGTGTTTCATGGTATCCCAAGTTTTGCAACAGTATGGTCATCCACAAGTTGTCATCTGGGAGTTTACAGTATATGCTCGGTATGCAGATGAGCTATGTATAGGGTGGGGGTTGAGACTAGTTCCAACAACCACTTTACAGGAGTTGACTACCATTAAGAGAGCTCAGTGGGGTTATGTTGAGGTGGTTGCAGATGTTGGGATGACTCCATAGTATAGGGAGTATTTTGCTCGCCACCCTTTTCCACATTTTACTGATCTGGCACCTCCAATACCATGGATCGAGGATGATGGTGACACTCCTCCTCCACCTCCACCACCATAGGGTACAAGGAATACATGGTTGTAACTGATTGGTAGAGATCTAGGGATTAACACTAGTAAGGAAGTTCCAGTGACTGGGAAGTAGAGGAGAGGAGAGGTAGGTACCCTTGGGGTAGTCGGTTCAGCAGATCCTATGCCGAGTGGAACACTAGAGACTCAGGTAGGGAAGGGGAAGACATATCAGTCTAGAGGTGTAGCCTAGCATGTTAGAAAGAGGATAGAGAAGCCAGCCATAGGTGGTGAGGGAGAGATTTTGCGACAGAGGACACCACAAGACATCATTTGATCCTTGTGAAAGAGAGTTTGTGGCCTTCAAATTGAGATCATTGTTTCTCAATCTAGGATCATTAACCAAGACTAGAGGATAACCACACTTGTAGTAGAGAGAGATCACATCCAGTGGGTGGCCACTCATTAGACTAGTCGAGCAACGAACTATGTTGCGGCTTATAGTGCAGTTGTTCCAGTGGGTCAGCAGGTGACTCCTTTTTTATAGTATATAATCAAGTCAAAGGGTGCATGGATGCTATAGGATGATGAGGTTGTACCTCCTCCACCACCACCTCCATAGGATCTAGATGATGTCGACGAAATGGTAAAGAGCGAGCCTTTGTGGTGTGATATCTTTTTGATCTATTTTGCACCCCATTTTTTCATTATATACGATGACTTTCTCCAATGATAGTTGTACATTTGTGAGATATTTGATGTATCCCATATTGACATTTGTTGATATATACAAAGATATTTGATTGGATCTCATCATACACATTTATCAATTGTTTTTATGAGATGTATTTATTGCTTTATGACGCTATATGGATGCACTTTTTATTGATGGTTTTATGATGTTTATGTAGATGTATATATGAATGCAAATATTTATGTTATGAATATGCCATGGATATGTAAGTGAATATGCAATAGATCTAAATGAATTTGTGAGATATGCTTATATATGCAATGGTTTCTAACATCTCTTACAAGGAATCTTCTTTTTGACACACAAGTACGTGATCATATCTCTGATGACATATTTGACCACTTGATGAGAGAGGATGATGATTTGTTCAAACTCAGGCCTCGCCTTCCACTTAGGAGATAATGTTGTGAAGTAGTGATGTTGTCCAAATGCGAAATGAAAAATAACATGAATGCACCCTAGGACTTCATCACTGGATTTTGATTTGAAAATTTTCATCATTGAGTGTTGTGGGACATTGTAGCTGATATAATTCTCACTAGTGCCACTGTGACCATGAGAATATAAATATGACCTATCTTAGAGAAAATGTGGAAAAAAAAATCAAGCATCAAGGCATAAAAGTCGAGATGACCTAAGCATCATTTCTAGTTGATATTGCAAGTTTACACTAGCATCGAGGCATTTAGAGCCAAGATAACCATGCGTGCGATCTTGTGTAAACAAAAAAAATAACAAACAAGGAGACAGTTCCGAGCTCATCTTAGTGTCCATATAAAATGATTCGAGGTATGTGCAACATTCTAATTAACATGGAGGCTCTTACCATAGACACTCAATTTATTAGACGATTTAGGATCGTCAAAACTACGCCGACAAGCAGAAGTCAAAGAAAAATTATTATGCCCCCACTCTATGTTCATCTACTCATTTAGACATCGTCGAGTTACTTAAAAAGGGATAATCAGTAAAGTTAAATGATAACAAATAACATACCAAAACAATTTACAACCTTTATTGCTTCTCTAGTCATTTAGACATCGTCAAGTTGTAATAGAGATGTGATCAACATCAATTCAAGAAGTTTTTGGATGTTGTTTGTGTTTTGGTTTGTGTAAAATGTTCTAGCTTGTTGAATAGTGTAGTGTTAAGAAACATTGTTTGATCGTTCATATATGTCATTAATTTGTTTGGATTGATGATTTAAGTTTATGCAATAAGTGTTGAGAAACAATGTTTGTTGATGTCTTCACGTTGTGGGGTGTTGTTAAACATCATTCTATGTCAGTGATGAACCTTTTAGTGGTTTTTGGAAAACTGACTCTGATTCACTTTGGATGGTGATCTGGCTATCTGTCATGATAGGAAACTGCCCCCTATAAAGACTTGAATGTCCTAAGATGAAGATAAAGACCGATTCCAATCCATGGTAGTTTTGTGTGAAACAACTGATTTGTCACGAAATTGACTTAAGCTATATACAAGCTGAAAAGCAAGACTAAATCCCATCTAGGTGGGATAGCCAAGTTACATGTTGATAGATGGAGTGTTAGGTTTACAAGTGATGCCTATTTACCATGTTTTCACCACTTGTCAAACATTCTATTTTGCTACGAAGGTGCCTATATACCAAGTTTTCACCAAGGCACTTTTTTTTCTTTCTTTTTAAATTTTTTTGTATTTTTATCTTCTTTTTTTATTTTGAGATTTTTTATTTTTTTGTTTGATGCATCAAAGTGCTTGTTTGCTAGGTTTTCACCAAGATGATCATTTTTTTGGGACTTTTTCAAAATTTTAGAAAAAATTTTCAAGACAATATGGTATGTGCAAGTTGTTGGATATCGAGAATGCTCAGTTGTAGAACTTATTCAGGTGGAGAGTATTGATGGGATCCCAAATTTGTTCTCCTTGTGGTGTAGAGTGTTGATACACACCAGAGCTAAATGTTTCAATAATGATGTATGGACCCAACCAGTTAGGTTCAAACTTCCTCTTTTGTTCCCGATGTGACTAATTGCAGGGATTTTCTCTCAACACTAGGTCACCAACCTAAATTTCTCATGGTTTGACCTTTTTATTGTATCCTCTAGACATTCTCTTCTGATATGATTTGAGGTGATCAAATGCCACTTGTCAATATTCATCCAACAGTTCTAGTTCTTGTAATTTGGATATTCAATGATCTTCATATGGTAACAATCAGTGCAAAGAAACCCTCAGAGATGGAATTTCTACTTCAATGGGTAGGACCGCTTTTGTGTCATATACTAGAGAGAAAGGTGTCACTCTAGTAGCTATTCTAATGCTAGTGTGGTAAGCCCACAATACGAGATTGAGTTGTAGGTGCTAATCCTTTCCCAATTTCCTCACAGTGCAATGCAAGATTTTTAGTAAATTCTTATTTGAGGCTTTGGCCTGGTCATTGCCTTGTGGGTAGTAGATAGAAGAATAGTGTTGTTTGATCTTGAATTTTTCATAGAGCTTAGTTATATAAATGCTCTTAAATTGTCCTCCATTGATAGTTATAATGGAGGAAGAGATGCCATATCGATAGATGATATAATTTAGAATGAATAGAGCCACCTTTTTTCCTATTTCTTTGGTAAGTGGGACTGCTTCAACCCACGTGGTGAAGTATTCTATGGCTGTTATTATGAACTTGTGTCCATTTGAAGAGGATGGATGTATCTATTTGATGAGATCAAATACCCATTGTTGAAAGGGCCAATGTGTGATAAAAGGGATAAGCTCCATAGTTGGAGCATATATAAAATTTTCATGAAGCTGAAATTTCTTACAACTTTGGAGTACCGTGTTGCTTCTTTCTCCATGTCTAGCTAGTAGTAGCCATCTCTTAGCAATTTTTTAGCTAGAGTCAGACTATTAGAATGAGAACCATAAATACCTTTGTCGACCTCAACTAACACACATGTGGATTCTTCCTTTTCTAGACACCTAAGAAAAGTACCATCTAGTCATCGTCTATACAAGTCATTTTCTATGAGAACATACCATGAGGCATTGAAAATTAAGCATCTTTTTTCATTATGGGTTAGCTCATTAGGGATGACTTGATGGTGTAGGTAAGTGTAAACATGGTGGTATCAAGATGATTCTTATCCTATGACATAACAAACCATTCGAGAGTCAGGGGAATCATATGCTAGGTAATGGTGTTCTTCCACTAGGAACTCATAGTGGAAATCTTCTCCTTGCTGGGGTAAGGAGGCTAGAGTAGCAATTGCATTAGCGGCTCTCTGCTCTATCCTTGGGATTTTTTAGAATGTGATGAAGGTGAAGTATTTTTTGAAATCATCAACCATTCTTTTGTAAGGTATAAGTTTATCATCCCTTGTTTGATATACATCATTGATTTGGTTAATCACCAGTTGAGAGTCACCATAAATATGCAACTCAGAGATGTTCCATTTGATAGCCAACTTCATTCCATTGACTAAGGATTTATATTCAACAATGTTATTTGTACAAGGAAAATAGATATTGTATGCCTTAGGAATAGAGTAGCTCTGAGGAGTGATAAATAGCACACCTTCTCTTGAACCTTGTTGAGTGAAAGACATGTCAAATAAAATCATCTAGGACCTATAGTTGATGTGCATAATTGATCCATTTAGGAACTCCACGTTGATAGGTTGATTTTCTTGTAGCGAAGCCGCAACCAATTGATCTGCAATTGATTTCCCTTTGATATCCTTTTGTTCAACATATTCAATGTCAAACTTGTTGAGGATCATGACCCATTTATCCAACCTACCAGTCAAGGTGGCTTTTCTTAGGAGATATTTGAGTGGGTCTATTTTAGCAATCAATTGTACGGAGTGTGCCCACATGTAATGTCTCATCTTTTGTGATGTAAAGACCACTGCCAAACAAGCCTTCTTAGTCATTGAGTAGTTCATTCCATACGAGACCAAAGTGATAATGATGTAGTAGATAGCCCATTTATTTTTGTTCTCATATTGTTGTCCAAGGAGTGCCCCTAGTGATTTTGTAGTGGCTAAGATGTACAAAATTAGTTTCTTTCCCTAGATAGGAGACATCAAGACCGTTGGATTTTCCAAATATTCTTTAATTTGATTAAAGTTATTGGCACATGCTTCATCCCATTGATATTCTACTCCTTTGCGTAAAGGTTTTATGAATGGTTGTGCTTTGTCATCTAGTTGGGAGATAAATATTCTAATTGACTGAATCCTTCCATGAAGAGTTCGCATTTGGTTGATGTTCTTTGGGTGTTGCATCTCAAGAATGGATTGTACCTTTGCAGGATCCACCTCAATCCCTTTTGTTGAGATAATGTATCCCAACAATTTTCCATATGTCACCTTGAATGCACATTTCTTTGGGTTCAAACTCAATCAAAACTACTCCATTTTGTCTAGAATCTAACCTAGATCTTGTAGATGTGTGGATCGTTTCATTATATTGACAATTATATCATCTACATAATCCTCCATATTCTTATGGATCATGTCATGGAAGATGTTTGTGATATCTCTCTGATAAGTGACACCTGCATTATTCAAGCCAAATGACATGGCATTCCAACAGAAATTTCTCCAGGTACAGGTGAATGTTGTTTTCTCTTGATCTTCCAAAGCAATTTTGATTTTTTTATACCTGAAAAAGCCATATGTTAAGGAATACATTTTGTATCTGGATGTTATATCCACACTCATAAATATTGGGTAGAGAGAAGTCCTCCTTGAGACATACCATGTTAAGATCTCTGAAGTTTGTGGACACTCAGATGGACTTATCTATTTTTGATACAGACACAATATTGGAGATCCATTCTGCATAAGCAATAGCTCTGATGAACCCAACTTTGAGAAATTTTTCCAACTCAACTTTGACTAAGGGGGCCATATTAGGATGCATCTTTTGGAGCTTTTGTTTAACTGGTTTGACTCCAGGTGCAATTTAGAGATGATTCATTATAAGATTTGGATCTAATCCTGGTATGTTGGAGTTTATCCATGTAAATTTGATCTTATTTCCTTTAAATAACTGGGTGAATTCTGCTAATTATACTGTTGACAATGATTGTGCCAGATGGACCACCTGTAGATGATCTTGAATCCTAATGTTCACTGACTACGTTGGTTCTATCAGTACTGATGGTTGTTCCTGGAAGTGACTTAGTAGGATATCAAGTGTATGCACCCTAAAATGGTCGCCTAGACTTTGGGCCCCCATTTAGCAATTTATCAAATCCCTGAATCAATATTTTCAAAAATCAGCATTTTATCAATTATATCAATTTCCTTGATCAAATCATAATCAATTCAATATTTCCTAAGGTTTGAGCTTTATTTAATTTAAAAGAGAAAAAAATAAAAATCTTATTTAATTAAGAGAACATGCTCCCTTTTAATTAATTAAAAATCTCTTTTAATTAAATAATAAAATCACTTTATCCTAAGCCTTTATTTAATTAAAAAGAATTTTCTCCCCTTTTATTCAAATAAAAAATCCTCACTTTTCTTCTTTTATAAAAAGAGAAAAATAACTTTTTGTTTCATATGGACACTAAAGTCAACTCCTGTTTTTCTATTGGAGGATATTTGTGCACAAGGATCAAGCTTTTTTTTTTCTCCACCGTTGATTAAGTCTTTTGCCTCTTAATCTCAATGGTCCATTTTCATCTCATTTCTTATAAAAGGAGAGCTCTTTTCCTCATTTGCATCTTAGGTTTTCATGCTAATATTATGCTGTAGGTTTTCTAGGTCATTTGGAGCTCTCTTTTAAGACACTCTTTCAATACAAGCTTTGAAGACTTTGTTGCATCTCATTTCATATTTGCTTTCATAGTTGCATGATAATGGCATTCTTAGTGTAGATTTCCTTTTATGCAATAGATTAATATCACATAGTATAAATAGGAGGGATTGGTCACATTTGTTCTTTCCTTTCATAGATTAGTTGCATTGTACTTTCATTTCCATAGACTAGATTGCATTCTCATTCTTAGCTTACTTGCATTGCATTGCATACATTTGGATTTCATTAGAGATATTAGCATTGTTGCCCTTGTCTTTGATTTGAAATCTCTCATTATGTGGTTGACTAGCAAGGTCATGAGTTCATAGCTCTAGCTAAGAGCAATTTTATAAATCTTGCAACTCCATGCATAGAGAGTTATGGATCGATTTGTGAGGACTCATTCTTGAGTTTCCTTGCATGTAAGGATTCATAGAAGTGCACTAATTTTGTGTGTACATAATGGCACCCACCATGGGGCAACCCACCTCTTGCATGTTGGTTTTGATTATTTTTGGAGCTAACCCTTGTGCAGATTTGTTTGGAGACGAAAAACTCTAGATTTGAAAAATTTGATCATATCTCTCAAACTACTTGGTGTTTTGGTCTGAAATTGTTTTTGCAGGTTGGCGACATATCAGAGAAGCTCCAATAAAAAATTTAGAATTTTTTGAGGTATTTTCAATTTTTTATAATTTTTTTTTCATTTTTCATAAAAAATTAATTTTTGGCACAAATTAGCATATTTTTTGGAAATTTTTATATTTTTGGAAAGCTCTTCAAATTCTACAGGGGATTTATTCATTGTGTTTTAATTTAGAGGTCATATCATAGCTCATTTGGTCAATTTATAAAAACTGGTCTATTTTGGGAAAGTGGCTCTCTAGGGCACAAACGAAAAGATCTTGTTGAAATTTTGACATTTTTGGAAAGCTCTCTATTTTTTGATAGAAGTCTCTTTTTTGCATTTTGGGTTTAGGGTCCGAATTCATGTGGTATAAGTGCTTTAAATACTTTTGATAGTGAATTACTTAATTTTATTTTTAGAAGGTCTGCTTGGGGACACACCACCTCAAGGGACGACCTTAAATCCTATGTTCTGGTAGAGTATAAATAGCGGGTGGTGAATCGAAAGACATCTCTCTTGGGAATTGAGTTTGATATCACTCTTGGCTAAGCCTCAAAGAACTTTATACCTTCTAGAAGTGAAGGAGGAGATTTGGGTTACCATCTCCCCCTGACTGTGTGATTTTGGATTCTTCTCATCTATGGATTTAGGCCTCACGTACCTTGCGTATATTGAGGACTCCTTTTAGAAAGCCACGTATATCCTTGTAGACAGCTTGTTAAGGTGTTGTTGTGTTCTATGTGCCTACTAAAACATTTTCAAGAACATACACAAGTAGAACCTTTAAGGACTAGATATACTAAGTCACTATCCTTGTTCATGCGCAAGGTTGCTTTGCCCCTTACTCATTGTTTGAAGACAATTTCTTGCTTGAACTCTTTGATTGCTATCTTATGTGCTTGATAAAATGCTAGAAATATGTTAATGTGTCTGATTAAACCACAAAACAACTGAATTCCTGAGTTGAAACACCCAACTTTTTATAGCTTGCTCGATTTTCTATCCTGTCATTAGAGACTTGTTTTGACTTTAAATCTTTGGTTTCTACCCTCTAGGAATAGCATCAATTGGTTTACAAGGCCACTTTGGAAATAATTGTCAAGTTAGAAGGTTATTCTTGGTGAGAAAGCTTATCTCTAGAATTGTCAGCTACATTCTTGGAGAATTTTAGTGCTCTTATTGTCCAAATCACTTTCATTTAATCAATTTCAATTATATTTTGGCCTAGTCCAACCTCCTGATTCAAAAGTGCAAGGATATTCATCCTTTGATTTTAGCACCTCTTTGACAGTGTTGGTAAACCCCTTTTATTTCTATCTTTTCATTTCATTTTGGACAATAGAGAACTTTGATTATCTTAGTTTGGTGTTGACACTTTGTGAGGTCACCCTATCATTAAGAATCTCTTTCTTTCATGTCAATTACAACAAGGTACCAAGTCAATCAAGGGAAGAGACCCCCTATTGTCTTTAGCCAGTTACCACCAGTTAAGACTCGTCAACAACATAAGGGAAAAGGACCCCTTTTTTATCAATCTCCTAAGAGTGAATCTGAGATTTGTTTTAATCCGAAAGGTAATTCTAGTGAAGTGAGTACCTCTTTAGCACCCATTTGATCAAGTATGGACATGAGTTACACCTTCACTCGACAACAAAGAGAAGCAATGAACCAGACTCTTGATGACATGTTTCAACAGCATAGGGGTAACATGATGTCTACTGGGTCTTCATATGCTAGTCTGCTTGGATCACACCCGATCAACACAAGGTATCTTGATGCTCACCAACGAGCTGAGAGACATCACCAAAAAACTCACTCAGATTCAGGGTCACAACATGAAGACTAGAGCAACGAGTCTAGTGACCACCACATCAATGCAGCCAATGCAATCAGATAGTCAAGGCAACCTTCTCTACTTAGAGATACCTCTCGATATGCAAATACGAGATTGAAGAGCATTGAAAGGGAGAAGCAAGCCTATCTAGATGAACAAGTTGTTAAAAAGGAAAAATTTAGACAACTAAAGGAAGAGGAACGTGCATTATTGGACATAAGGAAAAGAGTCACTCAAGAAGAAGAAGATAGACTCTATGCACAACAAGTCCAAAACCAATTCAATGGGAGGGGTACTAATAGTGGGACCCACTCACCCCCATCTACTCCCTCACTAAGTCCTAGAAGAAGGTCAAGGATTCCCTCAAGATCCCCAAGTCCTAGAGGTAGGACTTCAAGATATGATCACCATTGGAGATAGTCACCTCCTAGAATTTCAAAGCAACCCTTCCAATGAGCACATCATGGCTCACAACATGGAGGAAGTTATGCCAACCTCGATCATATAGATTTTATGACTATGCAACAAGAACCATCCTTTCAACCATATGTAGAAAGGTATGTTGAACAAAACAAGGATTAGTTCCTAGAAAGTCTCATCAACAAAGGTGCTAAGGTCCCATATAATTTTGATGTGGACTGAAAGGTAAAGAAGCAAGATCCATCAACTAATGAGGTGATTAAACAACTTCAAAAGGATATAGAAAGGATGAGGGCTCCTAAGAGAACATTTAATTTGGACTCCATATGTCCCAACCCAATTGACAAGAGTGTGGTGTTGGTTGAGTTTCCTAAGAAAGTTGAGTTTCCAACCTATGACAAATATGATCGCGTTGGTGACCCTCATGACCATGTTAGATAGTTCTACATAATGAGCTTTTCTTTTCACCATGAAGACTCCTACTTGATGAGATTATTCTCAAGGAGTCTCAAGGGTCAAGCCATGGAGTGGTTTACTAACCTTACTCCTCTAGTTAAGAAATTTAGAGAGCTTGTGGAAAGATTTGTTCAACATTTTGCTTACAACTTATCAAGGTCGGTCACCATGCTTGATTTGTGCAAACTCAAGCAGAATCAAGGGGAATCCTTTGTTACCTTTCTACAAAGATGGAGACGTTTGTGCTCGAAATATCCAAGGATAATTCCTGAGGAGGAAAGAATAGACATCATTGTGAACAACTTGGTACCGGAATTAAGGTATGAAGTAAGGAAGATCTCATTTAATTCTTTTGATACCATGGTAGAAGTGGCATGTCACATAGAGGATGTCTTGAAAGAACAAGGAATTTTGGCCAAAACAACTAATAACAACAATGGCCAAAACAACAATAATAATGGTAATAAGGACAAAAAGAACTCCTATTGGAATAAGAATAAGCAAGTGGTCAATGACAGAGTTGTGGAATCATCACAACCTAAGAATGAAGGAGTTCTTAATCTCTCTCATGCAGTCCAAGCCATGAAGTAGCAAACATCTTTAGCACAATAAGAAAATAAACCCAAGTATCAAGGGAGACCTAAAACATAAAAGAGACAATTTACCAAACTTGGGGACTCCTATGCAGACATTTTCAAGACATTAATTGCTCATAATTTGGCACAACCTTAGGATCCTACAAAGTTTCGCATACCGGATCCTATACCTCATTGGTGGGATGAGAAGGCTTTTTGTGTCTTTCACAATGGAATTGGACATGATATAGAAAATTGTTTTAAACTTAAGCATCTTGTCCAAGATCTTATTGAAAGCAAAAGATTACAATTTGATGGTTTAACCACTAATGCGGATCACAAATCTTTTAAAGAACCCTTGCCCAAATATGAGAAAGGAGAGAATTCTAACAACAAGAATGGCAAGGCTGCTATCAACTACACCTACACAAATGCTGAAAATGTTATTAATATGCTTGAAGTTGTTGATGATAATGTCAACATGATGAGAGGGAAAGCCCCTTATGGATATGATGTGGATTCAACTCCTATGCCTAATGAAGGACCCATTGTGGTACTAAGAGGTCCTCACTCACGAAGGATGTCTCAACCCCTCAATGCAGTCACTAGGAGTCAGTCTAAAGCTCTCATTGTTATTAGAGGTCCTAACTCTAGTAAGTCTAAGCAACCAGTGTCAAAAGGTCTTCTTACTAAATCTGTTATTGGTCCTGAGTTGAATTATAATCTTGTTGACCAATTACAACGTACACTAGTGCATATTTTAATCTTTGAGCTTTTGGAATTGTCCCCTAAGCATAAGCGTGTCCTTGAGGATGCTTTGCGAGCAGCTAATGTCCCTAATGATATAGATTTAGATCAATTCTAGAATATGGTCAACCACTTGGCTAGCCCTCACTACCTTACATTCTCAGAAGAAGATGACAAGTCATTAAGCCACCCACACAATTTGGCCCTTCATATAGAGGTTATGATCCACAAGACCCATGTCAGGTGCGTGTTGATAGATGAGGGTCCTAGGCTTAATATTTGTTCTTTGAGCTTATTGAAGGCCTTGGGTTATTCAGAAGAAGTCATTGACACAAGGAAGAACATAACTATCAAGGCTTATGATGAAGCAGAACATAGTTCTAAAGGATTGGATGTTCTTCCTATCCCAAAGGTTGCTTAGGGCGGGGTATTACTGGCCCACAATGAAAACTGATGCAGTGGCTTTCTCTAAATCTTGTGAGAAATGTCAAAAACATGGAAACCTGATTCACGCTCCAAGGAGGGAGCTAATTCCTTTTATTTCTCATTGTTCATTTCAGCGCTGGGCCTTTGAGCTTGTTGGGAAAATACACCCCAACTCATCAGGTGGACATAAGTTTATCATCACAGCTACTGATTATTTCAGGAAATGGGTAGAGGCAATCCCTCTTTCTGTTGCCTCAGGCAAAATAGTTTCCCTATTTACTCTGAATCATATTATTTGCCGATTTTGAGTGCCTTCTAAGATTATTACTGATAATGGAGGTCAATTCAATAACAAGGACCTAAAGCATTTATGCAAGAAGTTTAAAATTAAGCAACATTGGTCCTCCATCTATTTTCCACATGGAAATGGACAGGAAGAAGCCTCTAATAAAACCATTCTTAAAATCCTTCATAGAACAGTACACAAGAATGGTAGGGATTGGTACTTACAAATCAATCTAGCACTATGGGCCTATAGAACTAGCATTCATACACCCACAAGAGCTACTCCTTTTTCTCTTACCTATGGCGTTGAAGCAGTGTTGCCTTTAGAAGTAGAGATACCTTCACTTAGAGTCTCTCTCAAAGGTTTGATTACAGATGAAGATTATCATGCCATGAGGTTACAAGAACTAGAACTTCTAGATGAGAAGTGTAAGGCTTCCTTTGATCACATGAGAGTATATCAAAAGCGTATGTCCAAAGCATTCAACAAGAAAGTTCGCCCTAGGGAATTTCAAATAGGTGATCTTGTTTTGAGAGAGAACCCTAAGAATCAACAGAATAGAGAACAAAAGGGCAAGTTTGAACCTAATTGGCTTGGACCATACATTATTACAGCAGCTTTTGGTACAAGTGCATATTTACTGTCGAATGAAGATGGAGAACAACTCCCTGAGCCTATCAACATTTTGCACCTAAAGAAGTTCTATCCTTGATGCCTGTTTCTGTCTGGGGGCATCCTTTGTACATATTTTATGATCTTGAAAAAAAATACCAAAAAAATTGATATATGATGTTGAAAAAATCCTAAAAAGCATAAAAAGTCCTAAAAAAATATTTAAAAAATATAAAAATTTCAAAAATTAAAAAATTAAAAAAAAAACATCGAAAAAGTGCCTTGGTGAAAACTTGGAAACAAGCGCCTTGGTAGCAAAAATACAAAAAAAAGAAAACAAATCAAAAAATGAAAAAAGATTCCAAGTGGTGAAAACCTGGAAACAGGTGCTACTCAAGGTCTTTGCACTCCTATTTGTTAGCATGCGTCCTCAACACTGAACCTTTCTCCATCATGTCTTGACCTTATTTGGCGTACTCTGGAATTGGTCTTTATCTTTGTCTAGGGGGGATAACTATTAGCATAGGTCCTTTAGGTGCATTTGTCTCTTGGGGCATTTCACAACAGGTGTTTTTCAACACCACCCCATACAGTGTTTTTCAACACTACCCTTGCGTCAAGTGTTTCTTAACACTTATCAGATGTCTTACCCAATAGTCTAAGTATGATGTGATATTTCTCATTGATAGATGTGATAACCAGAGTCTGAATCTATGACGAACACACACGCACTTAGACAATCAACTCACTTGAGATATGTTGACTTTATTTTTCTGTGTGCTATCTATGAGGATTTCTTTGATGAGTGGTCTCTCCCTAAGAATTTTTTGATGATGCATAGCTAGAAGACTGAGGGTATGAGAACATGTTTTCTTTCTTTATTTGCTTATGGGTATATTTTCTTGACCCTAACTATCATGAACATTTATGCTGGTCTTAATTGACACTATGGATTGACAAGGTATTATCCTTGACTGTTTTGCGAGTGCATGCTTCTAGTTATCCTAACTTTCATGTGTCTTGATACAAGCATAATCTCGCCATATCAAACTTAGGTAATCTCACTGCATTAGTCATCTTGACCTCCATGTCTTTGATGCCTAGGTGGGACTTCCACATTTCTATCTAATAAAGATCATATTCATATCCACATAGTTATGCTAGTGTGCATTGTATGATCTTATGACGCTACCAATAACGCTTGATGATGATAATTAGATGTCTATAGGCATTGTGACCTTGCAAGTCAACCACTTTCATAGTAGCTTGCATTCTTAGTTTCATCATAGTTTAGTTTTTGCATATTGCATATGGAGAGAGCTCTCCTTTTTATCATCTACGGACTAGTTGGTCAACTGTGCTCATTTTATGATTATCATATCTTTCATTTCTGGTCTTTCATATCACATCATTTTCTATCCATTTTCATACTCAAAATTGACATCCGAGTCATGTTTCCAAGTTTTCTCATTCTTCTATGCAGTTGACTGACCTTTTGAGGCATAATTCTTCGATCTTTGATGGAATTTCTTCCTTTCCATGTCTTCCAAACTTCTAGTCTTTCATTCACCCCTTTCACTTCCTCTCTCTGAGGTTTGACTTAATCTTTATCCTATATCTTTTTTAGTTAAACCTCATCAACCTAGGGCTTATCTTCACTGTTTGATGGTTATCCTATCATGCTCCATCCTTCGATTATGATTTATTATGACTTGATCAAGTTTATCAATTTGTTGTTCTCCTCTATCTATTTTTTATTTTGATTCTGAGGGGGCAGTACCTATCAGCTTTAATCTTTGATTCAGCTTTATCATTCAGCTCAGCTTGAGATTCTTATTTTTAGACTTGATTATCACCTAGCAGCGACGGTGGTGATTTTGTCTTTCAATTTTTATCTCCTATTTTTTAGACTTGATCATTGCCTAGCAGTGATGATGATAGTTTTGTCTAAGGCTTGATTTGCACCTAGCAGCGATGGTGTTGGTCTTGTCTTTCAACTTATGCTTATGCTTGTCCTGATGTGTTCCCATCTGTCGAACACACATCTGGGTTGTTTTGTGATCCCAAATCGATCTCACATTTCAATTCTTCTTTGACTGCATGTGTTCCTGAAATGATCACACATTAGTCAAAGAGGGGCAAATGTATGCACCCTAAAATGGTCGCCTAGACTTTGGGCCCCCATTTAGCAATTTATCAAATCCCTGAATCAATATTTTCAAAAATCAGCATTTTATCAATTATATCAATTTGCTTGATCAAGTCATAATCAATTCAATATTTCTTAAGGTTTGAGCCTTATTTAATTTAAAAGAGAAAAAAATAAAATTTTTATTTAATTAAGAGAACATGCTCCCTTTTAATTAATTAAAAATCTCTTTTAATTAAATAATAAAATCACTTTATCCTAAACCTTTATTTAATTAAAAAGAATTTCCTCCCATTTTATTTAAATAAAAAATCTCCACTTTTCTTCTTATCCTATGTTGCACAAATAAAGCATTATTCTTATTTTATAAAAAGAGAAAAAGTACTTTTTGTCTCATATGGATACTAAAGTCAACTCCTATTTTCCTATTGAAAGATATTTGTGCACAAGGATCAAACTTTTATTTTTCTCCACCGTTGATTAAGGCTTTTGCCTCTTAATATCAATGGTCCATTTTCATCTCATTTCTTATAAAAGGAGAGCTCTCTTCCTCATTTGCATCTTAGGTTTTCATGCTAATATTATGCTGCAAGTTTTATAGGTCATTTGGAGCTCTCTTTTAAGACACTCTTGCAATCCAAGCTTTGAAGACTTTGTTGCATCTCATTTCATATTTGCTTTCATAGTTGCATGATAATGACATTCTTAGTGTAATTTTCTTTTTATGCAATAGATTAATCTCACATAGTCTAAATAGGAGGGATTGGTCACATTTGTTCTTTCCTTTCATAGATTAGTTGCATTGTACTTTCATTTCCATAGACTAGATTGCATTCTCATTCTTAGCTTACTTGCATTGCATTGCATACATTTAGATTTCATTAGAGATATTGGCATTGTTGCCCTTGTCTTTGGTTTGGAATCTCTCATTGTGTGGTTGACTAGCAAGGTCATGAGTTCATAGCTCTAGCTAAGAGCAATTTTACAAATCTTGCAACTCCATGCATAGAGAGCTATGGATCGATTTGTGAGGGCTCATTCTTGAGTTTCCTTGGATGTAAGAATTCATAGAAGTGCACTAATTTTGTGTGTACATCAAGTACCCATCCTTTGGAGCCTTAGGGGTGTTTTCACCAATGAATGCATATTTCCTTTTTACTATCTTCTATTCAAAAACCGCCAGAATGTGGTTTTTGTCCTTAGAACATCTATTTCTTTTCATTTTTATTTTATGAATGAGGTACTTGATATCTTCTATAGTCATGTTCACGCTAGATTTGTTGGTGGAAGAGGTAACTAGTTCAACAACTTTGAGGTGGTAGGCTAATGCACACTCATTGGGGAAGATGTGTATGTGTATTGGTTGTTCTTGCAAGTTCCAATCAATGAGTTCAGAATGCATTAGTGGCAAAGATTCGATAGGTTCAAGGATATTCACAGTATATTCATCATAAATGTGGACTGTTAAGTAGATTCCTAGATTAGTATCCTATATATATGCGTTCAAATCAGTGAGATCCCTAAGGGCATCATCGAAGCCCATGTCATGGATTTGAGGATCTAACTTGTTAGATATAATCCCCGATCTTTCAACAACCTTGAGTTGGGTTACATATTGGTGCACTATGTCAATATATTTGTCTATAGTCTCATTAGACAAGCTATCAAACTTGTAGTCATGAGAGTTTATCTCATTTGGGATCCCCATGTGCAAAACATGAGTAAAGTCTACTCTTTGACCCCAATTTGGATGGATCCTTCCCAGAAACTCTTCTATGGTCATATCTTGTCCTTCTGTATCAAGATCCGGCTGAGAGGTCTAGGCCTTTGTTTGACTAGGAATCATTGGTTGTTCTTTTGGAACTTTTTTTTCAATAACATCAGTCTAAGGAATTTTTTATGAGTCATCATTGAGAAGAGATAGAACACATGGGGGAATAGAATAAGGATATTTATCAACTTTTCTCACAAGTGGGTGTGTCTTTGTTTCTCCTTTCTTGGGTTGATAAGAAGCCTAAGCTAGTTGTATCTCTAGAACTCTTGAACTTGGATTCTATGGGTTCCCATTTGGATTAGACCTAATAGGGCCTTTCCCTGAATAAACCATGTGTTGAACCAACTCATATCCCTTACCATCCTTTTTAGGGGAGATATCACAATATTTGACATCATGAACTTTGGGTTCTCTATATAGCCATTCCAGAGTGACTTTCTCTTCATTGTCATCTTCAAGAGGTACAATTGCCTGAATGAAACTACCATCATAGATGACTTGAGTCGGTGCAGTTGATGGTTTTATTTCCTCTGAAGGTTTCCCATAAGATTTGGGGGATGTGAGCAGTGATGTCAATGCTAGAATATGCTCTATCATGTATCCACCCATCCCTATGTCTTTGATTTTTAGTTTCTTCTCTTTCATCATGTTTCTTCCAAGCTCAAAGGTAGGAGCTTCCCTATTGTGTGAGATAAGAGTATCAATTGATTGTTTCAATGTGTTTCAAACATAACTGGCATCTGTAGGAACATTGACTTCAACACTGTTGAAAGAGGACTTGATGCATTGGTGATAAGTGGATGGGACAACTTACATTTTGTGGATCTTGGCTATCCTAGTAGAATGTTGTATGTGAGTGGGAGAACCAGTACCTGGAATATGACCTCTCTTTCAACAAGTCCCACTCTAATAGGCAGACATACAAGACCTTTGGAAGATCTCTCTTGTTCATTATAGGCTTTTATTGTTATCTTCTTCTCTGGATCAATGGAAGATTCTAAAAATCCCAACTGTTCTATCAATTTGGAGGTACAAATGTTCAACCCTATGCCTCCATCTATCAAAACTCATTTGACCCAACATGTGTGGATCATAAATTCAATGTGTAGAGGTAGATTATGTGGGTGACTCAAACAATTATCATCTTCTTTTGAAAATGATAGGTAGTGGGGTGAGGTCAAATAACCCACCATGGATTGAAACTGATCTAAGTCCAAGTCCTTAGGGACATTGGAAGTTAAAAAGGATTTATCCAGGATTTCTTTGTGAGCTGGAGAGATTTTGAGCAATTCAAAAATTGATATTTGAGCATTCATCTTCTATAATTGCTCAACAATGATGTAGTTAGCAGCATATGATGAAACTAGCTATTTGGAATTCGATAACTTAGACATAGTTTTAGCTATTTGTTTGTTTGATGTGGAAGGTTTTGATGATGCTAGTTGATTGCTAGAGTTGGAAAGCCCTACTCCTCCTAGGGATACTTTTTGTTGTGCTTGGGTCATAGTGTTAGTGTCTCTAGACTCTCTTTCTCCTTTCTTAATGATAACAATGTTGCAATGTTCAGAAGGGACTGCCTTAAGCATATGAATGCCATTGTTATCACCCGTGCCATATGTGTGATTAATTTGGGTGCCTTCCTTTGGTTTGTAACTTTCCCCTTTTTCATACTTGGGTAAGCAGTCTTTAAATGCCTTGTGATCAATATTTGTGGTGTGATTGTTAACCATGATTACCTCGTTATCAATGAGATCTTGGATCTAATGCTTGAGTCGCATGCAATTCTTAGTCTTATGTCCCTTATTTCTATTAAATTCATAGTAATCATTATCATTCCACCATTTTTGTTTTACTTTAGGTTCATATAGTCTGGAATTATCTAGAAACGTGATCAGTTAATTTTCCAAAAGAGTCTTGAGCGCTAATCGGTATGACTCACTTAGAGGAGAGAAGTTCGCTTATGTTTGACCCAGGGTTTCTCTTTCAAAAGATTACTCATCCCTTTTGAAGGGGCCTTAGTGGTACTCTTAACAAATTTTAGGGCCTTCATGTTGCTTGTTAGGTTGAAGACTACTAGTTTTGATTGGAGAGCAACATGGTCAACCACCCCATCATTTACCACATTTACCACATGGTTATTAGTCCTCATTGAGTAGAGATAGAACACATGGGGGATAGAATAAGGATATTCATCCCCTTCATCGGAATCACTTTTCTCACAAGTGGTTGTGTCTATGTTATTCCTTTTTTGAGTTGATAAGAAGCCTAAGCTAGTTGTATCTCTAGAACTCCTGAACTTGGATTCTATGGGTTCTACCAACCCATTTGGATTAGACCTGATAGGGCCTTTCCCTAAATAACCCATGCATTGAACCAACTCATATCCCTTACCATACTTTTGAGGGGAGATCTCACAATGTTTGACATCATTACCTTCAGGTTCTCTATATAGCTATTCCATAATGGTTTTCTCTTCATTTTCATCTTCAAGAGGTATAATTTCTTGAATGAAGTTGCCATCGTAGATGACTTGATCTGGTGTAGTTGATGGTTTCATTTCCTCTAAAAGTTTCTTGTAAGATCTGGGGGATGTGGGTGGTGATGTCAATGACATAATAGGCTCTATCATGTGTCCACCCATCCCTTTGTCTTTGATTTTTAGTTTCTTCTCCATCTCTTTCATCATGTTTCTTCCAGACTTAGAGGTAGGAGCTTCCATATTGTGTGGGATAAGAGTATCATCTTTATTTTAGTGTATTTCAAACATAACTGGCATCTGCAGGAGCAGTAACTTCAACACCATTGAAAGGGAACTTGATTCACTGGTGATAAGTGGATGGGACATCTTATATTTTGTGGATCCATGGCCATCCCAATAGAATGTTGTATGCAAGTGGGAGATCCAATACCTAGAATATGACATCTCCCTCAACAAGTCCCACTTTGATAGGTGGACATGCGGGACCTTTGGAAGATATCTCTTGTTCATTATTGGTTTTTATTGTTATCTTCTTCTTTGGATCACTGGAAGATTATGAAAATCCCAATTGTTCTATCAATTTGTAGGTACACATGTTCAACCATGCACTTCCATCTATCAAAACTTGTTTGAACCGATGTGTGTGGATCATAACTTCAATGTGCATGGGTAGATTATGTGGGTGACTCAAAAATGATAAGTAGTGGGGTGAGATCAAATGAACCACCATGGATTGAAACTAATCTAAGTCCAAGTCCTTAGGGACATTGGTAGTTGAAAAGGCTTTATCCAGGATTTCTCTATGAGCTAGATATATTATGAGCAATTCAAAAATTAATATTTGAGCATTCATCTTTTGTAATTGCTTAGCAATGTTGTAGTCAACAACATACAATGAAACTATCTATTTGGAACTCGATAACTTAGACATGGTTTTAGCTAGTTGTTTGTTTGATGTGGAAGGTTTTGATGATGTTGGTTGATTGCCAGAGTTGGAAGGCCCTGCTCCTCCTAGGGAGACTTTTGCTTGTGCTTAGGTCATGACAACATTTGCATCTCTAAACTCTCTTTCTCCTTTCTTGATGATAATGACGTTGCAATGTTCAGAAGGGATTTCCTCAAGCATATGAATGACATTGTTATCACTGATGTTGATGTATATGTATGATTAATTTGGACACCTTCCTTTGGTTTGAAACTTTCCCCTTTTTCATACTTGGGTAAGGGGTCTCTAAATGCCTTGTGATCAGTATTTGTGGTGTGATTGTCAACCACGATTACCTCTTTGTCAATGAGATCTTGGAACTCATGCTTGAGTCACATGAAATTATCAATCTTATGTCCCATGTTTCTATGAAATTCATAGTAATAATTATCATTCCACCATTTTGGTTTTACTTCAGGTTCATATGGTCTGGAATTATCTTGAAACATGATCAGTTGATTTTCCAAAAGAGTCTTGAGCACTGATTCATATGAATCACCTAGAGGAGTGAAGTTACATTACCTTTGACCTAGGGTTTCTCTTTCAGAAGATTACTCATCCCTTTTGAAGGGGCCTTAGTGGTAGTCTCAACATATTTAAGGTCCTTCATATCACTTTTCAGGTTGAAGACTGTTAGTTTTTATTGGGGAGAAACATCGTCAACCACCCCATCATTTACCACATTTTTATTCTTGTTCCAATACTTGTTCTTGTCTTTGGAACTGAGATTATATTTGCTTTCTTTATAAAGGTTGATTTCACCCTTTCTAACAAGTGCATCTTCTATTTTTAGTGCATTTTTCACTAACCTATCAAAGGTATCTGGGTCTTGCAATTGGACGGGGAAAATCAACTCAGGGATCAACACACTAGTGAATATATCGATCTTCTTAGATTCAGGTATGAGGCATGGATATCGAGAAAAAATAACCTCCATCACTGGAGAAATGTCATAAAAGGCTCTCCCATTTGTTGATTGGTATTACACAAATCAGTCATTATCATGGGTTGTTGGATGTTGTAAGAATATTGTTGCAAAAATAATTTTGATTCTAGTGGGTAACTTTGAAAACCACTCGATAGCCTGACCACCTAGACTCTGGGGAAAGAGACGCATGAGATATGTCTTTTCATGCATAAAATCCATACACAACACAAAATTCCTCAATGTGATCTTGTGGATTAGAATTTCCAAGGTACTTGTCAAATTTCAGGATCTCAACTCCACACGAGAATAGAGGTAAATACAAGTCCTTATCAAAAGGAAATAGAGAAATAGAGTCTATGGAATATTTTGTTGTCTGCTTCTCTTGGTTTTTCTTCACCTCTTGTAACTCTATTTACAAGGCTTGTAATTACTTGGTTATTGGGATGAAAGGAATTTATTCCTCTTTAGCAATGATGTCTTCAACTTTGTATTGAGGATGAATTTGTGCTCGTTGTTTCACTAATTCAAGAAAGTATTTCTCTTTCTCCCGAGACATGATGGTTTTCATCATTTTGAGAAAGTCTTTGTCACCTTTACATCTAGCGATACTAGCCTCATCAGGTTCAAATTTTCTTGAGGAATCCTCGCTATTTGTAGCATGAACACTGATATTTCTATGTGTATGTCTAAAATCCTCGTGCTCTTTTCCTTTTCCAAACATGCTTGAGTCTGTGGATTTTTCTTGGTGATGGGTTGATCTCCTATAAGTTTCTGGTTGTTCTACAAAAAGAGGATTTTCTTCAAATGTAAGGGGTTTATCCTCTTCTCCTAGAAATGATACGAGAGAGCTTCTAGTTTGCATAGGCATAACTCAATTGGTCGTAAGATAGGTGCCGAAGTAAAAATAGTCATGCTGAACAAGTCCAAGGTAAATGATGATGCAAAAAATATAACATCCAATCAAGAAGGAGATGCAAATGACTTATATTAGAGCCAAGGTTAAGAAACCTAGATGATAATGCACTCATGACTCAAAGAAGACAACTGATAATGAAGATTGAAGATGACAGTGATAGAACTGATCAAAGGACTAGACCAACAAGATAGAACTCACGATAGCGGAAATCAAAATGAGAAAAGATTAGGATCAATTACAACAAGCTCACAACCTTAGAGGTATACTTGTGGAACACAGTACAAATCTGACCAGATATCTGAAGAAAGACTTACGAGACTTCAGATTTTTACCAACTATTTTACCAAATCTTTGGTAGGATTGTTTTGCTTCTCATTTTGTGATTCAATTTTTAGTTTTTTTTAAGGTTTCTATATCAGGCATTTCAAGGTATATAAACACAACAAGCACATGTAAAAAGTATCACTTCTTGAGCCCTATAGTCAATTGGTTGAGTGAGAAAATCCTTTCTCATTGACTTAGGTACACACCCAATAGTTAATCAGAATACAACCACCACCAATAATGCAATGGGTATAATGATCTCGTATTATCTGACTCCAAATGCTAATGGGGGCATGATATGATGAGTGTCTTGGAAGATTTATTATCTCCCTTGCACTTGGATTATCCCACTTTCGGGGGTGAACAAGGTAGGCTTCTAATCTATGGATTCTAGTAAGGGTCTTTGTTCAAATACATTATTTGTGTCTGTGAAAGTGTGATTTAGGCCTATAGCCCCATATGAACCTTTGCACCAATATTCATGTAAATGTGATTGAGAGCATAAGGCCCTATTAGGTGGTCAGGTGAGAGTCGAGTATAAACTCAAATGACATTTGACTTATGAGGTTTTGGCCTCAAGGAAGCAATTTGTTTAACGTGAGTTGGAGTGGTGTGGCTTACACCTCATGCTCATGAGGGTCATTCTCCAAGGGTGAGTAATTTTTATAACTTGGATGAGCCCATCTAAAGGAATGCAAAAATGAAAAAGAAGAGCTACGAGGGTCTGAATTTCTAAGTTTCCCTCAAGGGGAAAAGAGCATAATCTCCTACCTTTTCACTATTCCCAAACACACCAAACAAATTTATTTTTAAGATGTCTTGTATGTGAGGTTCCTAAGAAAAAAAATTAATGCAAATAGAATATTTGGTTGTTTCCTTCATAGGCAACCTGCACAAAAATCCATCATTAGGCTTTTTGCTTCTATCTTTGGCACGCGTCCTGCAAAAAATAAAGTCTAGACATTGTATAAATGTCTTCACCAAATCATCCTACATAAATTTGTTAGGCTGCCAAAAAAACCACAAAAATAGAAAAGAAAACAAATTTGTCAGAATGAACAAAACAAATTGTAGAAATCCAAAAAATAGAAAATAGTTTTTTTTTTTTAATCAAAACCATGGAAGATTCTTGTATGATAATCTATAGGGTGCAATACGAGAATCTATGCATCCTCATATGAGGTTTAATTCTAACTTGTATTGTCTTGTAAGAATGTTCGTAGGAGCAAATAGAGCCAGAGTACAAACATAATCTCAAGACTTTGCACAAATATGCAATTGTGAAGACATGAATTAATTTTCTACCCCACTGTGGGCGTTAGAAATGTCTGTGTAAAAAGTGGTTGCTAAATAAAACTACACTTCAATGATTCTTTATGTGATTGATTTAAACAATGAAAATAGAATAATCTAAAACTGAAACCAACCAAGGCGACTCATTGCCTTCTAATAGACACAAGTATGAGGTTTTCTCTTAGGTCATCACAAAACCCAGTGACTACAAACATAATCTAAATGAAGGATTTTAAGCTAATATGCAAATACAATGTTCATCCAATTAGCTAAGAGTTAATCCATATTAGGAAAATGAAATGAAGCGTTCCTAAATTTGATGCATGCAACAATGATGTAATTAAAACAAACTAACTATGCAATTAAGATAACTAATAATTTTAATGCATAAATAATAATGAACAAATTGACAGTGTTACACTACTTAGAAAAATATTCCCCTTGTGAGAATGGAGGCATAGTTATATAAGAATCCTCTCGAGAATGAACAGATGATATTGACCAAAGATGGATGATTGAGATTTGTTCCAGACTAGCACAATCCATGTGCAAATGATTCGATTGGTTGAGAGAATCAGTTAACTGAACTAGTTTGGTCCATTGTTTCAAAAACTTCTAAGGCTGGACTGAAGTTGCTAAATTGAAAGATGAGTTAATAGAGGTGGTTTCTCAGTTAACTAGATTGTTTCCAAAATTGTGTTCAAATGAATGAATGATGACTCCATAAATGCATTTTTGGAATAATCAATTGATTTAATGCATTTTCTCCAAATTGTGATGACATAATTAATTTATTACCTTTTTTGTGATTACTTGACAATTCTTATTTATTTAATCAACATCCTAAGACATTAATTAAATAAATGGCATAAGGTTGATTTAATTGTCAACAACATTAGGATTTAGGAATTAATTAGTTAAATAAGATCAAGTTTGATGGTTGAATGGGACCTAGAGTATAGGTCAAATCAGATTGATAACTTGAATTACCTTAGGTTAGGACTTAGAGGATTTAATCAAGATTAGGGCTCTCTTGATGAACAATCGAGATTAGGGGCTTATGATTTTGTTGACCATTTTTAGGTGATTACATCCATAACATCTCAGCATGTTCCGCCACCATATATACCTACAAAATATCAAAATAGTGGAGCCCCTTTTGTTGACCCCAATGCACCACTTGCTACACCAACAACCACTAATCTAATTGCTCATCAATTATAATCCCTTTAATAGAAGTTCATAAATCTACAAATGGACACTTCTAAAAGGTCTTACACCATAGCAGGCCTTAGTCCTTATCCCCTTGATAGGATACTACATATGCCACCTTTTCCGACTAATTTTGTCACACCTAAGTTTGATAAATACAAGGAAAAGGGTGATCCTCATGATCACATAAGGGAGTTTTTCACAGCTTGCATGGAACTCGCTCACGATGATACTTATCTTATGAGACTCTTTTCATTTAATTTTAGTGGTACATCCATGAATTGATTCTCCAAACTCCCTTATGGGATAGAGACATGGAATGAACTAGTAGAAAAATTTATCAGACTAGTCACGCAACATTGTCATGGAAGTAACATTGATGGATCTTTGCACCACCAAATAGAAGAATGGGGAGATATTTTCCTCTTTCCTACAACATTAGATAAATGTTTCCTCTAAGGAATCCTTCCATTTTCCAACCAAGGAAAAGATCCACATGTTCATATAAAATTGTCAATTAGACCTAATGTGTAAACTAAATTCTCAATGTATCGAGTCCTTTGAAGAACTAGCTAAATAAGGGCTAAAAGTGGAGAGATCACTCACCTTGAAGGGAATCATCAAGAAAGAGACTAGTACTTAAAAACCTTATGACAAATCCAAATACTGGTCCAAAACCAATAATGTAATAAATGATGGCATTGTAGATGCTAAACTGGCTTTACCTATTCTACAAGTACACACACCAACACCTTTCCAATATACTCAACTGGTACCTATCCAACAAAACAAACCAGCACCAATTATTCACAAGGTTAACAACATTTCTCCTAGACAAAGTCCTAAATAAACCAATGTAATTACCCAACAACAAATTTATGCAAGAAGGCACACCCCTCCACGATGAGAATTTACACCTCTTACAAAGCCTCTTGAGATGATCTTAAAGAAATTTATACATTCCCATTTAGTCACTTTACTTGAAATAAGACATTATGAGGGTCCTGAAAAACCAACATGGCAGGTTTATAACGGTTACTGTAACTATCATAGAACTAAGGGACACAAAATAGGTGGTTGCATGCAATTGAAGCACATTGTCCAAGATTTCATTGCCTACTGTGAAATTGAAGTTGTCACAAATTCTAGAACCAGCAACCAAGATCATAAGATATTCCAAAACCCATTTATGGATCATGGAAAAGACAAGGTCTCTACAACCAAATAATATAATAACGCTAACCTTACATACACAAAAGAAAACCCCAATTTGTCGATTAATACTATCACTATTAAAAGTCTAGACAATGATTATGTTGTTACTAATAAAGAATGTCCCAATACTTCACCTAATGAGGAGTTGGGTATATGTCAAGACACCATTCCCAAACATGAAAAAAATAATATACCTGTCTAGCAATGTCCCACAAGCAATCTCCATATCTCCCACCATTCTTCCTCCATACTATCTCCACCTAGAAATGCATCCAATATTGCAACATTTCCAGTTGTCCTACAAGGGCTATCCATAATAAAAATCCCAACTAATCCCTTATGTAATGCTAGTTCCTTCTACAATTTAATAGTATTAGTTCCAATGCCACCATATACTCCACTCCTAAGCAAATATACTCCATTGAGTCCCAGTCAAAGTCCATCTCCATCATGCTCGAGCATTGAGTCCTTTAAAGAATCCACCATACATATCTAAACTCATACCCATGTCAAGAGAGCTATCTAAAATCTAAAGAAAAAAGTCCTAAAATTGGTCAAGATCAAGATACCAAGAATGCCCAATCCCATCCATTATTCAACCAAGATCCCCTTATCCAATTATCTCTTGTCCAACATGATGTTCTTCCATCCCAAGAGAAAAGAATTCCTCTCAGTCCCATTAATAATCTACCCCCTTAGAAAGACCATGATGTCCCTTATACTCCATCCAATGACCTTCCATGTCAAGATCATAGTAATCCTCAATGTCCACCACAAGATCCCATCATCCATCCATCTCCATGTCATAATCCTCTATGTCCACCACAAGATCCCATCATCCCTCCATCTCCATGTTATAATCTCCCATGTCCACCTCAAGATCACATCAACTCTATCCATGTTAATATTGAGCCTATTACGTATCAACTTGGTTCATATACTTTCATTCAGTCTAGTCTACTTCGTAGTCCTACTATTCCATATGTGCCTCCTCCACCTCAAAATGGACTCGCATCTTGTTTAAAAAATAATCAATATCCAACTGCTAAGAATATTTGTTATAAAATGCATTATCAAGGAAAGGGGTTAGGCCTCAATGAACAAGGTATATTAGAACCCCTTGGTATCAAAGAAAATCCTTATTATCAAGGCCTTGGCTATATATCTCACCATAAAGATATTGTTATCCCCTCTACATCCAATATTCCCCCATATAAACACAAGCATATGTCTTATTCATTCTGTTGGTGTAATTAAATATTTACTAATTACACTTACTTAAGTTTACTTAGGATAATGCATTTGCATATTAGTTGTCATTGTGACACTTAGGAGTTTGCACTTCATTTTAGCACATGGTTAGGAGAATTTCCACTTTAGGTGTGATAGTTGTCATCACTTACCTCTTTGTGTGTGAGATCCACCTTTAGTGCTCTTATCACATTATCATCCTCTCATTGTTGCACATGCTTCACATACTTTGATGTACAATGGAGGATGATCCACCTTTGGTGGACATGTGATTCCACCTTGTGTGGGTGATATCTTATCATCTCCTTATCATGTAGTCTTATTACATTACCTATATATTTTGGCAGTCCTACTTTGTATTCAATTCAATTGGCTATAATTAATTATTTGATCATTTTGCCTATCTCTCTTGTGCTATCTCTTGAGCTTCTAGATCTTGGCTTTTATTCTTTGCCTTAGAAAAATTATTACATGATATCAAAGTGATATCAAAATTCTTACATGGTATCAGAGTCATAGGAGTTCAATTGTATAACCTATTTTGAGAGATTTTTATTGCAAGTCAAAATTGGAGCTTGCTGGTGCAAATCAGAGGTTGGCATCACATTGAGGAGGTCCAAATACCCCTAAATAAAAAAAAATTTCATCCAAATTGGACATCTGAAGCCAAATCTAGAGCCATTTGAATTTTCAAGGTTCGGCGGTGACAATTCAGAAAAAATAATTTCAAAGGCGATTTTCAATCAGCGATATCTCAGTCATCCGGAGTCCTTTTTTTGAGCAATTGTTTTTGTTTTGGGGTAGAATTTCATAATCTACACAATGGTGCAGGTGATTTCTGATCTTTGTTTTTGATGTTTTCTGAAAATCAAAAATCTTGATTTTTACAACTTTAGAGGCTTCGTTCGGGCTCATATGGACACATTTTCAAGTGCTATTTTTTTTTAAAGTTCATGATTTTTTGTCTACTTTCCAAATCTGGTATCAGTTTTGAAAAATTGTGAGTGGACATAGTACTTTCAGAATTTGGTCTATTTTGGCTTATTTTTTGCACTTGTAATTTGTTAGATCCTTGTGTCTTAATTGTATGAGTCTACCATAGCTTCATATTTTCTGTTGTAATCATCAAAATCAAAAGTCCACTTTGGTTCATTTTGGCAAGTGGTAATTGTACACACACTATATATAAAGTGCCAAAATCATCTATTTTGGGGGGATTCTTTGGTTCATTGCATTTTGGGGGGTGCATTGATTTTTTGGTCTCATTGTTTCATGTGAGCAGTATATCATGGATGGTTTAATTAAGTTGACAAGAGAAAATTATAAGCAATGGAGTGAATTGGATCTTGCTCATCTTACTAAGCATAACCTATTGTCCTATTTGTATGAGTATAGACCTAAAATTCCTTCTTACAATTGTGACTCTTACTCAGAAGTTGTTAAGGTTATCTATTTGAATATGGATATGGATGTTATGGATTCCCTTGATGACTATGAAGATGAGACAGAAAATATTCCTAATCTTTGGACTATTCTTTGGGAAATGTATGGAGATCCACATATTCCTCCACTTCCAAAATGTCTAGAACCTCTAGTTGTAGCTCGTTCTCCTCTTATTGATATCACATCTAGTGTTTCTCCTGATAATGCTTGCATTCACACAGCCATGGATTTAGGTGATTCAGTGCAGCAAAATATTCATTGTCTTCCAGTTATAGTTCCATGGGATGCCTACTTGACAGACATTGCAGGTTTGTTTGTAGAGTCCTACATTTCAGATTTGGGAGACTTCATTGATGACATTCATCTTCTCTTTGTTGAGGATGATTCTTCTTCAGTTGTTGCAAGGGAGCATGTTGAACCTCATCTTCATTCTCTACTTGATCATTCTTTCAAGATTGACATGATTGTGGATCTTTTGATACAACATTTGGAGGAGGTCTCTTTACCTTCAGAGAAGACATTTGAGTCTTTAGAGATTGGTTTTCATGAGTCTCAAACTTCACTTGAGATGTCATATTGCATGGTTCAGGTTGACCATACTCATGTGTTGGAGATTCCTATTCAGTTTCCTGAGACATCATACATTTTAAGGATTCTTCCTAGATATTGGGGAGGATTAATTGATACACCTATGGACTTGTTTCTTCCTAAGGGGAGGAACATTATTCAATTTTCTTGGTGTAGTTTCTACATTGATCTAGGTGCATCTATCATGGGTGTACATTCTACATTGAGTGGGGGCTTTCTTGCTTCTCTTCCTACTTCATTTAAGGAGGCATATTTCTCTTTGGAGTTTGATCCAAATTCTTACATGGATCAGTTATCATTGGTTCCTTGTTTGTCACCTTCTTCTACTGGGCTTTCTCCTTATTGGTTCATGGAATCTTCATCAACCAAGGACATGGTGACACTTGGGCATACTTTAGAGACATCATACTTCATTTGGATTCCCTTTCCTACTTCCTATCCACAATGCGAAGCCTTCTTACATCTATACTTGGTGTATCTTCTTCCTAAGAGGAGAAATGTTGTTTGCAGGCATTGGACTATGTTTTGTCTTCAAGCACTTGCCATCCTTGGAGGAGATTACTTATTATGGGGGGGATATCATGTCTCCTTGTTTCCTTCCTTTGGGGGGATTTTTTATTGTATATGCATGATATATGTCATAATTGGGGGGTCTTGATTACTCCATCCATCCATGCATCTTGTATTCATCTCTCTTTTTGGGGGAGGGTTTTTCCCATGAGGTTTTCCCTTTTTCTCCTATTTATGAGAGATTGCATTGTTCTTGCATTTTGTACATGGGTACCTAACATGGCCTAGCAGCTGGGACCCATCTTGCATTGTGAGCTTAAGTGCATTCCCCTAAGTTGCACTTAAGGGGGGGTGTTGGTGTAATTAAATATTTACTAATTACACTTACTTAAGTTTACTTAGGATAATGCATTTGCATATTAGTTGTCATTGTGACACTTAGGAGTTTGCATTTTATTTTAGCACATGGTTAGGAGAATTTCCACTTTAGGTTTGATAGTTGTCATCACATACCTCTTTGTGTGTGAGATCTACCTTTAGTGCTCTTATCACATTATCATCGTCTCATTATTGCACATGCTTCACATACTTTCATGTACAATGGAGGATGATCCACCTTTGGTGGACATATTATTCCACCTTGTGTGGGTGATATCTTATCATCTCCTTATCATGTAGCCTTATTGCATTACCTATATATTTTGGCAGACCTACTTTGTATTCAATTCAATTGGCTATAATCAATTATTTGATCATTTTTCCTATCTCTCTTGTGCCATCTCTTGAGCTTCTAGATCTTGACTTTTATTCTTTGCCTTAGGAAAATTCTTACATGGTATCAAAGCGATATCAAAATTATTACACCTTCCATATATCTTAGGTCCATATATTCCTTCATCCACTAATTTATAAGCCACTTACCCTTTCCCACATGCAAGCTAGAAAAGGCACACATATTTGAGAACTATCTACCCATCCAAAAGGCCTCCATACAATTCCAATCCACCCATGAATACCACTCCCCTTCCAAGAAATTTAAATGCCAATCATAAATTCCACAAGTCAAGAAATCCACATGCAATCAAGGATCAACATGTCATGTCTAATCAACATGTACAAATGAAGCAAAATATGATCCAAAAAAAAAAATCCAAAAGGTTGCAAAGGCTAGCCAAGAAAAAAGAAAATTCAAAAGCTATATGGGTTCCTAAATCCCTTATGCAAGAAATGCATTCCAAGAAACCACAAAAGAGTAAAAATTTAAAAACCATGTGGATTCCCAATTAGCTCCTTGAAGCACAATATCCCAAAGAAAAATCAAAATTGGCATCCAAGCTTGATATTCCAAAGGCTCCCATCAATCTTCCAAATCTATTTTTGGTCCCTATATCCCAAAATTTACTACCTTAGATACTCCATCACCTCCTCCATCCATTTTAGGTCCTTGTGTCCCAAAATCCACTTCCACTCCATCTAAATCCCAAAATCCAAAATCAATTTTCCTTCGATCACTTCAACACCCCTCAAGATGTGTGCCAATGTTGATCTTGCCAACATTTCCATCCACCCATACGCAAGTCTTCCAACATTCCATTCATTATCCAACACCTATTTTCCATCCTTTCATCCCACTTATCCAATCCTATGCATAAACTCTTACCCTAGTCCATTTTATCATCCATTTCATCCCCTTTTTCCATCACCCTATCAACATCTTTAAGTATACTTTCAATAGCCATGGTCCATTACAACATGTCCTTTAGGAATACCACCCTAAGAACAAGATGCTTGAGTCCTTCCTTCATATCATTTCATGCATCCATTGTCTTCCAAAAAGTAAAAAAAAAAGAAGCAAAAAATGGTTACCTTGGCAAACAAGCGTCTTGTGTGATAATAAAAAAATAGAAATTAAGAGAAATAATTGATCATATTGTGAAAACTGCTTCCTATGACTCTTTGGGAAAGTACAATGATGAAAACATGGAAAACATGCGTCATGTGTAATCCATTACACTCTACACTTGGGGGAAAGTTCCATTCATGTAATCCTACCTATCACATCCTTCATGATCCCACATCCATCCATATCTCTTTTTCCATCTTTGATCTTGACAAGGATTCATACATATTTTCTACTTCAGTTTATCCACACCCTACAATAAGCCTTTGTCTTATCCACCCCTTACTTTTTTCATCCATTGTCATGTTTCATATTGCCTAAATCCTTTTCTTGGTCTTGATCAAAATTAAGGACATTAAAAAATGAAGAACATATTTCCAGAGGTCTCTTGACATGTCCATTCCCCATAGATCTAATTTCATTCACTGTGTCATTTCATTACCTACATAGCCACCATATCCAGTCCCTTAAGCTTGGGTAAACATGTTATCCCATTGTGAGATAGTCCTTGCATCTAAATCAACTCTGATTTCATTTTTTACCTATCCATTTTCATCTCATCAAACCATTCATTTAATCATAGTGTTCAATGTCGTACTAGACATTGGGGAAAATAAATACAATCATGTTTGAAAATAAATCTTGACATATGCCTTTCACCTAATTCAATGATTTAAAATGTCCTGAAAATAACAAATTAAAAACATAGCAAAAATATCTTGAAAAATACCAAAAACATTCTAAAAATCTCTGAAATAACCTCTAAATTTTGAAAAAAGATTCCTTCAAAACAAAAAAATAACTCAAAATCATCCTATAAACTTCAAAAACATAGCAAAAGACCTTCAAAAAATTAAAAAAACATCAAAAAAACATAAAACATTCATCATAGGGTGACCATGTTTGGGGTGCCTATGATAAGGGCCTTCACTTGTGTGATACGCCACACATACCTCTACACCAAACATACAAACCCTATGATGGACCAAAAACATTTGCAAAAAAATACAAAAATTGTCCAAGACAACCAAACAAATCAAAAAACAAACCAAAAATCCTACAATAAATCTCCTTTGTACATAAACCAATTCTTTGACATTTCAAAAAATAGGCATTGAATGAAGACATACAACACATCTGAACTTCAGCATAACCAAGTCAAACTAGTCAAAACTAGTCAACATGTCCTCAACTACTTTGCCCAAACGGTCTTATCTATCAAACTAGTCCCACAACAAAGCATTTTGATAAACATCATGTTATCTTATACAAGGGAAGAAACACTCAAAATTAGATGGAACAATCTTAGACGAGGTACCTTTTTTTCTTTGAATCAAATAGCATCGACAAAATGCCAAAATTCATTGTCCAAACTACCGTAAAAAACACACACACACATGTAATAAGTACAGTTGCAACTTGTTGAGTCAAGTTAGTCTTATTATGTCTTGATTTCACAAGTCATGTTCTTATGCATATCCAGGATGTCCACAAGTGATTTAGAGATGCCATGATGGTTCATGACTTATTTTTCTTTCTCTATTATTTGTGGAATATTTGTTGTGAAGTTTTAAAAGAGCAATATGGGTGTCTGTGATATAAGCATTCACATCCATATACAAATATTCAGTTGTAAAATTATAATGGATACTTCGGTTGTGATACGTTGCACATACGTCGACTCCAAATGCTTGACCTAGATGGATTGACCCACATTCCTTGTCTTTTCAGCGTCCCAATTTTAATGTAAGAGGATAATCATACCTAGATCATTCATATCTTGGTAGGATGGTATCCATTGTTTCCTATAATAAAGTGGCTCAATGATGATAAATAAATAGCTCAATTCAATTGGAAATCAAAAGCATAGTTATTAAAATTTGAAAGCTCTTTGTTTACTATAATCTAAGGGTTTCAATCAAGGATTCATTCTCATTCTTTCATCCCCTAACTACCATCTTCTAAAGTTTCATTACTAACATTCTCTCAGTCAATTCTAATTCTATTAGTTAGTCACTGAATCTACCTGTCAAAATGGTCAAATCAATTTTCAAATCAGTCAAATCAATTGGTCAATCATCCCATCATCATTTGTCTTATACAAGATATGTCTTTCTTGAAACTAGACATTATCATTTGTGTTACACATGATATATCTTTCCCGAAACCACATATCATCATTTGTCTCATACAGGATGCATCTTTCCTGAAACCAAACATTGTCGCTTGTCTTATACAGGGTATGTCTTCCCTAAAACTAGGCATTGTCGCTAGTCTTATACATGATGCGTCCTTTTTAAAACCATACATGATTCTTGTCAATAATTTATATGTCCAATATCGATCGAACAGTCATCACAACCTACCAACATTCTTCACTTCTTACTAATGATTCTTTTCTTGCATCATTTAATCTAAATCTTCTTTCAAGAGATCATTCATGTCTTTTTGGCACAAAAAATCTCTCGAGGAGGCATCATTTACCTCATTGTCACATTGTTCCCGTTGGGACATACGGGGGCATACTTTTTATTATTCTTTGAAACAATGCTTAAAATGCATTGTATCAAAGAGGGGAAAAATGTAGACACTTAAAAATGGCCTACTGCTCTAACACAGTGACTTTACTAATATTCCTCCTAAATTGTTAACTAATCTTTATTGTTTAATCAATATGCGCCAGTCTACCATATTCTAAAGTCAAAATCACCATTTCTCCTTAATTCTTTAATTAAGTGATTTTAATTAGTTATCTTAATTATTAATTGTCCAATCAATATTTCATTAATTATTCATCTATAAAGTAATTAAATAATTAAATATTATTTAATTATCCCTTATGTCATTCAATTAATTAAATAACCATATTTAATTAATATTCCCTCTTTCTACTTCCTGCACTTATGTAGTAATTAAATCAATTCTATTTCATGATTAAATAAATTATATTTATTTAATTAAACTAGTTATTCCCCTCTCATGATTAAACAAATTATATGTATTTAATTACAACTAAAAATTCCTCCCATAAATAAATAAGTAATTATTTATTTATAAAATATCTTCACATGTGCAAATAAATAATATTTTATTTATTTAAATCATAATTATCCTCCTAAATCCTAACTCACACTCACTTTGAGTTAGTTTTTCAATCACAACTCTTCACTCCACAATTCCCTCTCCTAACTATTCAATCCACATTGTTAATTCTTCCCTCAAACTTAAGTCTTCAATTCAATTCAGCCTTCTAATCTATGCAATTAGTTAAGTCTTTCATCAATTCAATTTTCTAATCCATGCATTCAGTTGACTCATCCATGCAATCAGTTGATCGAGTGGTCTATTATGTTATCTCACCAGTCCATTCAAGTCATATATCCAATCTATTTGCTGACAAATCATCAATCCCCCAATCAAGGTAGTTAGGCAGAGTTCAACTCCCACTCATTTTGAGTTCAACTCCTCAATCATAGACAATTAACCCTTCAATCATGGATTCTTGATTGAAACCCCTAAAATATTATAAATAGATAGCATTTTTCTCATATTTCATAAAACCACAATTGCTTTGAATTCTTATGTTGGCAAGATCTTGACCTCAATTATGAGAGCCCACATTGGAAGAGAAGGTGAACACAAAGGAAGGATTTTATGGTTTGCATAGTCATGTTTTGGATTGACTTCATAATGTTTGATTGATTATGCTTATCATTTGTCTTGCATCCTTTCTTGAATATTAGGAATACTAATTGCTCTAACAATCTTTTTGTGTTTGAGATTTTACATGTTATTGCAAGTTTCTATTGATCTCCTATAATCCAATTACAATTACTCTTTGAGTATAACTTAAGGTAAATTATTGGAGTGTAGAGTTTTCCTAACCCACACTTAGTAGCTATGTCTAACTTAACCTTGACATTAGATATTAAATTCACTTTATAGGCTAAACTTTTTTTCTCTCACCACATGTGCACACAATATTTTTTTTTTCTCTAAATATTAAAGATTAGAAATATTCTAACCTCGCCTAATGGGAGGTTAGAGACATTTTTCCATCACCATCCACATTTGAGGGTTATTCATGTGTACTCTAAATAGTGTACTTCTATGAATCATTACAATCAAGAACACTCAAGAATGAGGTCTCAAAAATCGATCCATAGCTCCCTAGGCATGGAGTGCAAGGGTGTTTAAGAATGCTCTCAGTTAGAGCTATTAAGTCAATGACCTTGCTAGTAAACCATGCAATGAGAGATTCAAATGAAGACAAGGGCAAGAATGCCAATATCCTCAAGAATCAAATGAAATGCAATGCAAGCTAGATTAAGATGAATATGCAAGCTAAACTATGGAAATGAAAGAACAAGTATTACAAAGCCTCCTAGTTAAGCTAGATGAATTAATCTAAAGCATAAATGAAACTAAGCTAAGTATGAAGCTATGAATGTCATGATAATGCAAGAAATGAAACTATGATAACATGTAGATGCAAAAGCCAAGAATGCTCCAAATCTTCAAAAAGCTTCAAAGTGACCTAGAAAACTTGTAGCATAACATTAGTATAAAAAGTTGGGGATCCTAAATGAAGAAGAGAGCTCTCCTTTTATAAGAAATGAAAACGAATGGACCATGGAGATTAAGAGGCAAAAGACTTAATCAAGGGTGGAGCTTGAAAGAGGAGCAATCCATGTGCACAAATATCCTCCAATGAGAAAATAAGAGTTGACTTTTGTGTCCATATGAGACAAAAAGTGTTTTTCTTCTTTTTATAAAAAAGGAATAATATTTTATTTGTGCAACTTAGGATAAGAGGAAAAGTGGGAGATTTTTATTTATTAAAAGGGGAGGAAATATTCTTTTTAAATAAATAAAGACTTAGGATAAAATGGTTAGCCCAAGGCAAATAATCGAAAATGATAAAATAAGATTTGATCAATGAAATTGATATAATTGATAAAATTTTGATTTTTAAAAATATTGATTCAGGGATTTGATAAATTGTTGAATGGGGGCCCAAAGTCTAGGCGACCATTTTAGGGTGCATACATTTGCCCCTCTTTGACTAATGTGTGATCATTTCAGGAACACATGCAGTCAAAGAAGTTGAAATGTGAGTTCATTTTGGGATCACAAAACAACTCAAACGTGTGTTCATTTTGGGAACACACTCGGACAAAAATAAACAAAAGATTCTGGACATGAGTTCATTTTGGGATAACATCCAAAATAAGAGATAAAAATCTCAAGCTGAGTGAAAGCTCATAAAAAGATAGATGAATCCAAAAAATCAAGGATTAAATCCAATAGGTACTACCCCCTCGGAATCAAAATTGAAATCAGGTAGAGAAGAACAACAGATTGATAAAAGATGATCAAATCATAATGAAATCATAATTGAAGATGAAGGATAATAGGATAACCATTAGGCAGTGAAAACATGCCCCAGTGATGAATGAGAAGAAAAGAAATGGGGTGAATGGAAGACTAGAAGTGTGAAAGACATGAAAAGGAAGAAATTCCATCAAAGATCGAAGAATTATGCCTCAAAAGGTTAGTCAATTGCACAGAAGAAAGAGAAATTTTGAAACATGATTTTGACTATCAAGATGACCTCTGATTTTGATTTCGATTCTAAAAATGGATCTAGGATGTCAAAATTAGCTAGAGGTGCAATTTTTGCACAATTCTGAGGTGTTTTGAAAATAGGTCAAAAAGTCAAAATGTTATAGACAAGCAAAAGACATGATCAAGAAAAGGAAAGGTGAGCACAGTTGACCAACTAGTCCATGAAAGATGAAGGAGAGCTCTCTCCATATGCAAGATGCAAAACTAACTATCATGAACCTACAAATGCAATCCACTATGAAAGTGGTTGACTTGCAAGGTCACAATGCCAATAGACATCTAATAATCATCATCGAGCCTTATTGGTAGCATCATAAGATCATACAATACACACTAGTATGACTATGGGTATATGAATATGATCTATATCAAATTGAATGTGGGGATCCCACCTAGGCACCAAAGACATATAGGTCAAGATGACTGGTGTATGCACCCTAAAATGGTCGCCTAGACTTTGGGCCCCCATTCTGCAATTTATCAAATCCCTGAATCAATATTTTCAAAAATTAACATTTTGCATTATATCAATTTCCTTGATCAAATCCTATTTTATCATTTTCGATTATTTAACTTGGGCTAACCATCTTATCCTAAGTCTTTATTTAATTAAAAGGAATATTTCCTCCCCTTTTAGTAAATAAAAAGCCCCCACTTTTTCTTTTATCCTAAGTTGCACAAATAAAACATTATTCCTATTTTATAAAAAGGGAAAAAGTACTTTTTGTCTCATATGGACACAAAAGTCAACTCCTATTTTCCTATTGGAGGATACTTGTGCACATGGATTGCTCCTCTTTCAAGCTCCATTGTTGATTAAGCCTTTTGCCTTTTAATCTCAATGGTCCATTTCACCTTATTTCTTATAAAAGGAGAGCTCTCCTCCTCATTTTATCATCATGTTTTTATGCTATTGTTATGCTGCAAGTTTTCTAGGTCTATTTGCAGCTTGCTTTGAAGACACCTTTGCATCCAAGATTTGAAGCCTTTTGTTGCATTTCATCTAGTTTCGTATTTGCTTTCATAGTTGCATGATAATGACATTCTTAGTGTAGATTTTCTTTTATGCAATAGATTAATCTAACATAGCCTAATTAGGAAGGTTGTAATCTTTGTACTTTCCTTTCATAGCATAATTTGTACTTGCACTTTCATAGAGTAATTTGCATACTCATATAGGTTGCATTGCATTGCCTTCATATTGATTTCATTGGAGATATTGGCACTCTTTCCCTTATCTTTGATTTGGAATCTCTCATTGTGTGATTGACTAGCAAGGTCATGAGTTTATAGCTCTAGCTGAGAGCAATTTTACAAATCTTGCAACTCCATGCATAAAGAGCTATGGATCAATTTGTGAGGGCTCATTCTTGAGTTTCTTTGCATGTAAGGATTCATAGAAGTGTGGTCACATTTTCACCATACATTTTTGGCGCCCACTGTGGGGTAGAGTAGCTTAACTTTGTCCTTTCATTTTTGCATTTCTGTTAATTTTTTGGATTAATTTTGGCTTAATTTTCAGTCTCTATTTTTTTGGTCTCAGTATATCATACGATACTGTTCTAGTATATCGCGCGATAGTTCACTCCATATCGTGTGATACTTCGCTTGATTGAAGTATCGCTTGACTATTGTAGGAATTATCGCCTAGTGTCGGACGAAGTATTGCCTGGCTTAAGGCAAAATATCACTCAGACTTAAAATATTGCACTGTTATATAGAACTGTATCGCACGATATTTCTGTTGTCTATAGTGTGTCGCCTATACCAGCAAAGAGCTTTAATTTGAGTTATTTAGCCAAGTTTGATCTTAGATAGCTTGTTGTTTGTGTTCACTGCATTTAGACAGAGTTTATTTACATCTTCTAGTTAGATCTTGCATTGTTTCACTTAGATTTTGGTTTTCCTAACCTCTTGTTGGTTTAACAAGTTGTGCTTGTAGGTTCCTCTTGCTTGAATATTATTCTAAAAGAACACATGTCAAAGAGGGCTACTAACAATTTTTGCAAGGCTACCCTAAGCATAAAAACCAAATCAAGTGCTTGTGTTTTATTTCATTTCAAGTGCGGCAATCACTAGTTGTTCATTTTCATAGGAATCTTAATATCTTGTGGAAGGGATTTTGAGGTGGTAGGAGAATTATGCTTTTCACCCTTGTGGTGAACTAGAAAATCTTGACCCATCTTGGAATTTTGGAAGCAATAGGGTAATTGAACCTCTTTTTGGTGTGTTTGGGAGAAATTCTTGAGATAAGGGAGTATGCTCTTCACCCTTGTGGTGAACCAAAAACCTTGAACCTCAAGAGTTAATTCATTCTTTGTTTAGCATTAGAATCCTTTATCGGGCCTTCTCTTGAGCAATCAAGAGGAATGACCCAAGTGGGGACAAGCTAATACCGAGCTATTTCGACCCACTATAAACTCAAGGCTATCAAGGACACAAAACCTTGGTAGACACAACACTTGTCTTCACTTGATGTGAGTAGCTCATGGGATTGCGACCATGGGGAAAGCATTGAGCAAGAATGCTTAAGGTACTCTTGAGGCCGCGAGGTCCGAGTCCTCTATGAGGAGCAAGAGGGGTGTTGTGAACGGAAGCCCTAACTATGAACCATTAGATAGAAGCCACCTTATTTTTTCGCTTATCTTCTCAGTGCAAGGATTGATCCTAGTGGAACAACCTAGATCACCTTAAGATACTCACCATATGTGTTCCTTTGGTTGTGTCTTTGACACTTCCATGACAAAGCCAATATCTATTGTGGGTAACCAGTTTGTGTGAGGCAATGGAATATCAAGTTGTGGGCTAAGTTGGTAAGTATTGAGCCTTGACTTTTTAGGATAGATTTGCTTGAAGTGTCTTCGATTGTGTGATACCAGTATAAACATTCTCAACATACAAACAATCGGTAGCATTCATAGGGTTCTTTTTTCAATTTTGATATCACAAGTGTTTGTCTTGGCAAGGTTGCTTTTGCCCTTGTTTCAAGTGTTTTGAGACATGTTTGATCCCATGCTATTTGCAAACCGATCAAATTTCTACTAATATTGTGATTAAAATAAAAAATGTCAACCCTCAGACTGAAAACTTTGATCAAACAGACCCAAAAATGCAAATTTTACACAATTTTGGTCAAGATTTGAACAATTCTGTAACAGTATCGCCTGCAATGAGAAGTTATATCACGTGATAGTTCGCGCCTGCTGGACTATTGCCTGCCTTGCCTGGTGTTTATCGCCTGGTAGTTATCAGGTCTGTCACCTGGTAAAAGGTGAAATATTGCCCTGTTATAGGTATATCACCCGGTTAGCCTAGAATCTATCACCTGGGTAGTGTTTGTTATGTTTCCAGTTCAATCAGCTTCAGTCGTTGTTAGTTAGATTAGGTCTTTGAGTAGGTTATTTACTCTATTTTTGGGGACCTATCTTGGCTCTAGATCTCTGGCTTTTTCCCTTTTGGGATAGCATCAATCGATTTACAAGGTCACTTTGGAAATAGTTGTCAAGTTAGAAGGATATTCTTGGTGAAAAAGTTTATCTCTAGAATTGTTAGCTATATTCTTGGAAAATTTTAGTACTCTTATTGTCCAAACCATTTTTATTTAATCTCAATTTCAATTATATTTTGGCCTAGTCCAACCTCTTGGTTCAAAAGTGCAAGGGTAGTCACCCTTTTGAAGCACCTCTTTGACAGTGTTGGTAAAGCCCCTTTTGATATTTCTATCTTTTCATCTCTTTTGGACATTAGAGAACTTTGATTATCTTAGTTTGCTGTTGACACTTTGAGAGGTCACCCTATCATTAAGAATATTTTTCTTTCATGTCAGTTACAATAAGGTACCAAGTCAATCAAGGGAAGCAACCCCCTATTGTCTTTAGCCAGTTACCACCAGTTAAGACTCGTCAACAACACAAGGGAAAAGAATCCCTTTTCGATCAATCTCCTAAAAGTGAACCCGAGGTTTGTTTTAATCCCAGTAAAGTGAGTACCTCTTTAGCACCTCTTTCATCAAGTATGGACATGAGTTACACTTTCACTCAATAACAAAGAGAAGTAATGAACCAAACTCTTGATGACATATTTCAACGGCATAGGGGTAACATGATGTCTGTTGGGTCTGCATATGCTAGTCCACCTAGATCACCTCCTATCGGCACAAGATATCTCGATGCTCACCAATGAGCTGAGAGACATTACCAACAAACTCACTCAGATTCAGGGTCACAACACAAAGACCAGAACAACAAATCTAGTGACCACCATATCAATGCAGCTAATGCAATCAGACATTCAAGGCAATCTTCTCCACTAAAAGATACCTCTCGATATGCAAGTACAAGATTGAAAAGCATTGAAAGGGAGAAGCAAGCGTATCTAGATGAACAAGCTACCAAAAGGGAGAAATTTAGACAACTAGAAGAAGAGGAACGTGCATTATTGGACATAAGAAAAAGAGTCACTCAAGAAGAACAAGATAGGCTCTATCCACAGCAACTAAAAAATCAAGTCAATGGGAGGGGTGCCAATAGTGGGACCAACTCACCCCCATCTACCCCCTCACCAAGTCCTAAAAGAAGGTCAAGGACACCCTCAAGATCCCCAAGTCCAAGGGGTAGAAGGACTTCAAGATATGATCACCATAGGAGACAGTCACCTCCTAAACGTTCACGGAAACCCTCCCAACGAGAACATCATGGCTCACAACATGGAGGAAGTTATGCCAACTTTGATCATATAGATTTTATGACTATGCAGCAAGAACCATCTTTCCACGCATATGTAGAAAGATATGTGGAACAAAACAAGGATCAGTTCCTAAAAAGTTTCATCAACAAAGGTGCTAAGGTCCCATATGATTTTGAAGTGCACCAAAAGATTAAGAAACAAAATCCTTCAACCAACGAGGTGATCATGCAAATGCAAAGGGACATAGAGAAAATGAGAGCTCCTAAGAGTACATTCAACTTGGACTCCATATGTCCCAACCCTATAGATAAAAGTGTGGTGATGATTGAATTTCTTAAGAAGGTTGAATTCCCAACTTATGACAAATATGATGGCAGTGGTGACCCTCATGACCATGTTAGACAATTTTATATAATGAGCTTTGCTTTTCATCATGAAGACTCCTACTTAATGAGATTATTTCCAAGGAGTCTAAAAGGCCAAGCTATGAAGTGGTTCACCAACCTTACTCCTCCCGTTAGGACATTTAAAGAACTTGTCCAAAGATTTGTCCAACATTTTGCTTACAATCTATCAAGGTCAGTCACAATGCTTGATTTGTGTAAACTCAAACAAAATCAAGGAGAACCTTTTGTCACCTTGCAAAGATGGAGACGGTTGTGCTCAAAGTATCCTAGAACAATTCCTGAGGAAGAACAAATAGACATAATTGTGAGAAATTTAATACCAGAGCTAAGATATGAAGAGATGAAAATGGTTTTTAATTCTTTTGATACCATGGTAGAGACTGCATGTCACATAGAAGATGTCCTAAAAGAACAAGGCATTTTGGCCAAAACAACTAATAACAACAATGGCCAAAACAACAATAATAATGGTAATAAGGACAAAAAGAACTCTTATTGGAATAGGAATAAGCAAGTGGTTAATGACAAAGTTGTTGACTCATCACAACCTAAGAATGAAGGAGTTCTTAATCTCTCTAACACAGTCCAAGCCATGAAGCTGCAAACATCTTCAAAACAACAAGAGAATAAACCCAAGTATCAAGGGAGGCCTAAAACACAAAAGAGATAATTTACCAAACTTGGAGACTCATATGCAGACATTTTCAAAACATTGATTGCTCATAATTTGGCACAACCTCAAGATCCTGCCAAACATCACATACCAGATCCTAAGCCTCGTTGGTGGGATGAGAAGGCTTTTCGTGTCTTTCACAATGCAATTGGACGCGATATAGAAAATTTCTTTAGACTTAAGCATCTTGTCCAAGATCTTATTGAAAGTGGAAGATTACAAGTTGATGGGTTGACCACAAAGCTTTTAAAGAACCCTTGCCAAAACATGAGAAAGGAGACAACTCTAAGGGTAAGAATGGCAAGGCCGCTATCAACTACACTTACACAGCCGCTGAGAATGTCATTAATATGCTTGAAGTTGTTGATGATAATGTCAACATGATGAGAGGGAAAGACCCCTATGGTTATGACTCACCTCCCATATTTGATGAAGAACCCGTTGTTGTGCTTAGAGGTCCTCACTCACAAAGGATGTCTCAACCCCTCAATGTTGTCACTAGGAGTCAGTCTCAAGCTCCCATTGTTATTAGAGGTCCTAATTCCAACAAGTCTAAATAGTCAATGAAAAAGGGTGTTCTTCCTAAGCCCACCATTGGTCCTGATTTGAACTATAACCTTGTTGATTAATTACAACAGACACCAGCACAGATATCTATTTTTGAGCTTTTGGAATTGTCCCCTAAACATAAGTGTGTCCTTGAGGATGCTCTGTGATCGGCTAGTGTCCCTAATGATATAGATGTAGACCAATTCCAGAATATGGTCAAACACTTGGCTAGCCCTCACTACCTTACATTCTCAGAAGAAGATGACAAGTCACTCAGCCACCCACACAATTTGGCCCTTCATATAGAGGTTATGATCCACAAGACCCGTGTGAGGTGTGTGTTGATAGATGGCGGTGTTGGGCTTAATATCTTCTCTTTGAGCTTATTGATGGCATTGGGTTATTTAGAAGAAGTCATTGATACAAGAAAGAAGATCACCATTAAGGCTTATGATGAAGCAAAATGTAGCTCTAAAGGGTTGGTTGTTCTTCCTATTCGAATTGGTCCTATAGAGAAAGACATTTTGTTTCAGATTGTTGATGATGGTCCCTTGGCTTACAATATTTTGTTGGGTAGACCATGGATACATGAGATGCAAGCAGTCCCATCTACTTATCATAAATGTTTGAAGTTCCCTTATAATAGAGTATAAATTTACATACCAGGGGACAACACATTATCAGTCAACACAATTTCGGCAGGCTCTCATATTCCTTTGAATAGGGAGGCTGATACTTTTGCTACTACATTTGAACAATGCAAGAATAAATTCAAGACTATAGACCTTGGTATGGGGGATTACAAAATGGATACATTCATACAATTGCCAATTTCCCCTAGGTCTTATGGCAAACCTTCTCAAGAAATGAAGCCCTCATCTTCAGCCATGACATTGTTCGATAAATTTGTAGTCCTTAGTTTCGATTCAAGAAGAAAAAAAAGAGGTTACTGTTAGGGACTGGATTTACCAAGAAGCAAAATACCGACATAATAAGAATTTTTCACCTTCTCCTAGAGCTTATGGGAGAGGGTATACATTGGTCAAGAATATGGGTTACCCAGGACATGGTCCCCTTAGTCATAGGTTGGATGCTAAAGCTGAACCTCTTAACCATGCCCTTTTTGGATGAAGGAATAAGTCAAAAGTTGGCTTGGGTTTTGAAAATGAGAAACAAACAAGCATCCCTATCTCAGCTATGATGGACAGTGACAATGACTCAGACTACACACCTAATCTTTCTAATCAACAAGACATGTCTGATGATTGGGTGCCTTCAACAGCTCTCCTTTGGGGAGATTCAAAAGATTTGACAATTGACAGTCCTCCTATCCTAGCTACGCCGGATAGTGACTATATGAATGCTAGATTGACAATGGAAAGAGTTTATATCCTACCTGTGATGGATAGTAACAATGCTAGTATTAGGGAAGGGGAAACCCTTCCCAACCTTGAGGCTTCTACATCACGAGGCCCTCACATGAGTTTGAATGGGACTCACTCTCATATGCAACAGTTGATTTAGACATGGATGTTGTCCATAATTATAGTACCCAACCTGATGTGACCGACGAGCCTAGCGTAGGACTAGAGGATTGGACTTCCCGAATTGACTTAGTGGATGATGCTTCATTTAGTAGGACAAATCCCGATTCGGGTATCTTAGAAGGAGACTTGATGAATCCCAATTATATAGTCACCAGAAATAACACTTTCCACATAAACAATGTTGAACTAGTCATTGACTTACCCCTCGTCAACCGTCATTTGATTGATTGGTCTCAACTCTCTCAAGAGCCATAACTCCTCACCTTTCAGAATGACTACGAAATTCCCTGTTACCTAAATGCTCTTGAACCCATAGTCTCTTCCACCAGTGAACCTACAACAAGTATGATAGAGCCTTATATTAAGTACCTCAGTCCAAAAATAAAAGAAAAAGAAAAAAAGAAAGATGGTTCTAATGGTGAAAACCACTTTGTGGCGGTGTTAGAACCCAAAATAGTAAAAATAAATGACGTATCTGAGGGTGAAAACCTCTTTGAGGTGCCTAAGGATGGGGTACTTAATAACTTGCCAAGTTACTTCCAAGACAGGTCATCAGTTCTCATTGAGCCCACACAACCAGTGAATTTGAATACAGAAGAGGCTCCTCAAATGGTGCACCTAGCTCAGTCTCTATCAGTTGAAGAAAAAGAGGCATATACAAAGTTTTTGCAAAAGAAGAAAATCAACTTTGCTTGGACATATTCAGACATGCTAGGGCTTGAAACTGATCTTATTATGCATCATCTATCTATAGCTCTAGGAATAAAATTGGTCAAACAAAAGTTGAGGAAAATGCACCCTCACGTAGCTCTCCTTGTAAAAGTAGAATTAAAGAAGCTCTTAAGAGATGGATTTATTAGAGATATTGACTATGTTGAGTGGATCTCAAATATTGTTCCAGTTTCAAAATATGATGGATCCATTCGCATATGTACAAACTTCAAAGATCTCAACAAAGGATGCCCAAAGGATGACTTTCCACTCCCAAACATAGACATGATAGTGGATATGACGACGGGTTATGAGATATATTTCTTAATGGATGATTTTTCTGGATATAACCAGATAAAAATAGCTCCCGAAGATCAAGAGAAAACAACTTTCACATGTGCATGGGGAACCTATTGTTGGAATGTCATGCCATTTGGCCTAAAGAATGCAAGAGCAACATACCAACGAGCTATGACCACAATTTTTCATGATATGATGCATATGAACATGGAAGATTATGTGGATGACACCTTGGCTAAGTCTAGGAAATGGGATACACACCTTGACGATTTGGAAGTAATTCTAGATCGCATGGAACAGTTTCAGCTTAGATTGAATCTGAAAAAGTGTGCATTTGGAGTTGCCTCAGGCAAACTTCTAGGATTCATAATTTTAGCAAAAGGAATAGAGGTTGATCCTAAAAAGGTCCAAGCTATATTAGATATGCCACCTCCAAGGAACATTAGTCAGATGAGAAGTCTTCAGGGATGCCTCCAATCCATAAGGAGGTTTATTTTACAGCTTGTAGATAGAGCACAACCTTTTAACAAAACATTGCATAAAGGAGCCACATGTATATGGAATGAGGATTTCCAAAAGAGCCTTGATCAAATAAAATAGTATTTGGCTAATCCTCCAATTTTGATGCCTCCTATTCCAGGGAAACCTTTGATTTTGTACATTTCAGTGATATATTCTTCCTTGGGGGCATTGTTGGCTCAATTGGATGAAACTGGGAAAGAAAGGGCTATTTACTACATTAGTCGTACTCTCGTATCTTATGAGATCAATTATAATAGCATTGAAAAATCTTGTCTTGCAGTAGTGTTTGCTTCCCAAAAGTTGTGACACTATATGCTTGCTCACACTATACATTTGGTTGCAAAAATTGATCCTCTTAAATATTTACTTAGTAAGGCTGCCCTCACGGGTAGACTTGCTAAGTGGATGATGGTTTTATCTGAATTTGATATAGAGTACATTGAGAGAAAGGCCATAAAGGGACAAGCTATCGCTGACCAATTAGCTGATTTTCTAGTTAAGGATAGTATGCCTATTCAGGTGGAATTCCCAGATGAACATATACTGTATATGACCTCTCGCATTTGGAAGATGTTCTTTGATGGTTCCAACATGCAAAATGGATTAGGTGTTGGAGTATTGTTTGTCTCTCCACATGGGTACAACATACTAAAGTCTTACAAACTTCTATTCCCATGTACCAACAATATTACAGAGTATGAAGCTTTAACCAATGGATTGAAACTAGCTATAGAGTGGAACATAACAAAGTTGCATGTCTTTGGGGATTCACAATTAATTATCAACCAAGTCAATGGGGAGTATCAAACCAAGGATGACAAGTTGATACCTTACAAAAAGATGGTTGATTCATTGAGATGTTGTTTTACATTGGTGACATTTCGACAATTCCCTATAGTAGAAAATAAATTTGCAGATGCTATGGCTACATTAGCTTCACTCTTATAGTTGGAACATCACGAGTCTAGATTTGAATTCCTGGTGGAAGAGCTACACCATCCCATATTTGACTCATCTTAAAGCCATATCATGTGTACCCTTGTCACACATGAGTCTTCCCGATATGGTGCTATCTATTCATATCTTTGTGATGGCATCATCCCTGACACTTTCAACCATTCTGAACATAGAAATATCATTCGTAATGCCTCTCGCCACACCCTTATTTCTGGTGATCTGTATAGGAGGAGTTTAGACGGGACACTTCTTAGGTGCTTGGAAAAGGAGGAATCCAACCAAGTGTTAGTTGACATCCGCGAGGGCATTTGTGGTGCACATTCCAACAATCTTGCCATGGCCCGAAGGTTGCTTAGGGCAGGGTATTACTGGCTCATAATGCAAACAGATGCAGTAGCTTTCTCTAAGTCCTGAGAGAAATGTCAAAAACATGGAAACCTGATTCATGCTCCAGGTAGGGAGCTAATTCCTTCTATTTCTCATTGGCCATTTCAGTGCTGGGCCTTTGACCTTGTTGGGAAAATTCACCCCAACTCATCAGGTGGACATAAGTTTATCATCATAGCTACTGATTATTTCATGAAATGGGTAGAGGCAGTCCCTCTTTCTATTGCCTCAGGCAAAACAGTTTCACTCTTTATTCTAAATCATATTATTTGTCGATTTGGAGTGCCTTCTGAGATCATCACTGACAATGGAGGTCAATTCAAGAATAAGGACCTAAAGCATTTATACAAAAAGTTTAAAATCAAGCAACATTGGTCCTCTATTTATTTTCCACAAGGAAATGGACAAGCAAAGGCCTCTAATAAAACCATTCTCAAGATTCTTCATAGAACAATACACAAGAATGGTAGGGATTGGCACTTGCAAATCAATCCAACACTATGGGCTTACAGGACAAGTATTCGCACACCTACAGTGGCTACTCCTTTTTCCCTTACCTATGGCGCTGAAGCAGTATTGCCTTTAGAAGTAGAGATCCCTTCACTCAAAGTCTCTCTCAAAGGTTTGATTACAGATGAGGATTACTGCGCCATGAGGTTACAGGAATTAGAACTTCTAGATGAGAAGCGCAAGGCTTCCTTTGATCGCATGAGAGTGTATCAGAAGCGTATGTCTAAGGCATTCAACAAGAAGGTTCACCTTAGGGAATTTCAAGTAGGAGATCTTGTCTTGCGTGAGAATCCTAAGAATCAATAGAACAGAGAACAAAAGGGAAAATTTGAACCTAATAGGCTTGGACCATACACTATTATTGCGGCTTTTGGGACAAGTGCTTATTTGTTAATTGATGAAGAGGGAGAGCATCTCCCCGATCCCATCAATGTTTTGCACCTTAAGAAGTTCTATCCATGATGCTTGTTTTTATCTGGGGGCATCCTTTGTACATATTTTATGATCCTGAAAAAATTCCAAAAAAAAATTGATATATGATGTTGAAAAAATCCTAAAAAGCATAAAAAATCCTGAAAAAAATACAATTTTTTTTTATAAAAAAATGCAAAAAATTCAAAAAAATTAGAAAAAGTGCCTTGGTGAAAACTTGAAAACAGGCGCCTTGGTAGCAAAAATACAAAAAAATGAAAAAAAGAGAAAAATTGCAATAAAAATCCAAGTGGTGAAAACTTGGAAACAGACGCTACTTGAGGCCTTTGCACCCTTGTCTCTTAGCATGCGTCCTCGACACTTAGCCATTCTCCATCGTGCCTTGACCTTATTTGACTTGGTCTAGAATTGGTCTTTATTTTGTCTGGGGGGGCATAACTGTTGGCATAAGTCCTTTAGGTGCATTTGTCTCTTGGGGCATTTCACAACAGGTGTTTTTCAACACCACCCTAAATAGTGTTTCTCAACACTATCCTAGCGTCAAGTGTTTCTCAACACTTATCAGATGTCTGACCCAATAGTCCAAGTGTAATGCAATATTTTTCATTGGCAGATGTGATAACCAGAGTTTGACTCTATGACTAACACACACACACTTAAACAATCAACTCGCTTGAGATATGTTGACTTTATTTTTCTTTGTGTGTTGTCTATGAGGATTTCTTTGATGAGTGGTCTCTCCCTGAGAAGTTTTCGATGATGCATAGCTAGAAGACTGAGGGTATGAGAACATGTTTTCTTTCTTTATCTGCTTATGGGTATATTTTGTTGATCCTAACTGTCATAAGAATTTATGCTGGTCTTACTTGACACTATGGATTGACAAGGTATTATCCTTGACTATTTTGCGAGTGCATGCTTCTAGTTATACTGACTTTCATGTCTCTTGATACAAGCATAATCTTGCCATATCAAACTTAAGTAATCTCACTGCATTAGTTATCTTGACCTCCATGTCTTTGATGCCTAGGTGGGATTTCCACATTTCTATCTGATAAAGATCATATTCATATCCACATAGTTATGCTAGTGTGCATTGTATGATCTTACGACGCTACCAATAACACTCGATGATGATAATTAGATATCTATAGGCATTGTGACCTTGCAAGTCAACCACTTTCATAGTAGCTTGCATTCTTATGTTCATCATAGTTTAGTTTTTGCATCTTGCATATGGAAAGAGCTCTCCTTTTTATCATCTACGAACTAGTTGGTCAACTGTGCTCATTTTCTGATTCTTCTTGATCATATCTTTCATTTCTGCTCTTTCATATCACATCATTTTCTATCCATTTTTGAACTTGAAATCAAAATTCGAGTCACATTTCCAAGTTTTCTCATTCTTCTACATAGTTGACTGACCTTTTGAGGCATAATTCTTCGAACTTTGATGGAATTTCTTCCTTTTCATGTCTTTCAAACTTCTAGTCTTTCATTCATCCCACTTCTTTTCTTCTAATTCATCACTAGGGCATGTTTTCACTGTCTAATGGTTATCCTATTATCATTTATCTTTGATTGTGATTTCATTATGATTTGATCATCTTTATCAATTTTTTATTGTTCTCCTCTACTTGATTTTGATTTCAATTTTGAGGGGGCAGTATCTATGGGATTCTCATCCCTGATTCTCTTGATTTAGACATCTTTGGTGAGCTTTCGCTCAAGCTTGATATTCTTATCTCTTATTTTGGATATGATCTCAAATTGACCTCATGTCCAGAATCCTTTATCTATGTTTGACCAAGTGTGATCCCGAATCGACCTCACATCTAAGTTGTTTTGTGATCCCAGATCGATCTCACATTTCAGTTCTTCTTTGACTGCATGTGTTCCCAAATCGATCACACATTAGTCAAAGAGGGGCAAATTTATGCACCCTAAAATGGTCGCCTAGACTTTGGGCCCCCATTCTGCAATTTATCAAATCTCTAAATCAATATTTTTAAAAATTAACATTTTGCATTATATCAATTTCCTTGATCAAATCCTATTTTATCATTTTCAATTATTTGCCTTGGGCTAACCATCTTATCCTAAGTCTTTATTTAATTAAAAGGAATATTTCCTCCCCTTTTAGTAAATAAAAAGCGCCCACTTTTCCTCTTATCCTAAGTTGCACAAATAAAGCATTATTCTTATTTTGTAAAAAGGGAAAAAGTACTTTTTGTCTCATATGGACACAAAAGTCAACTCCTATTTTCCTATTGGAGGATACTTGTGCACATGGATTGCTCCTTTTTCAAGCTCCATCGTTGATTAATTCTTTTGCCTCTTAATTTCAATGGTCCATTTCACCTCATTTCTTATAAAAGGAGAGCTCTCCTCCTCATTTTATCATCATGTTTTTATGCTATTGTTAAGCTGCAGGTTTTTGAGGTATATTTGGAACTTGCTTTGAAGACACCTTTGCATCCAAGCTTTGAAGCCTTTTGTTGCATTTCATCTAGTTTCATATTTGCTTTCATAGTTGCATGATAATGACATTCTTAGTGTAGATTTCTTTTTATGCAATAGATTAATATAACATAGCCTAATTAGGAAGGTTGTAATCTTTGTACTTTCCCTTCATAGCATAATTTGTACTTGCACTTTCATAGAGTAATTTGCATACTCATATAGGTTGCATTGCATTGCATTCATATTGATTTCATTGGAGATATTGTCACTCTTGCCCTTGTCTTTGATTTGAAATCTCTCATTGTGTGGTTGACTAGCAAGGTCATGAGTTTATAGCTCTAGCTGAGAGCAATTTTATAAATCTTGCAACTCCATGCATAAAGAGCTATGGATCGATTTGGGAGGGCTCATTCTTGAGTTTCCTTGCATGTAAGGATTCATAGAAGTGTGGTCACATTTTCACCATACAACTAGTGCAGGGAGATTACCTAAGTTTGCTATAGCGAGATTATGCTGGCATCAGGACATAAGAAGGTCAAGATGGCTATAAGAATGCACTTGCATAAAATAGTCAAGGATAATACCTTTTAGATCCTAGGTGTCAAGTGGATCAAGCATAAATTATAATGACAATTAGGACCAACAAAATATACCCACAAGCAGAAAAAGCAATAAAACATATCCTCATGCCCTCAGTCTTCTAGCTTTACATCATCGAAAACTTCTTAGGGAGAGAACACTCATCAAAGAAATCATCATAGACAACACACAAAGAAAATAAATTCAAACAAGTCTCAACAAGTCGAGTGTTTTAAGTGCGTATGTGTAGGTCATAGAATCAATCTTGAGTATCGCATCTGCCAGTGAGAAATATTGCATCTTTCTAGACTGCAGGTAGGATATCTGATAAGTGTTGAGAAACACTTGATGCTAGGATAGTGTTGAAAAACACAGTTTGGGGTGATGTTGAAAAACACCATTTGCAAGATGTCCTAAAGACCAACGCATCCTAGAGATCAAAGCTAACACAGTTATGCCCCCTAGACAAAGACAAAGACCAATTCCAAACCAAGGCAACAAAGTCAAGGCATGATGGAGAAAGGCTAAGGCTCGAGGACGCATGCTAAAAGATAAGGGTGCAAAAGGCCTTAAGTAGCGGCTGTTTCCAAGTTTTCACCACTTGGAGATTTTTTTTATTTTTTCAATTTTTTGCTACCAAAGTGCTTGTTTCCAAGTTTTCACCAAGCCACTTTTTCTATTTTTTTGAATTCTTTGAATTTTTTTTATTTTTTTTTGTGAGACATCAAAGCACCCATTGCTAGGTTTTCACTAGGATGCTCATTTTTTCAATACTTTTTAAGATTTTCAAGATTTTTTCAGCATCATATATGAATTTTTTTTGGAATTTTTTTTTCAGGATCAATAAAAATATGTACAAAGGATGCCCCTAGACAGAATGGGCATCAAACTCCCAAGCAAGATCACATCGTGTAGTCCCAATTTATAGCAAGGTGGAAGACAAGAGGGATTAGCAAGCTAGTGGAAGAGATGGAAGACAAGAGAATGAAGGAGAATGAAGGGAAAAAATCCTCAAGAGCAGACTCCTCTAGAGTACCCAAGCTAGGGAAAAATTATCATGTAAAGCACATTTGGACAAGCAATGAAAGGCTAGCATAGGATAAGTCACAAAAGCGTAATTCAAAAGAAGGAAAGGATGCAGTCCAAAGGAGTAGACATGTCAAGAGGCTTCATAGCATTGTGTTTTACTCTTTTTTAATATATCAAAACCAAAGGGGAAAAGGATAGCGAAAGGCTAGAATGAATGGAGGAAAATAAATATGAAGGCTAAACATGAATGGAATGAAAGCAAGATCATCATAAGATAGCTCACAAGATATCCAAATGTTCATGGATAGTTCAATATTGCCAAGATCAAAGAGAGAAGACGGAATGGATGAAAATATGTAGAAGAACTACACATGATGCCTAATTGCCAAGTTTTCATCACAGTACTTATCCAAGACGCCACAAGGGAGTGGTTTTCACCATAGGATGAATTTATTTCTCTTTACTTTTGCTACCAAGGATCCTGTTTCAATTTTTTCATTTATTTTTGGAAGAAGGCAAGATTTTTAGATAATGCTTCTTGAAAGAATAAACCATGATATGTCAAGGATTCAAAATGATATGCTCAAAGATGTTGATAGGGAAAGGAAGATGGAAGAGAAAAATGGAGGATAAGGTTTTATGTAAAGCGAGTGAGGTTGGAAGATAGGAGGAATAGGCAAATGAGGAAAAATGATAGAAGGTAGAAGGATAATGAATGGAAGGATCATGAAAAGGTAGATGGAAAGGAAGCTAAGATCAACGTCAACACATACCTTGAAGGGTGGTGAGAGGGTGGAGGAAATGTGAATGAAGGAATACGAGAAGGAATATGGTGAATGTTTAGCAGAGGTTGTGGTTCAGGAGCATAGAATGGAAGAATGTTTTTGGAAAAATATGAGCCGGAAACCTTTGGAAGCTTGAATGTCAACTTCACTTGTTTCTCAACATTAGACTCCTTCAAGAGAGACTTTGGAATTCATATAACCTTAGGCTTTTCATTTCTTTTTGATGATTTAGAGAGAATATCTTCAATGATGGATTTTGGAACCCATAATTGTCTTGTAGTTTTCTTCTTAGATATCTCTTTTGAATTTATGCCTCCATGTCGATTAGTGGAGACATGGTGATCTTTTTTTTTTTATGGATTCTTGTATTGCTTCTTTTTCTTATATTGAACATTCAATTTACTTCCAAAAGACTTGGGACTTGTGGAAGAAAAAGGAGAATATGACTGGTTTAGATGAGTGGGTGGATGAAAAGGATTCAAGGGTATGCATCTATGTTGATCTTGAGGAAAGATAGGAGATGGAGGGACATAAGGACCCAAGATGGATGAAGAATTAGGAGAGTTAAGAGGGGAAAGTGAAGGGACATAAGGACCTAAGATGGAAGGAAGACATGAAGCCCTTAGTATTGGTGGAGGAGGTCTAAGGATGGAAGTGGAAGATGCAAAAAGATAATCAATAAGTTCATCAACATCTATATGACAGCCAAGGACATTAGCATCTTTAGAGTGAGCATTAGGATTTTCAATAGGATCGTGAACATCTTGAATAGGAGCAACTTCTTCGATAGAAATTTTCAAAGCTTGAAAAGACTTAGGAAGAGTAGAAAATGGAGGTGAACATGGAGTCGTAGAACAAGAAGATGAAAGACTTTGATCTTGACAAGGAGCTTTGGATAGCATAAATGTATCATTTTTCTCTTGATTTTCAATAGGCTCAACATTGGAAGTAGTAGCTTGATCTTGCTTAGGAGAAGACTGAAGATACGGTGGAATAAATGCAGAAGAGCGTAGAGGATCAAAAGAACCATGAAGCAGATCAAAGACGTCATGAAAAGGATTGGATGACATGGAAGGTTCTTGATCTTGATCTTTTTTTATATTCTTTTCTTTATCATTTTTAAAGTCCTCTTGACATGGAGCCACTTCTAAGGACAAGGAACCATGTTGGAATTGCATGAAAGATTTTTGAATAGATGGTGAAGGACTAGCTGAAGTAGGAATTATAGCGCATAAAGGCTTAGGCTCGCTAGGTGTAGCATTATTGGAAGTATTTGCAGCCAAGTGAAGGTTAGCTTGAGTTTCTTTAAGAGATAGCCCTTGAGGATAACTATAGGGAACTGCATGAAAAGTATTAGGATCTTTAGTGGATAAAGGATTTGTGAAAGATTTGGAAGACTCGGAAGCTTTAGGAAATGTATGGGTATTGGAGGAAGTAGGAGATGGAAGGGGACCATCACAAGACAAAGGTCCATCATTAACATAATCTTGCTTGAGAGTGTAATATTTATTTTTAACATGAATGTTCTTAGAGGAATGATTCTTATAATATTTACGTTTCAAATCAGTGCAGTACATTTTATATTCCTCAATAAAAGTAGATGTATCATCTAGGTATTGTTCACAGAAATCATCAAAGTCTCTTTCAAAATTAGAATCATATGGATCACCATCACAATCTATCCAATAGGATGACCCTTTAGTAAGTCTAAGCACATGACGAGGACTCTTAGGAATAGAGGTTTCATAGGTATGACTATATGGTTCATCATCATAGCCATCATAATAGTCATCATAGTCATCAAAGGTGGGCGTGTCACTCTTCGTGGGAGAGGTATCATAGGGATTACTATATTGCTCATATTGAGGAGTAAGACTCTTGGGAGAAGTAGAAGAGAAACGAGATTGTGAAGAAAAGGAAATTGAAGATCTTGTGGAGGAGGAAGACTTGGATAATGAGGAATGTGAATAATGTCTAGAAGAGTCATGGTAAGACTTGGAAGGTGAAGAAGAATGAGAGGACTTAGATGATAAAAAATGTTTGGAAGAAGGAGGTCATGACATGATCATGTCTATGATCCTAGCAAAGGCGTCTGATTCAATCAATTTTTCTTTTATTTTTGCCTTAAATTTGTCACCCATGAGATATATAGGACTATTGGAGGAATAAAATTCTTTGAATTGAGCAATGAGTTCGAGATCATCCATTCTCAAGAGAGGTTCCATAACAAGATAGTTGAAATTCATGGTTGTAGAAGAGAAGGAATCAAGCATGGAAGAAATGAATAGAAGAGATGAAATAAAAGAAGGTAGACTAGATAATAAAAATAATCAAGAAGACATGAAGAATTTAGAAAGAATCATGAAGAAATAAGAGAAATGATGAAATGGAAGACTAGGAAGACATGGAAGAAGCGAAAGAAAGAAGACTAGGAGTCATTTTTTGCAATTTGATACCATTGAAATTCATTTGGATATTGAGCAACATGTCACAGCACCTAAGATTTGAGATCTAGACTGACCAAGGAAGACTGGAAGTGACACAAATCAACTTCAGATTGCAAGCAGCATTGAGACAGCAAAAGGACTCTATGCGATAGGTTCCAGGTGTGTGTGAGTGATTTACACCTTCATGAAATAACAAGATTTAAAAGACAATTACACTATTCAAAGCAAACTATTCTAAATAATGCACAATTAATCTAAATATCTCATGGATCTCTAAAATAAAGTGGTAAATGAGGCTCTCAGCTATGATCCTCACTAGTGACACTCTAAAGATGAGAATTAAGCTATATGATATGCAAATTTAGATCTATTCTATCAAATTCTAGCTCTATTTGATGAACAATCTACTATGATCAAAGCAATTTAAGCTAATTAGCAATGAAAAATGATAAGTGAGTGATGTGGATGAAAATTGCCAGAGCTTTGCTGCAATTCAAAGATATGGAGTGGATCAATTATGCTTCTAAATGCTTTCAACTTATAGGATTTTCCCAAGGGTAGGGGGTAGAGTGAGATAACCATGATTATGCTTGAGTAAGGTCAATTGGCTTTGCTTTGTCCATAAATGGGGGGACAAGGAGGGGACAATCATTTAAATGGTTTCAAAAGGCTGGACCATTTCAACAAAAGTGAGTGATTTGTGTCCATTTTGTCTCCTTTTTGCTTTGTTGAGGGAAATTAGTATTTATTAATTAATTAAAGTAATTAAATTTAGCCGTGAAGGGTAAGATGTTCATTTTGATTTTTGCTTTCAACAACTATGTCATTAATTGAATTTAATCAATTTCGTAGTGTTTTTCCCCTTTTCAAGCTTTATTTAATCATTTAATTAAATTTTCCTTTGATTTGAATTGCCTTTGTTCCATTTATTGATTTTTCATGCTATTTTGATGATTTGTTGCACCTTTTGATTGATTTAAGCCTTTTGCCAATTTTTTGTGTCTACAAATGCCCCTCTTTGGATCAATGTGCGGAGAACACCGATTCAAAGATTCCCTTAGTATGATGATCTGATTTAGGTCCTGGTTCTGATATGCCTCTGATCGTTCTGATTGATGTACTTCCTGATGATGATGATGTGCCTTTGATGATGGTGTTGATATGATTCTGATGCCTCTGATATGATATGGATCCTGGTTTGATGATAGGTCCTGGGTTCACTGATTTCTGATATGTTGATAGGTTTGATATGATATGGTAAACTGATCTGATACTGATTTGCCTCTTGATATGAAATTGATATGATATGATACTGATATGATAACTTGATATGATATGCCCCACTGATAAATGTTTTTGATGCGATGCCAATTTGATACTCTGATGCCCCCTCAGAAATAAAACATATTGATTCCTTGATTTGAAAGATTTTGATTGATTGGTCCAATATGTTTTCATTTCTGAAAAATATTGATGATATGTCATGACTCACAAATTTGCATATCCAAGATAGATAGGTCTATTGTAGTTAAGCGAAACAAGTGATTAGGATAACAGGATAATGGTACCAATGAATGTGATTTGTCAATCTCATAGGATAGTTCTGATAGGATAACTGATCAGTGTGAAAACCGATACAGTTGATAGGATTGATCTTGATCAATGTGAAAACTGATATGATTTGATACTGTTGCTTCATTCTCAGGACACAGAGACACGAACAAATGGTATGGGGTGTGATTGCTTGATACTTTGATAGGATTGATTGACGTAAGATGACTCACTGATATAGAATACTGATATGATTCCCTTGATTTGTAAAATAGGCACATTTCCGTAAATGATATATATACAAACCTTAGCTTCTTGGATATTTAGACTTAAGTCATGAGTTGACCCAGCTAGAGTACATGTTATTGAGATGATTGATTATGGAGCTCCTTCAGTTTGTTGATATTGTATCATGATATTATTGATCAAGACTTGGATGTATCACTTTGACAACATTGTATCTTTGATTAGACAGACTTCATGGATCTTTGTTGTTATGGACACTTTTTATGATTTATGGACTTTCCTTGATTCTTGATTGAATGACCCCATTTGATGATTGATCAAGATTTCAATTGAATGACCCCCCTTTTCCCTTGGAAAAATACTACAAACAAATGCACATGCAATTAATCTAACATGATAATGCAATTAACCTTCCATGATAATGCAATGCAATGCAGCTAAGTTTCACTAGCTTTTAGCAAATAAATGCCTTGAGGATAAATTTTCATCATTGAGCACTTTGGGACCGGAAAGCAAGTACAATCACCACTGCCCACTGACATGATGATATGAATACCACTTTTTATCGCATTTGGTAACCTCCTTTTTGAACTAGTACAACCCACACTAGTCGAATAAACCAACTATGAGGGTATGAATACCAGTTTCAACAAATTCAATTTTGCATAAACAAACAAAGGTCAACCTTCCACCCTATATGAAAGTCCTTGATGGTTCTTTGATGACCATTTCGTTAGACGAATTCACATAAGTTGTTGGATATCCCTCAAGACAGTCACTCAAAGGCAAGAAAAATATCATGTCTCCATCATTGCCAATCTAGTCGAAACATCATCGATTAGCTAAAAAGATGTGATAAAAATCAATGTAAGTAAAGATCATCAAAAGAAAGCTTCAAGTGTTTTGCAATGTTTCATGATTTTCAAAAAGTATTTCCAAGCATTCTGATCTTTTTAAAGTGTTTTGTCAATTTTTAATCCCGAATAATAAAGTCAATGAAGGCTCATGGATCAAGTTGTGGTAATTGAATTCTTGGTTAGTGAACAATGATATCCATCAAAGGTTCACGAAAATCTTCTTCTCTCTTTTGAAACTCTGATAATTCCCTCTCTGATGTGACTGAATATTGTACTATTGAATCCTTTTTGGGTTTAATGCCTTGCTTCATGTGAATTCATGCATGTTGTTGAAATCCACTGATTAAGATCAAATGCCCCAGTTGGATAGAAAAAATGTTGGACTCGAAAAAACTTCCAAAATATTACCAAAGCTCAGTTTATGCAAGATGCAGCTCAAAAGCACTTCATGCTGTCCTTTTTACCCACTCTCAAACAAGATCACATTGGTTTGCCCCCAATGTCTTAGCAAGATATAGGACATGAAGGATGGATTTTCTAGCTGATGGATTAGAGATGGAAAGGCTATGATGGAATAAGTATGTGAATGTGACCCATAGGACTATCTCCTCAAGAGTACCCAAGCTAAGGAAAAAATGATATAGCAATGTGAAACATGTTTTTGGATAAGCCATGGAAGTCAATTGTGTAGGGATAGATAGTGTATAGGATAACGATTTGCTGCCATGAAAAGGAGTGATCCAAAAGAGTGGACATGTCAAGAAGTTCTTGATAACAAATTTTTTTTTTTAAGTTCATCTTGATCAAGACCAAGGGTCAATTTGGGTGAGATGTGGATAAGATAACACAACCATGATAAAGGAGTGATGGAGGCTATGACGGGATGTTTTGGGATTATGAAAAAGCTATCAAGGAATAATGAAGGTGAATTTGGGATAAGCAAGATCATGATAGGGTAACATGGATGCAACAAGTACATAAGCTGATGGAAAGGATAACGGATGTCAAGATACTCAATGCTCATGGATGTGTTCAACCTTGTCAAGATGAAGGTGATAGAGGAAATATGGACGAAAGTGAGGTAAATGATAGGAAGATGGAAGATGGTATGGATGAAACTTACCCCCAAGTGTAGAGTGCAAGAAGGAAGAATTACGCATGACACCTGTTTGCCAGGTTTTCATCATGGTACTTGTCTAAGGTGCCACAAGAAGTGGTTTTCACCCTAGATTTATTTCTTTTTATTTTTGCTACCAAGGTACCTATTGCTAAGTTTTCACCAAGGCACTTTTTCTCTTTTTTCATTTTTTTCTTTTTTTCTTTGTTTTTTTCTTTTTTTGTATTTTTCAATATTTTCCCAACATTAGAATCTTTGGACAATGCTCCTTTGAAAGATATGTTGTAATAAACCATGGGTATGACTAGGATGCTCAAAGGTATTGATAAGAGGGATGGAAGTACAGGAAGTATGCATTGGAAAATGAATGTGAGGATAAGAACAAGGTATTTTGAAGATGGAAATGTTGGCAAGATCAACTTTGACACACACTTTGAAGAGTGGTGGAATGATGGAGGAACAATAGATGACGGAGGTAAGGATCTTTTTGAGGTAGTGGATTTTGGGATGTAAGAAGATGAAGGATGTTTGGAAGGAGATGGAATGGAAGCCTTTGGAAGCTTGAATGTCAATTTTGATTCTTCTTTTGTGTGCAAGTCTTTCAACAATGACTTGGGAATCCACATATTCTTTGATTTTTCTTCCTTTTGGAATGCTTTTGAATGCATTTCTTCAATGAGGGATTTAGGAACCCACATTTTATTTTTTTCTTTTTGCTTGATGGACCTTTGCGGCCTTTTGGATATTTCATTTTTCTTTTCATTCACATGTCGATTAGATGGGACATTGTGATTTTTATGCACATATGGATTCTTGGATTTATGATTTTTATGTTGCACATCAACATTGCTTCCAAAAGACTTAGGAATCGTGGATGAATAGGAATAATATGGATGGTTCATATGGATTGGTGTTTGGACATTCTTCAAGTATGTGTGTCTTTGTTGATCTTGATACATGGTAGGGTAAGTGAATGGATAACTAGGGATGATAGGAATAGATGATGGAGGAATATATGGACCTAATATGGATGGAAGGAATGAAGACTTTTGTTTTGGGACATAGGCACCCAAAATTAATTTGGAGGATAGTTGAGGTATGTGGTTGTATTTGAATGGAGGGATATAAGGTGTGAAAGGGATATCAATATCTTTGGAAGGAGCTCCATCGTCAACGTTCTCATCTTTAAGATTTATCTTTATAATAATAGGCTCATGAGTAGCTTTGATAGGAACACATTTGATAGGATCAACTGAAGCTTGAAGGGATTTATTATCTTGCAAGGGATTTGGAAGAATGATATTTTCTTGAGGTGAACATGGAGGAATATGACAAGGAAATGATGGGATACTTTGATCTTGACAAGGATCCTCGAATTGTGTAGCGAAGGTATTTTGCTCTTGATTTTCAATATGCTCATTGGAAGTTATGGAAGGGATATCTTGATCTTGCTCGGGAAGTGGAGAAAATATGGAACTTGGAAGGGTACTTTGTTCTTGGAACGGAAGGATATCATCTTGAAAGACATGAAAGGATGCAAGGGGATCATCACAAGGTTCAAGGGATATGGGACCTTCATCAAATATGGGAGGGGTTTGTATATAATCTTGATCTTGATCTTTATCAACATTTATCTCTTTTCTCTTTGGATTATCTTCTTGACATGGAGCCACTTCTAAGGATAAGGTAGATGTTTGGATATGTGTGGGGAATGTTTGGAAGAATGGTGTAGGATCCTCTTGAATAGGTATAATAGGCATTGAGGCACATGAAGCTTTGGGTTCTAAGATCTTTGAAGCATGGAAACAATCTGCAGCAAGATGTGAGTTAGCTTGGGTTTCTTTTAGAGGTAGCCCTTGAGGGTAGACATAGTTAATGGGAAAAGTGTCATCATTAGGCTCATTCTTTGATGGAGGAATTTTGGATAATTGTGGAGCTTTGGGAGATGAAGAAAAGATGAAAGGAATGCTAGCTATGGGAGGGTCTTTGCTAGATAGAGGTTCGGGAGATGGATGAAGGATGAAAGGTGTACAAGTCATCCAGGGAGAAACCTTGTTAGGAGATGGACAAAGGATGAATGGATTACTCTTGCTATATGGAGGTTTATTATCTTTCTTGAGAGTGGTATTTTTCACTCCATACTCTTTATTATCTTGATCACAAATAGGTTGATTATGCAATTTCCTTTGATCTGAGATAACTTTGTTTCTCTGAAATGCTTCTTTTTGTGAGGAGGATGAAGATACGGATGGCCCAACATCATAAAGGAATGGCCAAATTGATCTTAATGATGGCTCTTTAGATAAAGTATCTTTTTGTTTTTCCTCATCCTTTCTCAAGGTTGATATGTCAAAATTACGAGGAAGCTTAGCTCCTGATTGAGCTAAAGTTAGGAAATATGCTTCTTTATCCCAGTCCAAAATCCGTTCCATTATCTCTATAAACATGGGATCTTGGGATGCTCTCACAACATCATCTTTAGACACCTCATCACTTTGAAAAGAATAGCTTGATATTAATAATGGCCTTTTATATGATGTATCTCTTTGTTTTTCCTCACTCTTTCTCAAGTTTGATGTGTCATAATTATAAGGAAGTTTAGCTCCTGCTTGAGCTAAAGTTAGAAAGTATGCTTCTTTATCCCACTTCAAAAGTAATTCCGTTATTTCCAAAAACCTGGGACTTTGGGATGCTTCAACAACGTCATCTTCAGAAACCTCATCACTTTGATTCCTATGGAGATCTTGATCTTGACTTTGATAATTATGCTCCATAATAGGATTGATTTGTTTCTCAAATAGGCTCATCATTATGGATCAATCCTACCTTCTTTAATTTCAATCTGGTTGGGTTGGTTTGGAATGGGTAAATGGTATTGATCAATTTATAAGATTTAAAAATTTAATTGTAGTTTGATCAAGTACTTTGGAACTTCTTGTTTGAAAAGTTTAAGACAATCACAACACACACATCAATAGTTCACCATATCCCTAGATCATTCTAATGTGTATATTCTCGAATGTTTCCATGGGTTTGATCACAAGAAAGACTTCCAAGCAAGCTACCTAGCACAAATTTGGATTTTAAATGGCTATATTAGGTAGTTTTTGCTATTTTTACCGTTTTGTAGTGTGGATTCCGTTCAAAATGGATTTCAACCGTTCATCCCCCAAGTATGTTAAGGGGCTTCCCACATGCACCGAAGTACGATTTTGCGCAATCCGTTAGGACTACTAGAGGAAGTTCAAAAGGGCTAAAATCCTTTTGTCATGCACCCCATTAAGGATACACGCATTTCTTTTTATAGTGGGTCGGATTCTTGCGGCGAAGGCAAGTGTATCCCACTTTGGGTTGTCACTCTCACCGGCCCTTTAAGGAAATCTCGGGAGGCGAGCCCACTAAGTTTTAAACATGTTCATTGAAAGCATGAAAAGTGGATTTCTCCCAAACACTTACAATCAATTGTTCTTTTTCAACCCCGTGACAAAGGGGTTCTTAGAATTGAAGTGTTTATTCTTTCCCTTTTATGATTAAACTATGTTTTGAACTTTGAAATGCCACAAGCTAAGGGAATGTGCAAGCTTGATGAGAAAAATACCTTAATCAATGCTAGCAAAGGCTAGGTGCATTTTTAAGTAGTAGTTTTTCTCATTTTCTCTCCAAATCCTTCCCTTACCTTAGCAAAACGTTCCCTCCACCAACAAGTTAGTTGGCACAATACAAACAAAGTGAGGGGAAACCAAAATCAAAGCTTAAAATGATCAAATTGATTATGCTCTTGATTTATTTTGAACTCAAATATTTGCAAATTAAATCCAAAAGGTGCAAGGTATACTCTAATAGGACGTCCTTTTTTGTTTTTTTTTTTGCATGCAAAAAAGAAAAAAAAAATTTGAGCACTTTTCTGCGACAGAGCATGTACCTGAGACAGAAAAATGGACATAGAGTTAAAATTCAGTCATCATTTTAACAATTTGATAAAACACAAAAATACAGTCCACGCGACATTGTCCAGACTGCACGTGAGATCAAATTTGACAAAGGCATGATTACTTTAACCGCGAGCATCACCTTACGGGGCTCAAGCGAGATTAAAATAACCAGGAGCGATGTCTAATTTTATCCACGTGTGAAATCTTTACAAGACTGCGACAAATGATGCGATAAAAGCGATATCTAATTTATCAAAGGCAACATTTAAAATGAAGAATGCGAGAAATTAAATGAGTAAGGCAGAATACTCCCTTCACACCATATGTAAAATGATTCCTCGGCCGTGACTTTTTAAATCAGATTAAGCGACATTTAAATGACCAAAGCATCACTGCTTTATACCAAACGCGAGAGTTTAATTTCCAGTCGTGTGATTTCTTTCGCGAAAGCGTGACTCTGCAGGTTTCAAAGCGTAAGAGTCCAGACTATAGGCAACATTTTAATTCAGCATCCGCGACATTTCTTTTCTTTAGGCATGATTTCTTTACTGGCAGGCGTGATTTCTTCTCTGTAACTTGCAAACAGCAAGCAAATTCATGCAATTCTAGCCTAAATTTTGCAATTAACGTGGAAATAATGATGAATTTGAGGCCTAGAGCCCCACGGTGGGCGCCATTTGTGTGTGAGTGATTTACACCTTCATGAAATAACAAGATTTAAAAGACAATTACACTATTCAAAGCAAACTATTCTAAATAATGCACAATTAATCTAAATATCTCATGGATCTCTAAAATAAAGTGGTAAATGAGGCTCTCAGCTATGATCCTCACTAGTGACACTCTAAAGATGAGAATTAAGCTATATGATATGCAAATTTAGATCTATTCTATCAAATTCTAGCTCTATTTGATGAACAATCTACTATGATCAAAGCAATTTAAGCTAATTAGCAATGAAAAATGATAAGTGAGTGATGTGGATGAAAATTGCCAGAGCTTTGCTGCAATTCAAAGATATGGAGTGGATCAATTATGCTTCTAAATGCTTTCAACTTATAGGATTTTCCCAAGGGTAGGGGGTAGAGTGAGATAACCATGATTATGCTTGAGTAAGGTCAATTGGCTTTGCTTTGTCCATAAATGGGGGGACAAGGAGGGGACAATCATTTAAATGGTTTCAAAAGGCTGGACCATTTCAACAAAAGTGAGTGATTTGTGTCCATTTTGTCTCCTTTTTGCTTTGTTGAGGGAAATTAGTATTTATTAATTAATTAAAGTAATTAAATTTAGCCGTGAAGGGTAAGATGTTCATTTTGATTTTTGCTTTCAACAACTATGTCATTAATTGAATTTAATCAATTTCATAGTGTTTTTCCCCTTTTCAAGCTTTATTTAATCATTTAATCATTTAATTAAATTTTCCTTTGATTTGAATTGCCTTTGTTCCATTTATTGATTTTTCGTGCTATTTTGATGATTTGTTGCACCTTTTGATTGATTTAAGCCTTTTGCCAATTTTTCGTGTCTACACCAGGCAAGCAGTGCGACTCTTGACCAGTGAACGTGAAAAACTCAGTTTGGAAAGCAATTTGGTCAATGTTGTAGGTTGCAAGTACAATTTTTTAGTTTCAAGCACAATAATATCAGGAAGTAGACAAGTTTGCAAACAGTAGGTGATCAAACATGTCATCAAACACTTGTGCAAGAGCAAAAGCAACCTTGCCAAGACAAACAATTGTGATATCAAAATAGAAAATCTATGAGCATTACCATGATGTTTGATTTTTTAGAACATTTACACATGTAGATCACAACGAGAACACTTCAAGCACTTACTAGCCTAAAGGTCAATGGCTCAATACTTAACAACTTGGCCCACACTTGATGTCTCATTGCCTCACACAAAGTGGTTACCCACAATAGATATTGGCTTTTTCATGGAAGTGCCAATGACACAACCAAAGGAACACAGATGGTGAGTAATCTTGGGGTGATCTGGGTTATTCCACTTTGATCAATCCTTGCACCAAGAAGCTAAGCGGCAAAATATGGTGGCTTCTATCTATGGTTCTTAGTAAGGGCTTCCATTCGTAGTACCCCTCTTGCTCCTCAAAAAGGATTGGGACCTCGCAACCTCACGAGTACCTTAAGCATTCTTGCTCAACACTTTCCTCATGGTCACAATCCCACAAGTACTCACATCAAGCGAAGACAAGCACTATGTCTACCAAGGTTTTATGTCCTTGATAGCCTTGAGATTATAGTGGGTTGGAATAGCTTGGTATTAGCTTGTCCCCACTTGGGTCGTTCCTCTTGATTGCTCAAGAGCAGGCCCGCTAAAGGATTCTAAAGATCTAAACAAAGAATGGATGAACTTATGAGGTTCAAGGTTTTTGTTTCACCACAAGGGTGAAGAGCATACTCTCATATCTCAAATTTTTCTCCCAAACACACCAAGCAAATGTTCAATTACCCTCTTGCTTTCAAAATCCAAAGATGGGTCAAGATTTTTTGGTTCACCACAAAGGTGAAGAGCATACTTCTCCTACCACCCAAGAATTCTTACAACAAGATATTATGTTCCTATGAAATGAAACAACTAGTAATTGCCACACTTGAAATGAAATAAATAACAAGCACTTGATTGGGTTTTTATGCTTTGGGCAGCCCTACAAAAATAATTAGTAGCCCTTGTGCATTTGAAGCTTTGACATGCATTCTTTTGGCAAAATATTTCAAGTAATGAGAGCACCTACAAGCACAACTTGTTAGCCCCACAATGGTTAGCACATAAAAAATTAGATAATCTGCAAGAAAAATAGCTGATCAAATGGAAAAATTTGAAAATGAAACTAACATGGTTGGATTAGGCTCAAAAAGAGCTTTCCAACAATATATCACACTTAAATTTTCAATACCGTATGTAAAAAAAAAATTTAATGGGTGCCAGTTTTCCAAAGTGGCACAGATTCTGAAAATGCTAAATTTTTTTAAAAAAATAGAAAACTCAAAACTCAACTCACTACCAAGTACAGGTGACAGTACAGTCACCAGAAATGTCATGCGACACTTCTCTATATACGGGGGCGACAGTTTATCTCTGTGCGATAGTTCGCTGACCTGCAGGCAACAATTTATACTAAACAGTGCGACACTATCTGTCAAACAGTGCGACACTTTTAACTGGTAAAGTGTCACCCTGCTATACAGGAAACTATCGCACGACACTGAAAAATTGTCGTACGACACTCTGAGACAGAAAAATAGAGAGCTGAAAATGACGCTAAACTATGATGAAATTTTTTTGAAAATGCATGAAATGAAGGACAAAACCATAAAGCTCTGCCCCACGGTGGGCGCCAAAAATGTGTACTCTAAATAGTGCACTTCTATGAATCATTACAATCAAGAACACTCAAGAATGAGATCTCAAAAATCAGTACATAACTCCCTAGGCATGGAGTGCAAGGGTGTTTAAGAATGCTCTGAGCTAGAGCTATTAAGCCAATGACCTTGCTAGTAAACCATGCAATGGGAGATTCAAATGAAGACAAGGGCAAGAATGCCAATATCCTCAAGAATCAAATGAAATGCAATGCAAGCTAGATTAAGATGAATATGCAAGCTAAACTATGGAAATGAAAGAACAAGTATTACAAAGCCTCCTAGTTAAGCTAGATGAATTAATCTAAAGCATAAAGGAAACTAAGCTAAGTATGAAGCTATGAATGCCATGATAATGCAAGAAATGAAACTATGATAACATGTAGATGCAAAAGCCAAGAATGCTCCAAATCTTCAAAAAGCTTCAAAGTGACCTAGAAAACCTGTAGCATAATATTAGTATAAAAAGTTGGGGATCCTAAATGAGGAAGAGAGCTCTCCTTTTATGAGAAATGAAAAGGAATGGACCATGGAGATTAAGAGGCAAAAGACTTAATCAAGGGTGGAGCTTGAAAGAGGAGTAATCCATGTGCACAAATATCCTCCAATGAGAAAATAAGAGTTGACTTTTGTGTTCATATGAGACAAAAAGTATTTTTCTTCTTTTTATAAAATAGGAATAATGTTTTATTTATGCAACTTAGGATAAGAGGAAAAGTGGGGGCTTTTTATTTATTAAAAGGGGAGGAAATATTCATTTTAAATAAATAAAGACTTAGGATAAAATGGTTAGCCCAAGGCAAATAATCGAAAATGATAAAATAGGATTTGATCAAGGAAATTGATATAATTGATAAAATGCTGATTTTTGAAAATATTGATTTAAGGATTTGATAAATTGTTGAATGGGGGCCCAAAGTCTAGGCGACCATTTTAGGGTGCATACAATTCATAGTTGTTTTGCACCATCTCACCTCACATTGATCTTGTATATATTTGGGTGTTCATTTGATTATGTTATGCACATTTTTATTTGGCTTATTTCTAGTGTATAATCACGTTTGTGATTATTTGATTGTGTCTCTTAGATCTTTACTTCTCCAACACTAGAAACATATACCTAAGGGAAAGATTCTTCCAAATGTCTATCTCATTTTACCTACCTCATTCTATCTACCCATTTGTTATATTTGTAAAGAGATTCTTGAGAAAGGATGACACACTTTTAGCCCCTGAGATAAGGGATTTGTTTACCATGGGTACCCAATTGAAAACAATGAAAAGTTTATAATTAAGGATGCATATCTCCTGTGTAGAAGAGAATCCTTAATATAAACCAATATTTCTATGTAAGATTGAATATCACATAATAGACAAATGCCACTTAACCAAGGGAAAAGTGGATCCTTAGAGAGGATGAGATAGATTAATATACTACCCTTTCCCCCTAAGTGTGGGGATATGGATAAGGAGAAAGAGAACCTACTATATTAATCACTAAGTAAGATCACACCATGCATGAAAATGAGCCCCCAAAGAATAAGCTAACAATGTCACATAGTGTGGAGCAACATAATATGGACTTAAGTGTTATTTAAAGAAATTGGGATTGAAAAATAACTCAATGCAACATGTTATGTGAATAATATCATTATCAATGAGTTTTTGGATTTTGCAATGCAAGGCTGGACATTCATTAGTAGAGTGGTCATGATATCGGTGATACATACAAAAAAGGAGATTCATAAGGTTTTGACTATGCTTCTTTTTTCGTTTGGGTCGAGTAATCCCCTTAGCACGAAGAAAGTTAGGAAAAATGATTTCTTGATTAAAGGTAGATATAGAAGAGGTGATAGATGATAAAGGAGAGGATGTTGACAAAGGGGGAGATTCGAAACCAAATGCTTCAATAGGTTTCTCACTAGTCTCAATACTTTTTCACACACATCCTAAACCATATTTGAGATTGTGAGTTGGATTATTTTGAGAATTAGGTTGAACAAATGATATACCAGGTCCCATGTTGAAATTAGAAAGGTTGTATTCACCCACAAAAGATGGTGTAAAGTCTAATGACCCCCAATCATCGTCTAAAAGAGAACTTGTAAAAGAATATATGTTTTGATTAAATGGTGTTGGGATAGAAGGAGAATCGAACTTAGTTTGTAAGCAATTTTGGATCTTGTCATCAACAACAAGGGTGTATGTGGTGTTGTTATAGATGAACTTCACTTTGCGATGAAGTGTTGAAGGAACACCATGCATAGCATGTATCCATGGTCACCCTAAGAGGAGATTATAATTGAGAGCACCGGGTATGACATGAATAGGTGTGAGTAAAATAACATGACCTACTTTAACAAGAAAAGTGATAATACCTAAGGTTTGTTTAGCAACATTTTCAAAGCCAAGAATAGGAATAGAATTAGGTTTGATTGATGAAATATTTGTATTTATCTTGTTTTTAACAAGTCAATGCTACAAACATTAAGTCTTGAGCTATTATCAATTAAAGTTCTTTGAATAAGGCTATCATTGATAAGGATAGTGGTCATGAGACAATCATGTTGATCTTGGATTTCTTTAAGAGGCAACTCATCTTGAGAAAACACAATTTGAGTTTTGTTATTAGTCGCATTCATGCATTCCAAGATGAAAGTTATGTTGTCTTGCCTAGGAGGTGAGACATTCACATTTCATAAGGCTTGTTGTAACACCTCATGATAAGTAGATGAAATTTGAAGAAGCTCCCAAAGCCAAAGGGAGATCTTGGCAAGAGTAGCACGAACTTGTTCCACTAAATCGTACTCCTTTCCAATATTTTGAGGGAGACGGGGTGGGGAAGGAAGCATTGGTTGAGGAGGCAAAGGAGGAACAACTGAAATTTTAGGTTTTCTATTTTTTCTTGTGTTATAAGTGTGAGAAATTGTATGATATTCAGTTTGTTGAGCACCTTTCACCACAATGGCTGGTTTATTTTGAGGTTGTGGGGTATTTTGACGAAGATGGACAACAACCCTAGGATTTTCACTACCCTAAACATTGACAACATTGACTTGATCAAGCTCTTGATTGTTCATGGGCTTATCAATAGAAGGGAGAGCATTAAGAAGTTAGTAATGATATTATCTTCTTCTTTCAAGGTGTCCTCATGAGTAGGACAATCTTTGGAATAGGGACTAGGGACTTTCATCAATGCTTCATCTTTAAAAGGGATGTCAAATGAAGCTAACATGATATTAAGAAAAGTATTTATGATGTCCTCTTGCTCTAAAATATCCTCATACAAGGGGTATGTCATAGGAGAAGGGTCATCATTTCTTAAGCCTTCATTGGTAGAGGGGAAATCATTGAAATGAATAGAAGGTAAAATATCCTTAAGGGCGTGAACATCATTGTCCTTCACCAAATTGCCCTCATGGGGGAGATGCATATTAAGAGAATAATCAATATTATCTTGTAATGGCTCATCCCAAATAGGGAGATCATTAAGAAAAGGAGTATTATCTTTCCTTAATATGCCCTAATGAGAAGGAGGTATAAATTTTATATATATATATATATATATATATATATATATATATATATATATATATATATATATATATATATATATATATATATATATATATATATATATATATATATATATATATCAGGGAAAACTTTAAGAAACCCCCTCCCTAGAAAAAGTGTAAAATCCTGACGAATCCTACATTATTTTGGGTCAAAAACAATAATATTGTTGGCAAATTTTTTTAATTTGAAAGGAAAAAATATTATTTTTATATGAAAATTCTATAAAATATTGGCGAATCTTTCATTATTGAAGAAAATCACGATGACAGGAAACTATACCTAGAAATCATCATTATTTGACGAGGGCTCTCCCTGTCGCGGTACAGGGTGAGGTCAAGGGGCACTGGCCCCGCGGGGGTTTTCAGGGGCAGCACCCTCGAAAGCTAAAATGACTTTTATTATTTTATTAAGGTACTTTTGAGTTAATTTTATATCTCCTGACAAGAGATAACCCTACTTTTCTTAATCGTTTGATGATCTAAGATCAATGGCAAGAATTCTATTTCGGGCCAAGGTTTTAAATGACACAAAGATTCCCCTGAAAGTCTCCGGAATAGAGACATGTGTCAAATCTATTTCGGGCCAAAGTTTTAAAAGCCATAAAGTTTCTTTGAAAGTCTCCGGAATAGAGACACATGTCAAATCTATGTACTTAACCTGTACTCTAACTTAAATTTTGACTGCATATTGGCGAATATGACCATTGATTAAGATAAGCTTAGGAAATTGTAGGCGAAAATATTCAATTTATTGTGTGGAAAAATTAATTCAATTGGCGAACTCATCGCTAAAATAAAAATAATTCCATGTCACTATTGGTGATTTGCCTATGCATGGGACCCAATTTTTATAAAGCGCAAGGACATGGCCACCCCGAAAGTCCAAATTTTTTTGCCAAATTTTGGGTCCCCGATGAGTGAAATCGCCACTAAAGTTATCCCTATATATATATATATATATATATATATATATATATATATATATATATATTCATTATTTTGAAATATGCTTATGTAAAGAAAATGTAAGAATGCAATGGATCTATGAGAAAAGTTCAAATGAATGTAATTAGATCTAAATGGCTAAAAATGCAACAATTTAATGCATGAAAAGAAGATCTAAATACATACAATGTAGCAAAGGCATGGTGTAAATATTGATTAATGCAATGTAGACAAAGAAGATCTAGATGCCAAATCAAAAGTATGTAAGAAGAGTTGGGTTCACCAAAATGTATAATAGAAAAAGGGGGTCGTGTAAAAGAGCTATTTCCCCCAAATTAATATTACACGTTGGAATGCAAAACCACCTCAAGACAAGTATGACCAACACCTCTTGGAAGATGTCAATGCAATAGCTATGCTTGAAGGGTTTTTTATTCCTTTTGGTGTTTATGATTGAGAGAGAAAAGGGTGATATTGATATGAAAAAGAATAAGCATAGATCTATTCTAAATCAATTGAGAAAACTAATTTGGAAGGGGATGGAGGAGGATTTGAATGCACGTGGAAAAGGAATAGAAAAAGTGAACTTTCAGACCCCAATATCTGATTGTTGGAGTGCTAGAATGAGTTGTAATCATGGATCTAAGACCTGAAGGTTGTGCACTGACTTCCTACCAAATTTCAACCAAAAAATGGCAGGGAAAAAGCGGGTAGTCGATTTGTATCAAGCACCTTCAGATGAAATTTTCATGGAATCTACAACTATTCTTGTACTGCCTAGAAAAGATTTGTCAGCTTTGTAACCTGCTCTTGCATAGAAAAATGAGGAAAAGGTTGGGAAAAGGGGCTTGCCTTGTTCAAACCCCTATTTAGGACTCAACCTTGAAATTGAATTGAAATTGCATAGTGAAAGAGGAAATAGAAGTTAGATCTGACACACAAATCACCTTATACCTTGATGGCACAATGATTTTTTGGATATGATCACAAATGTTGATGCAATAGCTTGAATTCCATAAAAACCTAATAGGAAATCATGAAACCAAAGCCTTGAATGATGGATGTTGTAGTTTGCCACAATGCTTGATGAAGAAAAAGAATACTTTGAAGGATTGAAGACTTCGATGTTTGATTGTAGAAGGGATCTTGAACTTCAATTTTCTTGCTTGATCATGAATTCTTGAAAACTTGACATGGAATGCTTGCACTTGATAATGGATAACAAAATGAGGAGAGATAGGGGGTTTATATACTCAATCCATCATTTTGGGATTCAAAATTGATCCAGGCCAACCACAAAAAATTTCCCCCCACTAAAACCCTAACATAGACTTCTAGGTGAAATTTGGGCCCAAAACCCTAGGGACAAATTGCCATTGGTGATGTGTCCCAGGGACAGATCACCATTTGCAATGTGTCTCAAGCAAAATAGGCTTAAATTTAACTTGGATCTTGGGGATAGTGAATGGGTGCAGGAAAGGAAGAATCAAGTCATTCCAATGTCGAGACAAGTCACAAAAGCCAAAAATAATGATATAGGGCCTAGGTAAGGAAATGAATTATTTGATTGGAAGGAAAATAAAGGAGCAGACTTAGAAATAAGGGCCAACTTTGGGTTTTGAGGAAATTCAATCAATATAGGACTTATAATGTTAATTTGAAGGTCCAATAAGTGTTAGGAGAATGTGAAATCAATGTGGGAACCCATACATACTAAAATGGGGCTAAAATGAGCACCTAATTAAGGGCGCTTACTTTTTAGAACTGTACAGTTGTTAACAATTCTATCATGGTGATCACCAATAAAATCAATTAATTTTTTACTTTTTCAATGGCAACATATATGCTTGTCTTTGCATAGTTTGATTTTTCTTGCTTGCTTAAATGTATTTCCGTGTTTGAATATATAATGATCCTTGCGACGTATTGTCATAATAACAACCTGATCTTTCATAATGATTGCATGTAACCTTTTCTTTAGGGTTAGTCTCTTATGCACTAATGCTATCGTAACCATAGTTTCTATATTATGGTGCATAACGTCAAGTACTACATCAAACATTAGTTTTTTCAATCTTTCAAAAGAAACAAGGTAAATCAAAAGAGCTTTCTATGTCAACCTACAAAGGAGGTACATTTTTTGCTTAAAACCTTTAACTAATTAAAATGTAGAGATGCACAATAATAAACATAAACATGCAAACAACAATAATACCATAATACAACGCTTACATGGGGAAAAGCCTTTCAAGATTTTAAAAAAATCTCACTCCAAGAGCATAGTTCAATGTATTAATTGTAAATAATGTGGTTGCGATACACTTTCAAAGCCAAGTTCTTTTAGGATTCTTCAACAATAGGATTTATGGAGTAATTTTGGTAACATAATAGTAGCTACAAAAACTTCATTTACACACTATATAAAACAAGTATCATATTTATAGATTTTACAATGCAAAACATGAAACTTCTAGAAGTGGACATCGTAGGAGAACAAGTGGCAAATTCCAATTGTCTGCATGAAAGCACAACTACACTTCTACTTGTCTAATGCCTCATAACATATCATTACATGCCAAACACTTGAATGTAAATATGCATCAACAAGAGTTGGGTCCCACCTATCATGATCTCTCATAATCCCAACTTTTTAAGCTACCATAACATATCATTGTTAATGTCGTAGGATTTTGTCATAATCTCTTACATGAAATGACACAAGCCACCAATTTAGCTTCAAATTGGTTGTCACAAGTGGGATGCTTATTTCCTCAATTTGAGGGTTCATGTCATCCTAGTCCTCCGCCATGTAGGTTGACACCTCATCGTATAGAGTCTCACAAAGTGACATCATAAAATGAATATAAAATTATAACATAGGCTACTAACAAAATAATTAAAAAATCAAGTCAATGTGAGAATTGCTAAGGTTAAGACACCCTTATCCCAACATTCTCCTGTTTTTCGAACACCTTTCAATAGCTAACATAAAATCGACTACTATAGGCCATGAGGCCCATGGACTCCAACTACCATCTAAACTTCTATGTGCTCATAGGGTTTTTGGCAAAAAAAAATCTAACATTTGCCAAAGTCTCAACTTTCACCAATTTTACCCTCCCACACTCACCATGTCACAAACAAAATAGTACCAAACATATGTGCTTTACTCTTGTGTGGAAGGTTGAATTCTTCACAAATATATTACACACTATCCAACCAATAGTGATCAACCCCTACATCAAGCCATAACACAATCACTTAAGCCAAATAGCTTCCTTACAAGAATGAATAGTTGTCATGTACTTTTCTTTTGTCATGTACCAAGTGACTATAGCTTACCACTTCCTCATCCAACTAATAGCACCACCAAATAATGTGAAAACATATCAATACATTGATCTTTTACAATCACTAACACCTACCTAATTTGAGTCCTCAAAACCACATAAATTTGATGTTGAATACCTATAAGATAACAATAAAAACATAGAGAACATTTGATAGCATCCTACAAACATCTATACACTCTCTTAACTACATCCATATGCAATTATCCAAGATTGGTCATAAACCGATTAATGACTCCCATTGCTTGTGTTTGGGTATTTTCTTTCAAGTTTGTGCATTTGAATCGCTCCTTTAGTTGGCATCATTAAATATGATGGGTTCTTCAATTTCCAAATATTTTTAAGCTCAATTTCCTTAATTTTATGTTTTATATATTTCATCTATGATCTTAATGTTGCAAGAGATTGTTTTAATTAGTTATATTGAGTAAAAGGTCTCAATAATCATGAACTTCGCACCTTTAAAAAATTTAAATGGTTAGTCATTTAAAAAACAACTACACATTTCTAAAGGTAAATAAGAACTTAAAGGTGCACCTCAATGATGTCACCCCATCAACCTCATCTTTCATGTACACGAAACTATAACTATATTACCTCAACTTTATGTTACCATATGATTGATCATTTGTTTGGTACGATTTGTTAAAAGAAATATCCACTCCGAGGTAGAAATATAACAATTACTAATCCTTATCAAGTAAGGATTAACCATAAAAAAATTATTCCCCTTGCAATGCCTACACTGAAATGGCAGGCTCACATAATCAAGCAGTTAAATCCACATCTATTCTCAACCTTTAATAAATTCCTATTGAACTAGTTAAAACATTTGTCCCACGAAATATAGGCAAAGGTGGAGTGACCAATGTTGTAAATAGTTAAATTGACCATCAGAAAACAACCAATAGTATTGTTATACTCGAGCAATAATCTTCCCAAAATTGGAGAGGGAGAATAGTCAAGCTCACTCACACTGACATAATATTGAAACTTAAGTCAGTTTGAAAGCAGGAAACACAATTTTAAAACTTAAGTCGCAAGGCTGAAAGAAGGAAACACAATTTTAGAGAGAAAATGCTCACCCAACATCTACAACCGGCCATCCAACACAAACTCCGGGTTGTCTACACTTTGAAATCCCGGTTCAAAGGAGTTCTAGCTCAAAGGAAAAAATCGACTGCACCATTAATGGGAAGCCTTGAAGATTCCAAAACCCACATATGCAGGTCCAAATCATAAAGCCAAAAAGGTGAAATCTACAGATTGGACTTCTACAGATGTAATAAGACTCATTGTCAACCACCTTCTACCCACGATGGTGAGGAATGTGAACAAGGGGCTGAACTTTACCACACAGAACCTGTAGAGGAGGGGAACAGAACCTGTAGAGGCTACAATGCAAGCCATGGGCGAAAAATAAATACCATAACCCACCACATTCACACCCAGTGAAACACAAGACGTGAGAAGACAAATAGATTACCAACAATGAAGAAGAATTTCTAGGAAAAGGTTTTCTGTAAGAGTTAAAAACGTCTTCAGCGGACTCACGACAACTCCTAACAAGAGAGCTCTCAGACGACAGCAGCAAGAGGGTTCCAAAGCATACAGTTGGATCTTCTATGTTACGGTTATATTATCACACAATATTTATTATTAGTGATAATACTTACAATTAGATACTAATGATTCAATGAACGTGTTCAACGCTTCTAGTGTCATCAATTTTGAGCAATGTATTATTACTACCTAGCATTAGTATCCCATCATTTCAATGCTTAAAGAAAAGGTAATCTCACTTTTTTAACTTCAAAAACACTCGAACCAGTTTCCTCTGCAAATGGGTCAAAAGACAAGCTTATTTATGTTACCAAACTTTCACTACTTTATCAGATATCATATACCAAATTTCCTATACATGTAAAATCAATTACGTTCCTCTTATTCATACTGTGTGTCTTGTGTAAGTTCCTTTCAATGCATGTATGAGCATGTGAGCAAGCTAGGTGCTCTCAAGTCCTAGCAAAGCTTTTTGCTAAACAGACTATTCTATTAAACATGTTCTTATTGACTTGTAGCCATACAAATCAACAATACAATACAATGCAGAATAAAGGAATTACACTTTAAATATATCCTAATACTAACTGCATTGATGCTTTTGACACCAACAATCTCATACTTCTTTTTATAAAATCTCACTCAGAATATTAGAATTCTCAGAAGCCTCCTATTGCTTTGACGCTAAGGCCTCAACTCATGCACACATTCTCTCAAACACTTTCATAACAGATCCTCGCTAGCAAAAAAATAAGAATTCTTTTGAACATCAATAAATGCAAAATGACCCCATATAGTACAAACAAGCCATAGCCAGCAATTAAGAATTATCAATAGGGCCTTGGAAAAGAATGTAGATTTTGTTAAAAATACAAATTTGAAAAGAAGTAATCAGTGCCATAGAAGCACTGGGATTAATAATAACCATGGTTTATGTAATGAGTTGAATCAGCTCTTCCCCTTCCTGAAGGTGCATATTGCCCATTATTTGATGATGCATATCGAGTGGCATGAAATGCATGACTAGGACCATGTCCTCTCCCAATTCCCTGTTGTTCCAATGGCATTGGGCGTCTATCCAGCCCATTAGCAAATGGCTGCTGATAATATTGCTGTGCAGTATCATCTTGATGTGACCAAACATTTCTGGTTGGATACTGTTGGCGACCATTATCTTGCACCAGACCAGTCTGATTTAAATAAGAATTACTTCTACCATATGATGCCGGATAATTAGCTTGACTATGACCATATGTTGCTGGTACAAAAGGCCTTGAAATCTGTTCTGCTCTCTGATGACTCTGATGAAATGTCCTGTGACCATCTTGATTGATGAAGCCTGAATTCCCATTTCGCATGGTTGAGACAGACCTGGGGCTCAAATGATTATCCATTGGTAGAGAAGGTATTACATGCTGACCACTTCTATAACTATTTGGAACAGACCTGGGGCTCAAATGATTATCCATTGGTAGAGCAGGTATTGCATGCTGACCATTTCTATTACTATTCTGATGATAATTCATACTGCCATTATACATTTGACCATTAGAAACCTGAGAACGAGAACGAGACCGAGATGAAGCAAAACCTTGTTCATACCCTGGAGGACCAGCTGGGGTGGACTTTGGTTTCTCAAATGTAGACTGTGCTGACTGTAGCATAGCTCCTTCCGATTCATTATTGCGCAGCTGCAGACTGTTGACAAGGAGCCGATGAGCTGCCATTCCAAGATGAGGCCCTGATATAGCTCCACGAACAGGTTGCCTGAGCAAACAGAAGATTAGGTAAGTATAATTAAACAGAACTTGCAACACAATTTGGCCAAGAAGCATATTATTACCTTTCTTGGAAGCGACTCCTGTCAAAATTTTCATCATGCCATAAAGCTGATTGACTCTTCACATCCTGCTCCTTCACAGTCTGCCAGACAATGCAGAAAAAAACAGATGTAATAAACATTAACTATATTTAATAATGAAATTCAACAGCACTTAATTTTGGAAATGTACAAAGAGAATTTATGATATCAATTCAATAATAAATTAGTGATTTACAAGAGAAAATTGCAGAGAAACTCTCCTAAGCATCTTAACCATCCTACTGACCTTCTTGGGCATGACAACCCCATCAGGCAGTCTTGTTATATGCTTGTGTGGTTGAGGGCACTTGTAAATTACTGACCTGCAATATATTTATTTAAATGAGAATCAAAATAATGTCAAATATCCACACAAGCCAGTTCTGGACCTTTAAATAAAAATTACTTACAGCACTTGATTGTTTATGATATTTTCCATCTCCTGAATAGGCGAAGTGAAAATTGAGGGACAAGCATCCCCATTACACAGAGAGAAATATCCGTTCAGTCCACCACTGCAATGGCATTCACAGATAAGAGAAATGTAACAATTCAAATAAATTCTATATCAAATGAAATTAGATATCAACATGTCACATTGATACAACAAGAAATGTGCCTTCTTTCAACTGATATAGCAAAACAAAGAAAACAAACAGAAAATTTTGAAAAATGCAACAAATATATTCATTTATTGGTAAAAAAAGTAACTGTTTGCAACTTTATTGGCAATAAATCTGTTTCGCAGAATTTTGTCTCATAGTGCTTTTAATTTAAAATGATGGAACTTGGCTGAGCTACTAGATAGTGTCAAAGCAGATTACCCATACAACAATATCTCTCGGAATAGTTTAAGTTTGAAAGAAAGTATATTGCATGAATGTGTAGGCACTTCACTAACAATGGAACATGGAATGCCACACTATTTGGACATACCTTGCATCAGGATCAACTATTTCCTTGACGTGAGCTCTCTCCTCACCCATAAGATGCCTGTAACGGTCATAGAAAGAAAAAATAGATGGGGCTACACGGTGACTGATAGTCACAAAAAGCAAGTCAAACTTAACCATATTTCTCAGTTTCTCTTCCTCCTGCCACCAAAAACCAACAAGTATGTTAGCATACTATCATATCAAAACGAGGATGGGTGAAGATATCATTTTTTATTGTAAACAAACTATGATGCTGGAACCAATCCTACTATTTTGCCGTGGAATAATAGAATAGAACCAATCCTACTATTTTGCCATGGAATAATAGAATAGAACCAATACCGTTAATGTGCCTTCAACCTTGCTGATTTCTGCAAGAAGACGGGCCTCATCAATGAAAGGCAATTTAGCAACACCCTGTCCATACAAAGTTATTTGAATTTGAGAAATACTGGCTACAAGCATCTATATTCATATAATCCAAATAGAAGACTAAAATAGGTCTCAAACACGAGGATAATCTTAGCTATTTACAGGTTGCAGATTATTTTTTCAAATACCTGCCATGCATAACGCTTTCCATTCATGTCCACCTCAAAATCTGTCACCAAAAAAACTATGTTCGTCAATGACCAAAGATTGCTAATCTCAGTTGGCAAAAGTTTATAAAATGAACAAAAAAAAAGGCAATTTAGAAAAGTAATTCTCACCAGGAGGATAAAAGTCAATTATAGGCGATTTCGGATCATTCATCAGTTGCCTGTACTGCTCGGGAAGTGCATTTGAACTTCAGAAGAGACAAAGAGTCAGGCACTATGTTTTAGAAAAAGACAAACAAGAAAACATTGCAATTGTTTTCAAAAGTAATTTTACCTTGCAGCTGGAAGGACTCCCATTAACTGATTGAGTGGTTTGAATGGGTTTCCAAGTTGGAAGTCAATCTTTAACTGATTGAGATCTTTAAGATCAGAGGCAAAGGGAGCATAGTGGTATGGATAATACCTAACAAAAACAAAGACACGAGTACATTTAGATATAAAATTTGCTTACAGTGCAGAATTGTTTGTTTTTGCACAAGTTCACCACGCACTGGTCTCAGATGCACTTTCAATATATCATTTTCAAACTAACTGGTGCAAGAATTCCGAAACAAATGCATAAAACATCTACTCATCAGTTATTCTATTTCTCATTTCCTATTGACCCATACTATAGATTAGAATGAATCTGTAATTATTAAACCAAATTAGCATGTTTCAAAAACAAAATAAGTTTACTTGTAATTACAGGTGCATAACTACAATGTTAAAAAATCTCAAAATACACTGTAGACAGGACACAAAATAGAAGCTTAAAGTTATAAAGCCAAATCCAAACTTTTCATCAACCTCACGGAATGCATAATCATGGCTTATAATGTTTCAAACAGAAATATGGCAGTAATTATCTTGTTTGTCAACATGGGTAAGCAAAAGGCAGAAACACAACCACCACAGTTGTACAGGCCCACACACTGCCATGACAGTGTGATACAACTCCAACTAAAATTATTTTTGAGAATGCTTTTGAGGGGGTCATGTATAAACATATATTCATTCTAAAAAGATATATAGGAGTTTTCATAGGGGTAAGCCATATCAAGTTACACTAGTATTTTTCAAAACTAAGACTCACCATTGCCATGAGCACACTCCTTGATAATAATATCGCATCACCCAGCAAAGCCCTTCTGTATATTTACAAACCTGTCATGGAAAATTCAAAAATAAGACAAATAAACCTTCACGTTGCAATGAATCTTGATGCCAGATAAACCTCTACACATGTCATTGAAAACCCAACAGAAAGCTCAACAGAAACTAATTATAAAACAACAAAAAATGTGTAGTGAGCCACTATAGCCATTATAAGCAGTAAAAACCCTCTACATCTTTTCTTAGTTTCTGTAAGCAGAAAAGGAACTCACAACATCTTTTACAAGTTCCCGTCGGGCTTCTTCTGTATATACTTCAAACTTTTCAGCATAGTATCTTTCCTTCCACCCAGTCTCTCCTAATTTAACCTGCACAAAAGCAAAGTTGTAAATTTGAATTCTATTATTTCCAGACTATTTACCACATTATCAATCTTTGTTTTAGTAAGATGTACTATCTTACTATCTTTTGTTTTAATATGAATGATGCTCCAAACTGTCACTGCAATCAGGAAACATACTCCCCAATTATTTCTTACAAAATAAGATTTCTAGTAATGTTCAAGGCTCCTTCCTACATCAACAAAGGAGACTGAAGTTCAAGGGGAATTACAGGCTACTACTGCTCAAGACAAATATTGACTGGATATATCAGAAAAAGCAAGAAACTAAATGCTTATGAAACTGCCGTTGAGCCACTTTTTCCACATATTACTGGTGAGGACCTCAGTCATAATGAAACAGCAGCATTTTAATTCTAAAGAAAACCTTGAATATTAAATTTTCAGTCCTGTAGCAAATGGGTAGTTTAGTTTTTGGATACCAACACAGTCCTATTAAACTTGAACAATACAAGTGGTAGAATATAAAAGTGTCAACAAGTATGATAAGGAGAGAGAGAGAGAGAGATAGTTTTACAGTGTAGCCGCTTGCCTGTGAGACAGTGCTCCACGGGAACAAGTCCCCTGCCCAATTTCCCCCGCTACCGTCCCAGGTACAGTACGGGGATGCAGGGACGGGAATATCCCATCCCCAATGCCGTTCCGAAAATGCAAAATAAGGAAACATCCCAGAAATGGCATTTCACGCAAAATAGGGGACTTGGGGATGCCGTTAGGTACCGGGGACACCCTAGCCGTCCCCTGACTGTCCCAGGTACCTAACAGAGTCCCCTCTTTCCAGCCAAAAAAAAACATCCGTCGTTTTGCAAAAAGTCACTTTTTTAATTTTTTAATTGCTGGGCAGACCCCACATGGGTAGAAATAGCAATTATAAATTATGGAACCCTATTTGGAGGCTAAAATGGTGAAGTCTTCTTCATTTCTTCATTTCAACCATTCTTGGCAAGAAGAAAAAGAAAGAGCTATATGTACACCATATTTTTACAATGAAAATATTTGAATTTTGTTAATTTGCTATGTAATCAGCTTCTAAAATGTCTATGGTGAATGGTTTATCAATGTTATGATATGCATATTTGAATTCTCTCTATATATATAAAAATTCCCCTATTTTTTTAATAGCCATCCCCTGACGTCCTGTCCCCAAAATTTTGGCTTTGAACCGTACCCGTACTAGAAACACGTCCCCGTCCCCTAAAACCTCCCCATCCCAGAAACTCCATGGAACATAGCTGTGAGAAAATTGCCATACCAAGAAATCCATTAATATAGCTGATATCAAGTCGGGATTTGAGAAACACCAACAATAGGAGGGATGAGAAATGCAAAGCAAAATATGAATCAATAATGATGTTCAAATCACCAGGAGTTCCTTGGGCATCAATGTTAAGAGTTCCAATAAATTTAGGAGACTGCAAATTTGGAATGAGAATGTAAGGTCTGGAAATTCAAATAGAGGAAACACAATCAAAAGGTGTACCTCCCAGCATTTATGATGGATTTAGTTTCCATTTCTGATACATAAGGTAGAGCACAAGTGGGCAAACAGATAATGTACTGCCAACTAAAATTGAGATTGAACACGACAGAGGTAACAGGTAATGCTGATCTCAGCTCCACAATGTATCTGTTTATGATTTCATCACAGTTACACATTATTATAGTTTATTTCAAGTAATCTAGTAGTATCTTAAAGAACCAATGATTTGAGTTTATCTAATATCATAATTTAGTAATGGATAACTATATAACACGGGCTTCACAATTCACTGTCTCACTTATTCAAGAACACTTATTATTAGTTAACAGAAATTACAGAAGATTCTAAGCAAGCTTCCACAACAAATAATTCTCTTTACAAACCTTGTCAGCTTCGGGGTTCTCACAGCTAAAAAGGTCTGACTTCTCACGTAACATGTTTTTCAGTTTTAATTTCAATTCTTCTTCATTCTCTTGATTCTGTTCCTGAAAGAAAATGCCAAATATAAGAACTTTAATATGAGATGGTATTGCAAAAAAATTGAACTCCACTCCAACTATCAATGGAACTCTGCATCTATCTGAAAAAAATAAAAAAAATAATAACAATTGGTTGTAGTTTTAAGTTCTAAATATATATCCCTAGATATAAACTCCTTCTAGTTTTATACAACCATTTGGGATGAAGTTCAAATACATCTGCCCAAAGATATGATTAATTAACAGCCATTAAAAATTGCATTACAAATGAGCTAAGGATTTCAAAGAATATTTGAGCACTGACCTTTGTGGTTTCATCAGCAATTTCCTTTTCAACATTGACAATTGCTGCAGCAATACTTGCACCTTGTTCATTCACTCTCCTAAGCTTTGCAGGCCTCCTAGATCCATCTGACTGATATGGAGATGGCTGAGAAGGACCTGCTAGGCGAGAGTTCTTATATGGAATGATTGGAATTATGGACTCGGGATCAACATTGGGTTTAAAATTACCCCCGTTATTCAACTTAACCTTTGTGCGCTTTCTTCTATCCATTTGTTTCTGCAGTCGAATAATCAAAACAAAATATATCGGCAATTTTAGCGCATAGAATTTTCTAAAATATTAGTTTGCAATTTTCCAACACATAATAAATAGAGATCAAATAACAGACAGTTCCATAAGTATAAACACAGAATGTAATACTTTCCTATCTAAGGTGCTATCACTGACCAAGATCAGATCCTTCAGAAAACTAGTCTAATTTATATGCATGATGCAACAGAGATAAAACAAAAAGTGGCTGCGCTAGTAGAAGTGATGTTGAACCAACTACATTTCCTTTTTCTGATATTTGATTAAATCATTTGAAAATTAAATATCCCATCTAAGACAACAGTACACATTCTTTGGTCTTCTGGGCACAATAACACAAACTCCCTAGCTATATATTTCTCAAAATGAATAATTTTTTTTTAACAAAACAGATAAACAAACAAAAGCAAACCATCATGTCAAGATTAGCTTATAAAAGAAATAAACTCATATTCATCATCTTGTCCATAGATTAATTTATGCAAGAACTCAAAAGCAACAAAGGGATGCACTTTAAACTAGGATGCCCAGCACCCACAGTTCAATTAAGTATGAAGTATATAATATGACATATTGATGACATCACCACAAATGTCACATTTAACTCGGTATATAGATACAGAAATGTAAAACGTTTCTCTATCTCAAGTTTGTAAACACAGAGCTAGCAATTAAACATATGCCTGTGAATGGAAATTCCTATAAGATGCCTTGTCATTGTGTGTGATTGGTTGTGTATTCTGAATACTTAACAATAAAAAACAAATGTGTCTTTTGAAAATAACGGTAAAAACATGACTAAATTAATAACTCAGGGTCAGCAGAAACAATTGGAAATACCTGATGTATATAAGATCGTTTTTTGAATATCCTGTCCTCATGTGATCCAACTGCCTGAATAAAATGCTCAACCCTGTCCAAATTGACCTGATCGGAAGAATGTTGCAAGTATTTTAGGGTAATTTAAACTACACTCAAACAGAAAGTTATACCAAACCCAACACGGTTATTTGAAAATCAGCGTGTTGATGTATAGAGATAACCCTCTATATAGACAATATGAACATTCACATATGATTGAATGTCAATCATTTTAAGAAACAAACACGAACCAAAGCTAGGTACAAAACAATAACACATGTAACCATACAATTGATTCTCCTTCATGTTGCAGCTTAACTAGATATAGTTCAAGCATGCAAATAGTCTGCTAAAATCCTGTCGCAAGTTTAGCACACCCAAGATAGTTCTGAAGTCAATACTTACAAGCAAACATGTAGACTGAACTTAAAATACAGTTCCCCACAACTGGTATCAGATGCAAAATTCTTAGAAGTAGGTTGACCAGTATTCTCTCTCAAAAATGTGTTAGGATAATAACAATCAAATGATATAAATGAAAACAAAAAAAAATTGGTTCATTAAATAGTGATTGTTTTTATCTTCATCCCAGGTTGCTTGAGACTCGGATGAAATAGAAATCATTAATAATGCCATTCTGGTGCACCATTAAGTCTAGCAGTTCTTTCAAAATTGAAACTTTGAAGAAACTCAGAGAATTACATAGTTTAAAAAATTTAATATGTTAACTGGCTAGAAATGTTGCAATCAATGAAACAATTACCTCGCCTGCATCTGTCAGATAGCCACCCATTGCTGTGAACTCTTTCTTGTACACAGCCATAAGCAAGTTAATTGCACCCTGCACCCAGAAACAACTATAAGCACTTCATAATTCAGGTTATCAGGAAGCAAAATAGAGCTATTTATGTTCACACAATATAAGATATCAAAATTGAGTTTTAAGAAATTTAGTGGGTTTTCATTTTTTTCTGTTTGAAAGGGAAATTGATGTATAAAATGTAGCAAAAACTAAATAATGAGCCAGTACATTTGCATGCATAAATGTTGTAAAGCAAAATAATCTTCATAACTGAAAATTCATGAAAACTTTGTAAAATTAAGCACTTGAATCCACTGTTTTGGGATGATTATATTTAATAAAACCCTGCTCAAACTCAATAAAGAGGTTATAAGATATGTTTATCTCAGAGGATGAAGCCACCAATAAGCTTCATAATCTTGACACTTTATGGATGGCCTAATCTAGTATATCCAGTTACATTGCCTGAAATAGCGCAATATGACCTGCCATGTTTTAAAAAAGGGAGTAACAGAGTGTAGGTTTGTGATGCCACCTTGCAGAGCTTGGGAAACCGGATGAATGAAACCAAAAGATTGATATAGAAGCAACCAAAACAGATTTTACACTTTTGAATGCAATAATTGGTCAACCCTTAATGGCGCGATGTGGGGCATTCAAAGTCACCAATCATAAGCAAAGAAGAGACTAGAGATGGCCCATAGAGTGAATCACATAAACAACATCCTTTAAAAGTTCACGGAAATAATGATGATGAACAATTGTATGAGCAAAATGTCAACTCAATTTTTCCAATAATTATAACCCATACTATAGCTGGGGTTGCCTATGAAGGAATAGCATGAGAAGCTAGACAAAGATACTAGAATAAAAGTGGAAGGCAGTGTCAAAAGAAAGTAAACAGGCGCTGTTGAACTACACTGAGATGTTTGTATTAAAGTGCTTCTCCATGCTGGAGTAACGTTCACCAGAGCAGGTAGCATGTGCATCCTAACCATTTGAATAGCCACAGACTATAATTGGTATGATGGTTTTTGTGTAAACTGGGTATCTTACTTCTTTATCTATTAAGTTTCCACAATCCATACGTATGAATAGATTAGTTTCTGGATTCGATTGTGTAGAATTTTTTTCATCAACTTTTCGGATCATACTACATGATCCATCATCAGGATGTCAAAGAGCAAGAGCAAGAGGACTTGAAAATGATGGATCATGTAGTATGATCCGAAACGTTGATGAAAAAAATTCTACACAATCGAATCCAGAAACTAATCTATTCATCTTACTTCTTGGTAAATGCAGGCCCCTTTGTCTATATGATTCAAATTTTCTAAAATTGTATGGAGATGTCCTTCATGTAATATCATGCCCCAGTTAATCTACTCTGAACTACTCTAATAGGCCATGTTTGTGTTGGTTTTCTATTGTATCTTATCAGAAATCAAAGAATCTGTTGTGCTTTAATTTTTAATATTTTATGAACACACTCTTCCTGAAAAGTGATCAGTATTTATGCAGCAAAACATATTTTTTTCAAAAAAAACGTAAAAGCTTATTTGTTATAAAAGGGAAATTGTCTAAAGAAAAGCTTAACAGAATAACAGTGTGAATCTTTCAGACTACAATCGATACAAACCTCACGAATTTCCAATGTAGGCATGTGTGGAAGGAAATCATTGCCAACAAAGAAACACATGAAGACAAAGTCATCAGCAAGCCGTTCAAAGTCAACCTGGAATGGAGGGTTTGGAATCCTCATGTCATACTCTAAATACTCCCGCAAAGTCCAAATGTGGAGAAACTGCCAAACATTCAAGAAATCAAAATAGAACTTCAGAATAATAAATACTAAAAACAACACTAATTATGGAGGGCCCACAAAATCTATTCATACAAAAGTTATACTCAATAAAACAAGCACTAGTGTTTACAAGTTAAAAAATGACCTGTGATTGTATAAACAAGTAGCTTCAATCTCAATCTGATATCAAAGAATATGACTAACCTGATAAGGCTTTTTAGGAATCTGTTCTCCACCCTTCTCATCAAAGTCCCCACTCTTTCTTTTTGGCTTGCCTTCACATACAGCTGCCATGTGACCTATCTGCCCACATATAAAGCATTTGTCTTCTTGTCCGGGGGTAAATACAACCTGAGATTCCAGGAAGAGAAAAAGGAACCATATCATAATCATCAAAAAGAACTGTCAATTGATGTCATTTGCAAAATTCATTTAAGGACAATTGCCATTGCAATGGAAGCACTTTTTTCTGTAAAGATTGAAGATGACAAGATAAACACCCCTCATGGGCAGCACAAGCATTAAAGATAACAGCAAACAAAACACGAAACAGGCATTATTGTTTGAATTAAACCTATCATATTATCAAGAATATCTTGATGACTGGTCATAATGTGACTGCAAAGTATTTTTATTTTGTAGATTGCCATTCTAGTGTTACACCAAGCACATATTAGTAAAGAATAGCAATAGCTTGGAAAAAAAAATAAAGGGAGTCGAGGACTGACCTCTCTTAAAATTGAGAAATGGATCTCATGAGTAGCTAGTCCTAACATTATTAAGTCAGCATCCTGTATCAATCCAAATGATAACATTTAAAACCAAATCAATCAAAAAAAATACAAAAAAAACATGATTCAATATCCAAAGTAGCCATTAAATTGTTATCACTTGGTACATAAGAAAGAACGTACCAAGCCATACAGACAATGTCGAGTATTTGGATCAAAACCTGCAAGGTTTCTTTGATCACGAATGTATGACATTATTTTATGCTCACCTTCACCCGGAACATTTGCATCAGACAGGATGACCTTCAATGATTAACTCAGAGATAATAAGAATGAATAAACCTTCAAAAATCATGTACAGAAAAGTTCAAACACGAGCATAACAAAGCAATATACTCTAAAGTTCTCTTAAAAAGGTCCAGAAACATATATAGGGGTTAAATATGTGTCTATTTATAAAAGTATTGAACAGAAATTAGATGAACATAATTACACATACCTTGATTTTACGCCAACCAGGATCATAGTTTAATCTCAAGTGTATATAATATTGAAGGGCAATGGACAATGTGGCCATAAATTGTGTGCCCGGAGTGATAACATTTGAGTCACATGCTTCAGACTTCTCTTTCAGGGGTATAATCTTACCCTCAGCTGCAAACTCATTTCTTAATCTTTCCTCTTCTGCCGCCTGATTGAAGTAAAAAGTTGGAATTATCACTCTTGTGCTATATCTTATGTTTTAATGATACACATATAAGGGATGCTTTGCATGAATCAGTGTCAACTTAAACCACACTCACCGCATCAGCTGCATCTTTTGCAGCTCTGAAACGCCGTGAACGCTGTTGATTCATCTTAGCTCTTGGTGCAACACCATCTGAGACAGAAATAAAGTCTTCATTCTCTTGATAAAATGCAGCTAACCAGAATGATGTATAAAATGTAAAATCGTAATGAAGTAGAACAGACAACAAAAGAGAATATAGTCTTACACCATATATGTTCTCAGAAATTAACATTAGGTTTAGAAATTATCAAGAAAACCTTGCCCAGCAATTTGGCTAATTCTATCACATTTAAAGCTACGTAATCAACAGCATGGTTACTACATTTGAAAAATTCAATTTGTTTGACAGGTCAAAAACTTAGGAAATCCAGAATTTTCATAATGATTCAGAATAGGGAAAAAAATTCAACAGTGATCAAAAAATCTGAACTGAACTGGACAAATCTGTCCAGTCCTGTGAGCATTTAAACCACCTCTATAGAACAAGTTAGTTTCTGTGTGCTCTGTCAAACAGAGAGCCCTATTACATATTCTAAAAACCATCTTAAAATTTAAAAAAAATTCAATATCAATACATTTAAAACTTGCAAGAGTAAGAACGATATCTACTTATATTTCAATATGCACCACCCAAAACTTTATCATATCAAAAGAAAATTTGCAAAAAGTATTCCAGCACTGAAATACTCACCAATTGCCATGTACAAAAGCTTTCTGGGTCGTACCATCACAAAGAGCCGATCTATATAATCAAACATGGTCTTGAAGACTTCATCATAAGTTGTTGGTGAAGGCTGCAAACAACAATGGCATTGTCAAACGGCTGATTGTAAGTAATGCAGCCTCAACTTAAATGGAACAAACTCAAGAATTAAGAACAAATATTTACAAATATAGCTACCAATTCATAATGTGGATATGTATAGATTGTAAAAAGTTTTATGCACTATAGTAGGTGCTTAAAAAGGTAAAAATAACAAGAGATACATACATTTACACTTTCATCAACACCAAATCCATCTAGCATGTTTTGGCTTATTTTGTGGTGCCCCTAAAGGCCTTTAGGTTGTACCAAATATCAAGTTGATGGTTGGGAATGGTGACCCAAATCATAAGACTATGTCCCGTCAAGCAAAAAAGGGTAAAGTAGCTATTGTGGAATCGTGTGATTCTCTAAATATAGGTAAACTAATTTGCAACGAGAATAGGAAATGGGTACTTCTAAATTATGAAAACAAAAGGATGTTCAACAGGGATGACAACAACAGGGAAGCATTAAAAAATAGGACATATTTACAAAGCAAACATAATGAAATAAGCGAGTGGCCTTAGTAAAATGGATTCCTTCAATGAAATTATACAGTTATCCAGTTGTTAGTAGACTATGCAAATTGCAACAGTTTAGGTAACTGAGATATTGTGGTCAAGGCCTGCACAACATAGAAACAAACTTTTCCAGCTTGAGTTAGTACAATGCAATTTTTGGGAAAAGAAAATGTAAAAAAAAATTATTGCTTTTTTGGACGCACCATGTGAACCATCATCAAGATGACTTGTATGTTCAAATTGTGGGCTACAGCACCTTATAAAGATAACTCTACCGAAATAAAAGAGGTCCATTGGTTTTATATTACAAGAAAGAAATAAACAAAATCAATTAGCCATTATAATCATTTGTTTTTGTGGCACTCTGACTCAAATACATTAAATGTAGAACTCCTAAACCCAAGGATACTATATTATTCAAAACATTTGAAGAAGGGTGAAGGCTTCAGGAAGACAATGGTGATTTGAATATAACCTTAAAATTTTGGGCATGAATTAAGGCTTGGGTTTGAGTCCCTAATGGCAACCTATTATCATCAAATTAGAATAGACCCTTGGCTATACAAGTTATGTATTATGTTTTTGACTGAGTGTGATACAAAATTATATATTTGTAACAATTAATTGTTTGTAATTGCTTCTTTCTCGTAATATAAACCCAATGAACATCTTATATTGCTGGAGTTATCTTTATAAGGACCCAAAGTCCATAATAAGATAAAGCCTTGTGATGGATTGCCTGGAGTAGTACAGAACATTGATTTCAAAATCTTCACATGTTTTCAATAAATTGGATGGTAATACTTCAGACGGTGGAAACCTTACATATCTAACTTTAAGCATTGCTGATATTTAACTCCTTGGGCTTCACCTCATTACCAAACTTAGGAGTAAAAAGTTAACTTTACCCATTGAGCTACAATGAGAAAAAGAATCTTTGGAGGTATTTGACTACAATAGCTCCTTTCGTACACATGCTTAGCCAACCCTCCTGTATGTTGTTTAAACATATGTTGAACGCCATATAAGGAAAAAGAGATTTTAGAAATGGAAGTTTAAAGATACAGTTGAATAAAACCAAAAGATAAAATGGCAAAAGGCAGGGAATGATATGTTCTGCCGAGGTCCAGGAGTTGGGGTGAGCAGGTGCCAGATTCAAACCGCCCCGCAATGTCACAAACATCATACAGCTGCAAAAAGAAAAGTATGGGGTTCGTTCCAACTTGTGAAGAGTTTGTGGTAGAACAATTGCTTTACAATACGATCCAAAATGTGGAGGTTCCAGCATGACAGCAACGCGACCTATGTTTGGAAAAGCAGTTACTCCCAAGCATACCCCACGCTTCATTAACGCATAAAATATTAAACTATCAACCTGCAACAACACCTATCAAATGGCGTAATTACAGTTATATCCTATCTCCCACACACTACACTGGGTTGTCGTATAATTATTATATCATATCCTCATTCTATCTCCCTGCACTCTACACTGGGTTGTCGTATAAGTATTCTATCATATCCTCGAATATATAAATATTGCATACTCACTGTATTTTTGGCACCAGAGCAGAAAACTCGCCAGATAAAATACATATTTTTTACATCAGATCCAGAGCATATAACGTTTCCTCTTTAACAGTATGAACTATGGCCATCCAGAGAAGAAAACCCGTCAAAGAAAAAGAACAAAAAGAAATAAATAAGAGCTTAGAATAAATACCCGGTCTTCAGGGTGAAAGCAGGGATGAATGATCCCATTCATGTCCAAGTAAAGATTATCGAACTCCATATTATTAGGGTTTGGCTTACTGGTATCAACTGGAACAGCAACGCCATTGATTTCCATTTGCTCTTCTTCTACAACGTCCACCACGATCAACGGATATTTGTCTGCCAGCCATCTGTAAAATGCAGGGACACCCATTTCCTCTTCTCCAAAGAAATTTTATAAAAAGGATAATAGAAAAAACCTCTTCTGAGAAAAAAATATGAAATATAGCCCTCCAAAGTTTAACAGGACAGAGCAAATTATTGGTTCCTAAATTTGAAATCCCTTCTGCCAGTTCAGTTCGAAGGCGCCGGGAATCTCAACCCATAACCAAAAATGAAAAAAAGGGAGAAAAAATGTTTTCGAAACCCTAGCTGGGATCGTTAGGGGAAAATAATTCCTCTCCTTGTTGTTAGCGTGATGGATATGCTCACGTTTATGTTAATACTTACAAAGCAAAATATCCGACCCACAAATATCTCCTTAGTCAATTCGGTGGCCCACAAAGTGTATGCCGGTTCACCTCATGAATTGAAACCCTAGTTAGAAGAGAAATTGAAGAATTTTATCGTTTACAAGGCTTAAGATATGGTTTAGTTTGGTTCAGTTTGGTTGCTGGAATTAAATAATGTTAGAATTGTCACATAGTTTTATTTGACAATTTGGAAGTTTTAAACCCAGAAAATGATTTTTGAAATATGGCGAACTATTTGGTTCAAGTGGAATTCATAATGAGAAGATGGAAAATGTTGTTTGTATGTGGATTTCAAAATATTATAAATTTTACTTTATCCCGAATTCCTATTTAAGTGGAATTGGAATTGATTTTCCAATTCCACCTATTTAGATGGAAGATTCAAATGCTGATTTTGGGGGTAAATGGGAATTAACAAATCCCTATTCCAGTTTCATGTTTTGAACACAAACATCAAAAATGTCAATTCCATGATTTGACAATCTCAATTCCAGTCTAATTCCACCAGCAAACAAACGGGTGAATTGAATAAGTAGAAGAGAAATTGGAGAATTTTATTGTTTCAAGGTTAAGATACGTAGCAGATCTTATCATTATTATTTTTGGTAACTCGAGTGTTGATTACTCGTCATTCAATTTGATAATAAATGATTTAATTTTTTTTCAATCATCATTTCATCTAAATTTTTTGTTATTGGAGAGTTTTCCATCTACAAAATCATTTTAGCTATAAGAGCATGAGTGTTAGACTAATCTCTTTTACTAAAAGCTAAGAACTAGGGGTATTTATTTTGCCAGATTCACCAAATTTATCTCGTGAGCTCATTAAGAACCTTTCAACTTCACTAGAAAACCAAGTGTCTATTGAACACCAAAAAATTTCAAAATAAGTTGTTAAATAATTTATGTATTTGACTTAAATATCTTTGAAAGTTTTAAAATCTGAAAAAAAAAAAAGAAAAAAAACTTTATGAGGAAAGATAGTTTATAAGATAGGTAGTAGATTTGGTTTGTTTATGTACCTTCTTGGGTTGATCCAAATATGAAGAAGGATAATACTACAGAAAAAAGTAGAATGGTAAAACCGGAAAAGGGTTAAATTAAAGTTAATTTTGATGGTGACTTAAGAGGGAATCCTAGCCCTTCTAGCGCTATAGTTGTTGTTCAAGATTGTATGGGGAATAGTGTTGCTACAGGGATGAAGAGGTTAGCAAATTATTCCAATAAAATGGCAAAGGTGCAAGTTGCATTGTTTGCAGTGTGTATGGCCAAATAGTTAGCAGTGAAAATGATTCATCTTGAGGAAGATTCTCAAAACATCATCAACGCTATGATTAAAGAAGAGGCTATTGCATGGACTTTGAATAAATTTATTATACCAATTACCAAAGTGCTAAATTCTTTTTGAGATTTCAAAATCACACACACTTGAAGAGAAAGTAATAGTATTGTAGATTTATTACAAATTGGGCAGTAGACCATATTATTGAAGTAGGAGATGGTATTCGAGGGGACTTTAGTAATTTGGAGCTATTAGAATGAGCCCTTGGTTACACGGGCTATTATATATAATGGCTTACACTTTGGTACCATTTCACTCGGACATGTAGTGGTGTTTTTATTAAGGGGAATCCTTATTATACTTTTAAATTTGAAATTTGAACTACAACCTTTCCTTTATTACTTTGTCATCCAACACTCTTAGCTTGGAGAAGGTTGAGGTCGATGGCCTTTGCTTTTTTTGGTGACTTGCAAGACATGATAGTCATTGGAGGTGTGTGGCTATCTCACACGATCCAAGTGTTAATGCTTCTTTACTATTACATTGCCACCTTCAAGCTATACTATCAAACATCATTTCTTAGTATGGTTCGAAGCTCCTTGAAAGATTGTTTTTTTATGGTCGATTTTCAAAGGCTTCCTCTAAGTTTTTAACCTATTAAAGTCTCATTTTCTCTACTCGTGGTGTTTTTCTCTACTTGGAGTGAGGTGGTGATTTGTGTCTTAGTGTTGGAAGCTAATTTCACCATCGAAATAGATAAATAGCAAGTAGCATTTATGGGTCATATTACTAAAAAATAGTTGAAGTATATCTTTCATTTCCATGATCCTCTATTTCTTTAGATTATGGGTCTTAGTATGGGTGAGGAATTCATATATGTAGAGCATCGTTATAGGGTCATTGTTGATATTGTCTCTATGTTTATGGCTTGGGCTTTGGAAGTTGGCACGATGAAGACACAATTTGAGTTATGAGCAAATGTGTAGATGAGGAATGGTTACATGGTTTGACAACTATAGTTGCAGATGTGATTCCTAGAATTGGCTTTTAGACTAATAAAGGGGCTTGGAGAGACATAGAAGGGATTGTGGGTGGTGTGCACCCTTTCATTGTTTGGAGCGCTTTCTCGATGCAAGTGTTGGATGGATGACACAGAAGGATTTCCTGCGCTAGCATGAAAAGTTTGTTCACTTGGAGGAGGAGGGCATTGCATAGAATTGGCACCCAATGTCACTAAATGACTACTAGTTTAATGACCCTATTGTGTATGGGCATCATTACTCATTAGACAGGTGAACCTTTGATTTCTCCTACTGTGATTTCTTTGTTTTGTTTATAATCTCTTGGGTTTTAGCATAGACTATTTATAGTCAATTGTTCTAGTGGAGTTTTGACAAGTGAATTGTAATTGTATATGTTTGAGTTTTTGGAGATGGTCTCGGAGTTTTTTTATTGAAATAGTTATGAGTTTTAGGTGTAGTTGGGATTATTCAGAACTAGCTAATGGTTGTGGCCATTGCCTAGTTTTTTGGGTATGGTCTCAATTTTTTATTGTATGTATCAAGATAGTGATCATAGGGGTGTAATTGTCATCCTACACTAGTATCTAGTTAGATAGATAGTATTTGGTTTACAATTTAGATAATTATTGTATGCAAAAAAACTTTATGTTATTAATATAATAATCTCTTATTAATTTTTTTTCATTCAATTTGACAATGAATTTTTTCTCTCTCCGTCATATATTCACGAAAAAAAATATAAAATAAGTAGTTAAATTATTTGTGTACTTACTTAGATGTCTTTTAAAGTTTTACTATCTAAAATAAAATAAAAATTTACTATTTCAATTATCTCGTAATTGTAAAAGACACGTACCTTCTCTTCTCCTACCTATCTTGGTGTTTTCCATCTGTGTGACTTTATCCTCATAGATAATGACAATATTTGGTCCACAAGGGATATTGACCTCTAGATAAGTATTTTTGATAGTTCAAAGTGGGCCTAAATTTTTCTTGGTAATATTTATTATTTTTCCATTTACATGCATTACTTGCATGGTTATGTGGCTTTAGTCAAATAGGATTGTGACATGGTTAGAGGACACACAAAGGGAGTTGATTTGGACATCAATATTAGTAAAATTGGCCTAAGATGTAATATTATACTTCTGAAAATTGCATATGCATGCCCTTTATCCATGTGTTTTGGGCTACTTTGGTCAGAATATCTTAAATGTAATAATAGTTGTACAAGTGGTGTTTTCTTGCATGAATTCAGTTCAAAATGTTTTTAGATCTCAATCCATCGTCACATGTTCTAAAAGATTTGGTATTGATTCTTAGATCATCCATTTATCACCTTGGATTAGATTTGCAAAATGCACACTTAACTAGGTCACTTTTGCAATCGTGGATCTCAACAACAAACTTTTAAATTTTAAATAAAAAATAAATATTGTTGACATTTTTCCACTAAGCATTGTGAGTTGACATAACATAGTTTTGTGTTGTTGTATTTAAGGATATTTATTTGTTCATTTTGAAGTCACCTAAAAATATACTGAGCACATCTAAAATTCAACTTGCAAACAAGAAAAGGAATATAGTAGCATTATTAATATATTCTATGAGCACACATCATTCTAGGTGTATCATACTTTTGCTTGTTATCTTGAAATATTTTACTCAAATTCATAAGTGAACCTCGTTGAGGAGAATATGACCCTCACAATTTAATAGAATCCCAAAGGTGTTCCTAAACACCACCAACTTTTACATGGATTCTAAATATTAGAAGATTGAAGTAATGTTACCCCTATTTTTTCTTATAGAAATTTTAAATATTTCACACTTCAACTTGACATACATCTATCAAATTGCTTTCTCAAAAATCATGTTAGTACTTCAAGTCATCTGTAAAGATTATTTGTAATCTTGTCTTGATAGAGTCGAATATATCAATGGTTAGTTTCAATGTTGCATGTTTAAGAAATGAACCTAATAATCTTAAGTTATCAAATATGTTTAATAAGGTGAGTTTTTTTTTTTATAGATTGTTTAATAGGGTAAGTTGATACTAAATATCTTATTTGATTAAATTATGAATATACAGGAAAGAGTATTTAAAGTCCTTATGGGAGAATGATGTGCATTCCTCTGCATAAGAAGTTGATGGGTTGCAGTTCTAGTTGTAATGTTTATGTTATATGCATGTTGCAATTTTATGTTTGTAGGTCCCTTGACAATTTAGTGGTTGAAGTTGTGAGTTGAATTTTATTGACAATGAGGCTATCTATTAGGACATGATCCAAGAATGCTCCACATTGCTATGAAATGTTGTTTCTTAGTGTGTGGCTTGGTTGACATCCTTATTATGTTCATGTAGTTTTTTAGTTTGGAATTCATGTGTTGGTTTGCTTCACAAGTGAAGTTACATTATTTTATTGTTTGACATTGTTGCTTGCGTTAGTCTCTAGTCGATTGTTTGGATTATCTCAATTGGATTATGATCTTTCAATTTGGATATGCATTGGAGATCTAGTTAAGAGGTTTTATGGGTCTTATTGTGCCATGTGGATATTGCATTAAGTTTTTTACATGGGAGGATGTTCTTGTGCTAATTAGTTGACGTGCTTTGATGCTTTTCTGCATGTTGCATTTGATGCCAACTTAAGAGGATATTGAGTTGTGTGCAATTCATTGGAATTAACTTAGGAATATTTTTTTGTGATGTATTTAGGCCCCATTTATCTTTTGAGGTTGACTGTAATGAGTGCAGTTGTTCATGGTGGTCGAGTATATGTAAATAATGTTTATTCCTACCCTGTCTAACCTAGTCAAAGGTGTTGGTGATAAAGTTGATATAAATAGTTGAGTAGATTTTTTTTTAAAGTGTAGATTGAGTATGAATGAATAGAAGTGTGAATATCAATTGTGATGCTCTTTAACGATCATATTTTTCCGATTGACAGAGTTTGACACAATGAATGTGTGAGTTATTTTGGCACGATGTTGGTCACTTGACAAAGTAGTCAAGGATGGTATCATGATAAGGAGAACTTATTCAATTTCATTCATCATATTCCTCCATATGCTAAAAGGTAGTGAGTCCCTTTGGTAGCTTGTGCAAATTCTCATGTTGCCCTCGAGTTGTACGCTTTTGTTTGCAACTACCTTTGTATCTTGCCCTAGGATTGCATGTCTCATTGTGCAAGTCCATGTATATTTTGCTAAGGTTGTGTGCCTTAGCCCACGTGTCCAAATCAAGAGCAAAGAACTTCCTTGGCCTCTGGCCTAAAACACTATATTTAGTTATTTGTATAGTGAGTGTGATTCTTGTTGTGGTTTTGTCCACATTAGGTTTTCCATGTAAAAATATAGTGTTCATGTCTTTTATGTTCATTGCATTGTCCTTTGATGGTTTTTTGGATAAAGATAATTAATACGTGTTTGTTATAGAAATGTTAGAGTATTAAGGTAGGTCAAAGCAATAAATAATGTTAAAATATACTTTTGAATAAGAGAGCCAAAATAACAAAATACAATAACACAAATATTTAACATGGTTCACCCAATACGGGCTACATCCACCAAATCAACAATCATCCACTTCTATTTATTATCCAACAAAGAGAAAATTACAATATGATATATTTTACATTACATAGCCACTTATTTACAAGTCTTTAAGGTAGTTTATAAAGGTTGGTTTACATGTCAAAATAATAGTCAAATCCTATATTAAATAATAGGCAATTTTGGCTTTGAGGGTCCTACCCCCCAACAACCCCCAAACCCATATTGTGGCCTCTTCTCCTAACACCCCACCGAGAGGGTCATTCCCACGAGCCCCACAAGAGGCTATTCCCTCTTGCACTCCCTTGTTAATTAATTTTAGGGGGAAACATAGCTAAAAAAAAGTCACCAAAACTTAAGCCCAACAACATGACAAATACCAAAATTGACTGGACAAATAGCGTTGCACTTGTAGCTCCCACTAGACTAACACACCTAAACTTGGATTGTTTCTGATTTCCACTAGTATCATGCTCAAAGGCCAATAGAATTCAAGTAGGAAGTTAGTTTCTCTCGATTTACTATCTTAGTCAACATATCTAAAGGATTCTTACTAATGTGTATCTTCTCCAAATTTTATTGTTCGTCCTTTAAAACTATGTATAAAATGGTTTTAAAGTTGCATATGTTTCATCTTAGAGTGAAGGGCTAAGTTCTTCACAAGATTAATGACATGTTGACTATCACTATACAACATGTTATTCTCATGTTTCTTGCCAAATCTCTCCATAAACCTTGTTAACCAAATCATCTCCTTACTGGCCTCAATAGCAACAACATGCTCTACGTATGTGCTGGATAGTGCAACAACCTTTTTCAACCATGAAATCCAACAATGAATATCCTATTGTGCTCCTCCTACTATCAACATCTTTTGCTAGACCTAAATCAACATATCCCTGAAGAGTAGAATTAGACCCTCCAAAACATAATGACTATGTAGTAGCACCTCTCAAATAATAAAGAATCCACTTTACCGCATTCCAATGCTTTTTTCTAGGATTATTCATATACTTGCTCACAACTCCCACTACATGTGTAATATCTAGCCTCGTACACACCATGGTACACGTCAAGTTGTCAACTGCTAAAGAGTGTTTAACCTTGGACATATAGTCCATATCTTCTCGTGTCTTAAGACACATCTCCTTAGTCAATTTAAAATGACTAGGCCAATTTGTACTAACTAGTTTTGCATATTGCATCTAAAATCTTTTTAACAAATTTTCTATGTAATCACTTTAAGACAATGTTAATGTGTAATTTTTCCAGTCTCTAGTTATTCTCATTCCAAGGATTTGTTTTGCTACACCCAAATCCTTCATAGAAAATGACTTTGCTAATTTATGCTTGAGCTTGTATATATGTTATATATTAGAGCTATCAATATGCATATCATCAACATATCGACAAGATAATTTACCTACCATTGTCTAATCTTGTTAAATAAACACAATGTTCAAAATGACATCTATTGTAAGATTTTTTATCCATAAAACTATTATTTTTTTAGTATCATTGTCAAGGTGATTGATTTAGGCCTACAAACTTTTGTTTAACATGCACACTAGGTTATCCTTACCTTTGACCTCATAACCCTATGGTTGTTGCATATAAATCACTTCTTCTAGATCTCCATGGAAAAAAGTTATCTTATTTTACATTAAATTGCTCAAGATTTGAGTCTTTTGTAGCCATAAGACTTAAAATAGTTTGAATTGAAGTCATAATAACAACATGAGAAAATATTTCATAAAAAATGATACCTTTTTTCTATGCAAAATCCTTTACCACAAGTCTGCCCTTATATCATTTCTTGCCTTTGTGTTCTTTGTTTAACCTAATGTATCATCCTAAAAGTTAGCACCCATTATCAAATACTTTACTAGGACCTATTAGACCCCATTTTGGTGATTTTGAGGTCTCAATGCCCATTATACTTGATCCTACCAACCCATCCGTTCTCCCCTACTTATTTTTGTTTATCCTCACATCCCCTTCAAATTCTAGCCCATTTTCTAGGATACCGAACGCCAATGGCCTTTTGTCCTAGGCAATTGGGGCCCAAATTTTGTCCGAGATCCGATGTCAGAGTATTAGTGGAATTTTTGATTATGTGGTAGGCCTGGATCATTTTTTAATCCTGAAATGATGGAGTAAGTATAAAAATACCTTTTCTCTCCTCATTTTGCATACCAAAACCAACTCAAGCATTTCCAAATCAAGATATTAATATTTTCAAACATTCAAGAGCAATTGAGCAGTTGGTTTCAATATTTGAAGGCAAGTACCCAACATCAAGATCTCCAAGTCTCCTTTCTTCAAGATCATTCATGTCAAAGGCCATCTTCTCCAATTGAAGCAAGTTTCTCTCTTGTGATGGCCAAGTAGATGAATTTTCAATCAAGCGAGAATATTCTTCCTTCATTATTGTTCTCTCTCTTTCTTTGCAAGTGATTTTCAAGCATATCAACATTCAAGATCTAAGAGTGGCATTCATAGATATATGCATTTATGAGGGCATCCTTGATTTTACATCACATTCCAAGGTAAACTCTCTGGATTTCAAGTAAATTTCAAGCATCTTCATGGCCATGAGTGATCTCTACATCTGTGAATCAGGGTGTATGCAAGGAACAAGTTACAAAGCCACCAGATTGATATAAAAAAGATCAGACATAGTTGAAAAGTCACAAAAAACTTAATCAAAATTGCCTAGTATAGAATGCCATTGGCAATATATCCCCAAGTATATAATGAGTTTTGGCCTGCCCTTGTCATTTTCAGCTCAAATTTCACCTACAAGTCAGATTTGAGCTCTGCTTTCCATTTCTATACTTTTATGTTAACTGTCTGTCTATATCAGTTTGTTATTTCTATTTTTTTGTAACTTGTCTAATTAATCACTTTAATCACACTAGTACTTCATTTTCATTTCATCAATCACATATCTTAGCGAAGGATCATTGTCTCACTTAGCATTTGAGTCTCCTCTTGAACCTAGTGGGGCATCTTCCTTCTAAAATGTGTAATTCATGAAAAGGAGAAGTGATTTTACTTATCTATGTCATTGCTTCCCTTTTCACCATATGTATTTTTTGTGAGCCCAACTCATAACATTTTCAAAATTGATTTGGTGTTTAGATATACTTTATATGCATTACATACCTTTCATTTTGGTAATCAAATCTAGATCTACTCTGAAAGTTAAATACTTTCCCGACAAAGGCTAATAAGCACAGAGCAATACCTTACATTGAACAACACTGCAAGATACACTCCATTTTTCAAAACACATTTTTCCTTTTTGACGAAGAGCATAACACAATGAAACTTAAAAAACTTCCTACCTTGTCGACACAAATGCTATTAAGTATTGGGGTATCTCAAAGAAATACACAAAGCTTATTAAAATCGACAAATTGTCTCCATCCAATACCTCGCCAATTAGAGAGTTACAATACCTCACAAATTTGAGAGTAATACTTGCATTGCAAGCACAACTCTAGTCATGCCTTGTCCAACTTCATGTAGAACATCACATGTCATTACATAACTTCATAGCAACACCAAACAACATCCAAGCGAAACACCCAAAATTTAACAAGTTTCTGGCAGCATAAGACGAAGGCAACATTCTAGGAACATAAACACACAATTGCCCCAACCTCCCAGGTCCAACAACTTGTCACATTCCATCTGCCAGAATTCGATAACTTTCTAGCTGCGCGAGACAATTTCCCAATGGTAGACATTTTTTTAGAATGAAATGTTCAAACAAATAGCCTATCGGCTAAACTAGCATTTGCACCAACAAGGTGCAATGGTCACGCCAATAGTAAGATATGGTATAAATATTATACTAATAAAATAATATTTAAATGTTATAAATAAGCTTTATGTTAAAAAAATGAAATTGTGGCATGACGAGGAGAAAATCTTGGAGTTCCTTGAATCAAGGAGCTCTGCACAATGGAAATAGGTCATTATGGAAACCTCTTATGCTTATGTGTAGGCCTAGGGGATGCATCAAGGCCAGGGGTGTCACCACAAGTTGGGTGGGGGAGGGTGTAGTGGCCACAAATTTCAAAATTTTGTCGAGAGTTCAAATCACTATTGAGCTTGACAACAATAAAGGCATATAGATCACTCTGGGTGCGCAACAATCCAAGAATGAGAAGGATCATAATCTAATGGATGGAGTGAACATATTGAATAAGGCATGATCGATCCCACGGGATCTACGGTGATGCAAGTTACCAATAGATATGGAGATCTTCAGCAAGGTACCCAACGCAAATTGATAGAGTACTTCCCCCATATAATACGAAGGTTGTCTCCTCGAGATGCAACTTCATATATCTTTATATATTTCTATCTATATCTATCCATCTTTCTATCCCTATATCCCTCTCATTTTGTCTTTATGCATATCATTACTTATTCTCTCTCCTCTATCTATTTCTCTCACACTCATATACACGTATAGTCTCCTTCCCCCCTCTCTCTAACATGTATAATGTTGTGCATGATCTCAGATTCTAATCGAGTAAGTTTTCCTTTTCCATGTTTCAGATCAAACTCTATGATCCAGAGAAATATAACTAGACAAAAGAAGGGATCAATTTCAGAAATCATGCAAAATAATAGTTTAAACTAGGAAAATCATATGTTTACAATGTATAAATTATTAGGATAATAAGCAAAAAATGCAAATATTAACAAACAAGAGAGAACACAATTACATAAAATTTAATGTGGTTCACCCAATCCCTGGGCTATGTCCACCAACAGCGAGTCCAATATCTTTATTATTATCCAACGATTACAATCTGAAACCTGCAACTCAATACCACCGCAGGAAGCTACAATAATCCCTCATACAATGAATCTTAAACCCTAAGCCCTTTTACAAGTATTTTTGACATAACCGAATTAGGGAAAAAATACTCCGACTAATAGAAAATAGATGGCCGACACTTTACAATATTATTAAGTCATTCTTAGCATTGAGGGGCAGCGCCCCTCGACCCCACCCTGGGGCGCTACCCCTTAACCCCATCAGGGGCTCTGCCCCTTGACCCCATGGATAAGTCTAATTAGGCTCTACATACATAACAATCTCCCACTTGGAGACTGATCAGACTCCACAACAATATCCTTCCACTTGGAGACTGATCGACCAAAAACCTGTAGCTCCCACTAGAATAATGAAACCACCCTGGACTCAACTATTCTTTTAGTCTGTTCAGTCTAGAAGACCAACCGAAGCTGAACAAGAATTCAGCTTCTCCCTTGTGACTGCCTTTGTAAACATATCTGCTAGATTATCATCTGTATGTATCTTCTCTAACCTTAACTGTCCATCATCCAATACTGACCGAATGAAATGATATTGTTATCCTAATTTTCATGTCCATGCAAATTTGGCTAACCTATTCCCAGGTCCCTATTTTTGGCCCTACCAAGCACTTTGCAAAATTTCATGGCCTCACATTTTGTTTCCTAGTCTCTGCAATTATTTCAAGCCCCTAGTCTGCAGGTTTAAAAATTCATAAAACTAGCCGTTACATCCGAAAATTCCAAAAGGCCCTAAAAACCCTAAGCCTTTGTTCTAATTTGTAGTTACTTTATCTCGGCCACTTAAGTCCCCTTTTTAGCATGTGCGCTTTAATCTTTTAGCCTAGTCGCCAGTTCTCCTTTTCTTTCCGGCGGTTGTCTTTTCTTCCCGCGACTTAGCAAATACAATGATTCTCATAATAGCTGATTGTTTCCCGGTCATTGAAAAATATCCTGTGACCTAGCGAATGTTAATATCTCTTTAGTCGTGTGACCACTAAGTTCTCCAGTGACGTTATCTTTTATTCGGCGATTCTGCGAACGCCTTGTTCGCGTAATAGCCCAAAGTTTGGCAGTTAATTCCATAACAGTCAGCAATTCGACAGGCGGTTAGCTTCCCTTCAGTCGCATGGTCACTCAAATCTTTTGGCGATCTCAGATAACCGAGGGTCCCAGTTAGCAAGATCTACGGTCAGCGTGTGTTCTCAAAGGTTTGTGTCAAAGCATCAGATCATGCGCCGACCGTCGATCTTGATTTATTGTCAGAGCTTCCTGCAATGGGTCTTTATGTGCTGACGTGCTCACATCCGATTGGTCCACATAGCAATGACTTGGATGCCGCAGTGGGACCGTGTCAAAGGACCTGCAAAGATGTCAGAAAGATGAAGATTGATGGTTAGCGTATCTTCGCGAAGGTTTGTGTCAGAGTATGAGATCTTGTGCCAGCCGTCAGATTTGCCAAAGTGTTCAGACTTGTTAGTGGGTTCGGTGCTAGGTTAGGATGAGTTACCGAGTCCTTATTGGTCAGAATAAAGAGATATGTTAGGTGGTCCCAATGCCGCGTATTGCTGACATGCATGCTTTTGATTGGCCGCTGAATGATGATGAGGATTTCCAGGTGGACTGATGTGTCAGTGGGGTCCCGGCTTAGAAAGGATCTAACGGCTAGCGTATAAGCGTAAGGAATATTCTGGGGCTATAAGATCATGCGCCCACCGTTAGATCAGTATCTCAAGCAGTGGGTCTGATGTCAGAAAGTTACAACGTGTATTCAAAATGGCGCAGTTTGATTGGTTGTTTGGTATGATACGTGGTGGTTGTCAGTGGGCCTGTGGGGTCAAGGCTTTCTAAAGAAGATAAAGCGTGATCAGATCTCACGGCTGTTGTTATACCAGAAACTTAAGATGCTTGATCATTATCGCAACAGTATAGCGACAGCTGTTCGATGGTGTTCTCAGGGATGTGGGTCCAGCGACTTGTCAAAGATGCTGATTTGCTCATTTTTTATTGGTCACTGACTTCCACAGTAGCATTTGACTTGTCAGGAGGGGATTTTAAGTAATTTTTTCAATGCATCTGGGTCGTTCATCTACCGGGAAGATTTCGCATTGACGGCTACATTTTAAAATGACCGGGCTAGCCGTTGATATTCAAATTTAAATGTTTCTTTGTGAAGGCTTTGCTAGGGTTTGCATTTTGCGGCCATGCACGACCAATGGGTAGCTGGAATTGAATTCCTTCAGATAGGGATGGTTGAGAAGATGATAAGTAGACAATCTGATCATCGGCGCCACGAATTTCACAGGGTACCATGTCTTGTTGAAGCTTTAATGAGCTTGTCGCCACCTTTTGCAGGGTTAATCATTTTAAACCCAGGTATCATACCAGGATCAGATTTGAAGCCTTCATGGCTTAGTGGAGTTGCAGGTGGGTAGATGGATCAAGGTTGTTGTGTCTGTAGGAGGGCTCAGTACAAAATCAACAAGTAAAGATGAATATCTGATCGGTTGAGATATTTGTAGAGTTACATTGATGATCAGAAGGACACCTAGGGTTTGATATTTTATTGTAAACCTTTGTAACCCTAGTTAGGTTTTTGACTCTTGCTTGCGTGCAAGAGTATGTATATATTATTTTGGAGCCTTTAGTGCTCAAGAGAGTTGGACAATTTGTAGAAGAAAATTCATCTTTTCTTAAAGGCCATCTGTGGTATTATTTCTACCCTCTGGCTCATACAGTTGTATTTCTCCCATTGATGATTCAAATATTGCAGAGGTATTTTGTGACAATCCTTCATGTCCCTATGCTTCCTTGTTCAGATTATCTCTTATTGGATCAAAGTATATGCATGTTTTCAGTGATTATTTTAGGGTTCCTGATCCCTCTTGCTTTCTACAATTTTGTCTGTTACTGTGTTTGATTTGATTTAGATGTTCTTGTGGGTATACCTCAACCCCCTTAACAGTCTTGTCTCAATCCTACACCGAGTTGTAGAAGTGAATGTCTATTTGCAAGTCATAAGTTGTGTCTTATTCTCAGGTGTTCTTATGAAATACTTATGCAAGCCTATTCAGTAAGTTGTGACCTACTAGACCTAAGCTTTTCATTAATTTCATTCCTACATACTGAGATCCAAACCCTAGTTTCGGTGCATCACCTAGTAGGTAGTTTTCTTTTAATTCATTTCCCTTACAAGAATTCCTTCTATCCCTTTCCCTCAAAAGATTTACTTTCATGTATAGAAGCAAATTAAGGTGATTATCCAAGAGGAACCAGCCTAGAACCTGGAGGTCTCATCTTAGTTAGCATAGGTCCCACAACCTGGAGATGATTCCCATGTTATACTAGGTTATCAAGACTACAAGAGCTTGAGACAAGGGTGCAAACTTAGTGTATAATAGATATCGCAACTGCATGTGCTTTGTTTTTTAGTGCAAAGCATAATTCTTTGCAAGATGAATGACACTCTAACTATCTGGATACAAATAATTATTTGCCTGTGGATGTCCCAATTCTTCCATGAAGAATTGAAGCCATATCATCTCCTTGGCTGCCTCTGTAGTAGCAACATACTCTGCCTCTGTAGTAGATAAAGCATTGACCTTTTGTAACTGAGAAATCCAACTCACTATTATCCCACCAACAGTAAATACATAACCTATAGTACTCCATCTGGTATCAATATCTCCTGCCAAATCTGAGTCAACATAACCATGAACAATAGTAGAAGAGACCCCAAAGTGTAAACACTTATTAGATGTACCTCTCAAATATCTGAGAATCCATTTGACTGCATTCCAATGCTCAATCCCAGGGTGACTCATATACCGACTAACAACTCCCACTGCATGTGCAATATCTGGCCTAGTACATACCATAGCATACATTAAGCTCCCTACAGCTGAAGCATAAAGTATATTGGACATTATTGCCTCTTCTTCTAATGTCTTTGGACACATTTCTTTAGTCAATTTCAAATGACCAGGCAAAGGTGTAGTGACAACTTTGGCATCCTTCATGTAGAATCTCTGCAACACCTTCTCAACAGAATCAGCTTGAGATAGAGTTAATTTTTTGTTCTTCCTATCTCTGTAAATTTTCATGTCAAGGATTTGTTTTGCTGCCCCCAAATCCTTCATAGCAAAAGATTTTGCTAACTGTTGTTTCAACCCCTTAATATGATCCATGTTAGAACCAGCTACAAGCATATCATCAACATATAAACATATAAACACAATGGTCAAAATTACATCGAGTGTATCCATTCTCATGCATAAAAGTATCAAATTTAATATACCATTGCCGAGGTGCTTGCTTCAGGCCATATAAACTTTTCTACAATTTGTACACTAAACTCTCCTTACTCTTGACCTCATATCCCTGTGGTTGTACCATATAAATTTCTTCATTCAAATCACCATGAAGAAAGGTTGTTTTAACATCAAGCTGCTCTAAATGCAAATCTTCAGTAGCCACAATACTTAAAATAGTATGAATAGAAGTCATTTTAACAACTGGAGAAAAAATCTCATCAAAATCAATACCATGTTTCTGTGCAAATCCTTTTACAACTAATCTGGCTTTAAATCTTTTCTTACCTCCATATTCTTCTTTCAACCTGTAAACCCATTTATTCTGCAAAGCCCATTTTTCTACAGGTAACTGACATAAATCCCATATTTGATTTTTTAGCAAAGAGTCCATTTCATCTGTCATTGCAGACTCCCACTGAAGTTTTGTATCCACCTGCATAGCTTCATTATAACATTCAGGTTCACCAACATCAATTAATAAGATATAATACAAAGAAGGTGAAAATCTATCTGGAGGTCTACTTAGCCTTGTTGACTATCTAACATTCACTGGGGTGTGTGGTATTTGTTGTTGTTGTTGTTGTGGAGCATAAGAAATTTTTGGAACATTAGCATTTGGAATGTCATCCAGCACTACATAATCATTTTCTTTCTTCTCATGCTGCTGCAACAGATCTTTGTACAACACTTTCTCATTGAATATGACATCTCGACTTCTTATAATTTTATGATTTTCAAAATCCCAAAGCCTATAACCAAATTCATCAATGCCATATCCAACAAATACACATTTCTTTGACTTAGCTTCCAGCTTGGTTCTGTTTTCAGAATCTATAAGTGCAAAAGCTTCACAACCAAAGGTTTTGAGAAAAGAATAACTCACCTTCTTACCATTCCATGCTTCCTCTAGAATACCACAGTCCAAAGGAGTGGAGGGGCCTCTATTGATTAATAAACAACAGTGTTCACAGCCTCTGCCCACATATTGTTGGGCAGCCTAGCATGCAACCTCATACTCCTTGCATGCTCCATTATTGTCCTGTTCATGCGTTCAGCCACTCCATTTTCTTGTGGAGTCTTTGGTATAGTTTTCTATCTACGAATACTAGTAGAGGCACAATAATCTTCAAATTTTTTATTGCAATACTCACCACCATTATCAGATCTGAGACATTTTAATCTTTTTCCAGTCTCATTTTCAACCAAGCTTTGCCATTTCTTAAAAGTTTCAAATACATCAGATTTCTGTCTAATGAAATATATCCATACTTTCCTAGTTGCATCATCAATGAATGTAACATAATATTGAGAGCCACCAAGGGAAGATACCTGATCTGGACCCCATACATCTGTATGCACAAGCTCTAATTTTTCATCTTTCTTTTCCTTCCCACTCTTTACAAAACTGACTCTCTTTTGCTTTCCATACACACAACTTTCACCTAAATCCATATTAACACATTTCAAACTTGGTAGAGCTTTCTTTGAATGAAGTAATTTCATACCTTTCTCACTCATGTGCCCGAGTTTGTTATGCCACAATGCTGTTTCAGAATCTCCAGCTACTGTCTCTTGTTCTACCTGCTCAACTGCAGCAACTGTTCCTGAACATTCATTTTTCTCAGAAATAATTAAAGTAGAGGGAACAGTATGACCTATACAAAGATACAAGGTGCCTACTTTCACACCTTTTGCTACTACTAAAGAACCTTTTGAAACCTTCCAATTTTTATCATTAAAAGTAACTATGCAACCCTCATCAGTGAGTTGCCCTGCTGAAATTAAATTTCTACTCAGCCTTGGAACATGTCTTACCTCTTGTAGTAGCCAATGATTCCCATTGTGCAACTTAATCTTGATTTTCCCTTTTCCAACAATTTGACAGGGTTCATTATCTCCAAAATAAACTAGCTCAAAATCCCCCTAGACATAATCAACAAAATAACCTCTATGGGGTGTAGCATGAAATGAAGCCCCCGAATCTAACACCCATGAATCATCAACATTTTCTAAAGACAAAAGAAAAGCATCCTCTTCGGATTTGTTACTTAACACATTTGCCTCCTTGTTTCCATCATTTTTGTCTCCTTGATCTTTCTTCCGAGACCAACAATCTTTTTTCTTATGACTTGGTTTTCCATAGTACCAACAATCATTTGGCCCTTTGGATTTAGACCTCTTTCCCTTTGATTTTCCTCTTGATTTCCCACGATTTCCAGAGTTGTTTCCTCTATCTCTTTTTCTGCCTCTACTTTCTGCGTTTAATACACTACCCGATGTGGATGCCCCTGAGCTTTTCCTATGAATTTCCTCACTCAATATAACACCAACAACATCATCAAAATTTAGGGTATTTGAACCAAAAATAGAACTGCTAACAGCCATTACCAAGCCATTCCAGCTTTCTAGCAAAGAACACAAAATCAAGAGAGCCCTAACCTCATCATCGAAAGTAATTTTAACTGAGGTTAACTGACTTGTAACTGTATTAAACTCATTCAAATGATCAGTGACTGATCCACCTTCTACCATTTTCATATTAAATAAATGCTTCATAAGAAATACCTTGTTTGAAGTTGAAGGCTTTTCATACAACTTCGTTAGGGTGTCCATCAAATCTTTAGCTTTCGTTGCTCTAGTAATATTGAATGCCACCGATTGTGCCAGGCATAAATGAATACTCCCTAGTGCCTTCCTATCCAAAATATCCCAATCTTCCTGAGACATTGCTGCCTCTTTCTTGGCTATTCCCTCTAATGGCCGCCATAGATCCTTCTGATAGAGATAGTCCTCCATTTGCATCTTCCATAACTGAAAGTTCTGCCTATTAAACTTATCAACCTTCAGCCTACCCTTGTCTACCATTTCTCCCACTTAACTGAGAGACTCTCCCACTAACTCATGAGACCTGCTTCAGAGAATAGATGAAAGAACAAATGAAATAACCTCACTCTGATACCACTTGTTAGGATAATAAGAAAAAAATGCAAATATTAACAAACAAGAGAGAACACAATAACACATAATTTAATGTGGTTCACCCAATCCCTGGGCTACGTCCACCAACAGTGAGTCCAATATCTTTATTATTATCCAGCGATTACAATCTGAAACCTGCAACTCAATACCGTCGCAGGAAGCTACAATAATCCCTCATACAATGAATCTCAAACCCTAAGCCCTTTTACAAGTATTTTTGACATAATGAAATTAGGGCAAAAATACTCCGACTAATAGAAAATAGATGGCCGACACTTTACAATATTATTAAGTCATTCTTAGCATCGAGGGGCAGCGCCCCTTGACCCCACCCTGGGGCGCTGCCCCTTAGGGGGCCCCACAAGGGGCGTTGCCCCTTGACCCCATCAAGGGCTTTGCCCCTTGACCCCGCCTGGGGCGCTGCCCCAGGACCCCACAAGGGGCTCTACCCCTTGACCCTGTGGATAAGTCTGATTAGGCTCCACATACATAACATAAATTTGTTATAGTGTGTCTTTGTATGTATGACTTGGTTCATATAGCATCACCAAAAGTGTCAACAAAAATATTGTCCTTCATTGACATGAGGACTTGGTTCGCATCTCTCATCCTTTATGCTTGATGGATATATAACCTCTTCTAAAATTCTCATTTTGGCATAGGCAGGGAGGATGCTAGAAAAGCTTGTATAATTTTGTTTTTGACCTTCCAAAGTAAAGAAGGTTTACAAAAGCCATAGTATCTGCAAAAAAACTTTATCTTTTGCACCATATGCTTCAATGAAAAAATAATCATAGGAGTATAGTTGCAAGAGAAAAAAAAAGCTCACAACCCAAGACACTATGCTATTACATCAACATGAAAGACAACCATTCCAAGAAACAAAATGACTTGCATAATGACAATGATATTACATGCAAATGATAATCATTAGGTAATAAAACCTCAACCCAAGTTAAGTTGTTTGTTTGTGATTGTGTAAGTTTTTTTATGCTCAAAACTTATACAAATAAATTTAGAAACAAACAACTTAATCTCATGGATTGTGGAAACTTAATGACATTGATTGACACAAACTATAATATATAGAAATTCATAGTTCTACTTATAAGAATTTATATAATAAAAAACAAAATTACTATCACAAATATACAAAGCCATTCTTTTAATAAATCAGAATATCATAGAGCTAAGATTGTAATCAAGAGATAAACAAACTTATTCAAAATTGCTTCTGCATATTGATTTTCATATAGCATAAAGTTGCAACAAGTTCTACCTTGAACTACCTCCATGCATATGTGTCGATCATTAGAATCATCATACTAAAACACCCACTTATCAACCACTAAATCATCCTCAGTTTCAACTAACTGTATGTCCTTATTTTCATCTTCTCCTCTCTATTTTCAACACAAGGATTCTTCTTAACAATGTCAGTGTATCTCCAACACTTGTTGAACATGGAGAAGAAGACATACACACCTCCTCTTTCCTTAAACACATTAAGTTTTACAATGACAAAAAAATTCTCAAAAACTCTACCCTAAAACTTGTGAAACATGCATCTATTGAAATCCAATAGAATAATAACAAAACCCAATAACTTGGAAAGCTTGATATAATTCCTAGCTTGAAGAAATATAGGAAGATTTCTCAAAATCACACAAAACATGTTGCTCAATTCAACATAATCAAGCCACGTGGGCACAAAAAATCTTAGCTCCTCTTCTTAACTGATACCTCTTTGTGAACACATTTTCATAAGCCTTAGTGTGTGATATATTCTTACCCACTGCCAATGAACATGACACTATGAGAAGACTTTGACAAAGATTATGTTTTCAGGGATATCACCATGTGATTTTGCACATTTTGCCACTTGATACAAATTGTTTTATTTTGTGATGTAATAATGCATACAATACTTCACCATATAACACCAATCTCGCCTTTTGTGCCATAAAATATAAAGATTTTGAATCTGTGGGAATTATCCCTCAAAAAGGCTTCTCTTTCATTGTATGGAATTTGATAACCTACAATTTCACCCATAGCTACTACCCTATTTTTTTCTTGTATTTTTGACACACCCAAAAAAGAAAATAGGACAATGCAAAGAGAGCTACTAGATTACAATGTGTAATTTGCCAAAGAGCATAAAACCACTAACTCCACTCCATTTTTGAATTCCAAATATCAATATTATCTCTTAATGTAATCATATTTTCACAACCCATTAGAATATAAAATGTAAGCTTGTGGTTTTGTTGCTAAAAACACTTACACATTGAAAACCATAAGCTTACATTTTATAATATTATCTCTTGTATCAAAATTTATACGAACCATAACTATTTAATTACTTAAAAAAATGGATCTTATTTGTGAAAAGAGGGTTTAATATAATACATAATTGTCCATTGTTTACATGTGTTAATACTTCCATATTTCCCAAAAAATTTGTCTTGCACATAATAGGCTTAAATAAAATAGCATTCTTTAAACATAGTAATAAGGAGGTTCCAAAGCTATTTGTGAGAGTTTAACAGAGACTATATAGAGAGGGCTTAACAAAAAATATTTTATTAAGAGGGATTGGACTTTAAAAAGGGAAAAGAAGCATTCACATCTCTATGTTAGTAGAGGAAAAATCTTCCAAAAGTTAACAATTTGCCCTGAATACAAGAGCAAAACTAAATTAAAAGAAGACATAAGTTAAGTCTTTCATTGTACACTCTCTAATTCAAAGTATTATTGCACATATTTGAAGGAATCTACTACATAAAGGCCTTGGATAGGACCAAGGATCCTTTACAAAATAGAAAACAACCATTACATGGAGTGAATGATCCTCTAAAAAACATTAAACCACATTGAATATAAGAGCCAAACTAAACAATAAAAAGGTCAAATCCTTGACTATACCCTTTCCAATCCAGAGAAGTATTACTCAGATGTGAATGGTTTGATACATGAAGGCCTTGGATGAGATCAAACATCCTCTACAAACCCCCCAAAAAAACTACCATTGCAAAAGGGTGAAACATCTTCTAGAAAATAATAAATCAACCTACATACAAGAGCCAAACTAAAACCAAAAAAACCAAATCTTTGATTGTGCCCTCTCAAATTCAGAGAAATATTGCTCAAAGCTAAAAGAATCCAATATATAGAGGCCTTGGATGGGGTCAAGAATCCTCAGCAAACCCCCCCCCCCCCCCCCCCCAATAAAAAATCATTGCATGAGATGAAAGATCCTTTATAAATAATAAAATATCATGCATAAATAACCAAACTAAACTAAATAGTTTAATATTTGATTGTACGCTCTACAATTTAGAGCATTCTTACTCAGAGACGAAGGAATCCAACCCCAAAAAATCAAACATTCAATTGTGCCCTCTCAAATTTAGATTAATCTTGGTTAAAGCTATAGGAATCCAATATATAAAGGTTGGATGGGTAAAGAATCCTCTGCAAAATTATAAAATCTACCATTGCATGAGGTGAAAAACTAGTTATTAAACAATAAAATACCATGTATACAATAGCCAAACTAAAATAATATTATTGATAAAAGCATCAAACTGGGATCTCCATCGGGATTATAACCACATTTTCCAAGTATATGATACATGTATCAATCGTCAAGCCAGTCCATGTGGAAATGCTCTTCTACAACATGAAGCCGAGGAATGTGGAAGGCCTTGATAGTTGTCCATTGCAGACCAGCATTCTCATCATAGATGGCATGCACAAGGGACTTTAACTCACTGGTGTATGCACCCAAAAATGGTCGCCTAGACTTTGGGCCCCATTTATTTGATTTATTGATCCTGAATCAATTTTATCAATAATCAATATTTTCAACATTATCAATTTCTTGATTAAATCTTAAATTTGATCATATATTGGATTTTTATCCTGTGGGCTAACCATTTTATCCTAAAGTTTTTATTTATTCAAAAGGAATATTTCCTCCCCTTTTAATAAATAAAAAGCCCCACCTTTTCCTCTTATCCTAAGTTGCACAAATAAAACATTATTCTTATTTCACAAAAAGGAAAAAAGTACTTTTTGTCTCATATGAGGCTCAAAAGTCAACACTTCACTCTCATTGGAGGATACTTGTGCACATGGATTGCTCCTCTTTCAACCTTCACTGCCGATTAAGACTTTTGCCTCTTAATCTCAATGGTCCGTTCCTTTGCATTTCTTATAAAAGGAAAGCTCTCTCCTCCATTTTCATATCATGTTTTTGAATACTAATCTTATGCTGTAGGAATTCTTGAAGACTTTTGGAGTTTTTGGAAACCTTATTGTCCTTAGTCTTTCATTCTTGCATTTTAGCTTTATTTCATAGCTAAGTTTCCTTTGATGCAATAGATTTAACTCACATAGCTTAATAGGAGGGATTTGTAACACTTGTTCTTTCCATTTCATAGCTTAGTTGCATTGCATTTTCATTTCTATAGACTAGTTTGCATTGCATTTTCATAGTGATTCTTGAGGATATTGGCACTCTTGCCCTTGTCCTCATTTGAATCTCTTGTTGTGTGGTTGACTAGCAAGGTCACAAGCTTGTAGCTCTAGCTGAGAGCAAATACATCATAGTCCCTTGCAACTCCATGCATAGAGAGCTATGAGCCGCTTTGTGAGGCCTCATTCTTGAGCAACCTTGCATGTAATGGTTCATAGAAGTGCACCATTTTAGTGTGTACATTTTTGGCGCCCACCGTGGGGCAAGACAACTCTGTTTTGTCCTTTTTTTCTTGCATTTCTACTGCATGTTTCGACTGTTCTAATTTTTTTTTGTGATTTTCGTGCGCTGTCTGTACTTTCATGCGTCACTATCACAAAGTCTCACGTGAGCTTCTGCACTTCCTCGCGCGAGTTTCTGTACTTCCTCATGCGGGCCTATATTCTATCTCACGCGAGCTTCTGTACTTCTTTGTGCGGGCCTGCATTCTATCTCGCGCGAGCTTCTGTGCTTCCTCGCGCGGGCCTGTGTTTTGACTCGCACGAGCTTCTGCGCTTCTTCGTGCGGGACTGTGTTCTGTCTCGCGCGGGCTTCTGCACTTTCTCGCGCGACCTTTGTATTGTCTCGCGTGAAATTTTGCGACAGACAGAGACCAGAATTCCAGATTCATCAGTTTGCTTGTTGTTTTTGACTTTTTAAAATTTTTTTAAAATTTCAGCGTTTTCAAATCCGTGCCTCTGGAAAACGGGCACCCATTTTTGAGAAATTTTTGCAAATGGTATTGAAAATATAAGTGTGATATATCGTTGGAAAGGTCTTTCCGTGCCTAATCCAACCATGATGGTTTCATTTTCAGATTTTGTCATTTGATTAGTCATTTTTTGCAAATTATTTGATTTTTCATGTGCTAACCATTGTTAGATTTTGGATTTTGCTAACCTTGTGGGCCTAACTAGTTGTGGTTGTAGGTGACTTTGCTTAAGAAATTTGCCAAAAATCGCATGTCAAAGAGGGCTACTAACAATTTTTGCAGGGCTGCCCAAAAAGCATAAAAATAAAAATAAAAAATAAAAATTTGCTTGTGATTTATTTCCTTTCAAGTGTGACATTCACTAATTGTATTAGGAACTTTAATACCTTGTGAAAGGGATTTTGAGGTGGTAGGAGAAGTATGCTCTTCACCTTTAGGTGAATCAAAAAATCTTGACCCATCTTAAGGTTTTGGAAGCAAGGGAGTAATTGAATCTCTTTGCTTGGTGTGTTTGGGAGAAGTTTTTGAGATAGGGGAGTATGCTCTTCACCCTTGAGGTGAACCAAAAACCTTGAACTTCAAAAATTATCCATTTTTGTTTAGTTTAGAAATCCTTTAGCGGGCCTGCTCTTGAGCAATCAAGAGAAACGACCCAAGTGGGGACAACCTTGTCATCATTTTTCTTGGTGGCGAGTGATTCCAACTCACTATAATCTCAAGGCTATCAAGGACACAAAACCTTGGTAGATGTAACACTTGTCTTCATTTGATGTGAGTAGCTCATGGGATTGCGACCATGGGGAAAACATTGAACAAGAATGCTTAAGGTACTCTTGAGGCCGCGAGGTCCTAGTCCTTTATGAGGAGCAAGAGGGGTGTTATGAATGGAAATTCTTATTAAGAACCATAGATAGAAGCCACCTTATTTTAGCCGCTTATCTTCTTAGTGCAAGGATTGATCCAAGTGGTTTACCCGGATCACCTTAAGATACTCACCATATGTGTTCCTTTGGTTGTGTCTTTGACACTTCCATGACAAAGCCAACATCTATTGTGGGTAACCACTTTGTGTGAGGCGAGGGGACATCAAGTTGTGGGCTAAGTTGGTAAGTATTGAGCCTTGACCTTTTAGGATAGATTTGTTTGAATTGTTTTCGATTGTGCTATACCAGTGTAAACGTTCTCAACATACAAACAATTGGTAGCATTCATAAGGTGCTTTTTTATATCATAATTGATTGTCTTGGCAAGGTTGCTTTTGCCCTTGCTATAAGTGCTTGAAGACACGTTTGATCCCTCACTGTTTGCAAACCTGCCAAAATCCTGCTGATATTGTGATTGAAATCGAAAACATCAACCCTCAAACCGAAAATTTTGATCAAACAAACCCAAAAATGCAAATTTTACATAATTCTAGTCAAAGAGTTAAGCAATTTTGCAACAGTATCGCGTCCTTTGGTGTGAAATATCGCGCGATACTTCGTGGGTCCTAAAAGTATTGCCTTCTTTGAGAGGAAATATCGCGCGATAGTTCACCCCAGATAGACTATCGCCCGACCTGCTTGGTGTTTATCACTCGGCTATTGTAAGGTCTATCACCTAGTATAAGGCGAAGTATCACCCGGTTGTAGGTGTATTGCCCCGGTAGCCCGGAGTATATCACTTGGTTAATTTCTGTTATGCTTGCAATTTGATCAGTTTCAATTGTTGTTAGTCAGGTTAGGTCTTGGAGTAGGCTTCTTGCTCTGTCGTTTGAGACCTATCTTGACTCTAAATTTTTGGTTTTAGTCCTCTGGGATAGCATCATCTGATTTACGAAATCACTTTGGGAATAATTGTCAAATTAGAGGGCCATTCTTGGTGCCAAGGTTCATCTCTAGGATTGTTAGCTACATTCTTGGAAAATTTTAGTGCTCTTATTGTCCAAATCGCTTTCATTTAAATCTTGATTTCAATTATATTTTGGCCTAGTCCAACCTCCTGGTTCAAAAGTGCAAGGGTAGTCACCCTTTGATTTGAAGCACCTCTTTGACAGTGTTGGTAAAGCCCCTTTTCTATCTTTTCATTTCTCTTTGGACAATGAGGACTTTGATTATCCTAGTTTGGCACTGAGACTTTGAGAGGTCACTTTATCATTAAGAGTATCTTTCTTTCATGTCAGTTACGATAAGGTACCAATTCAATCAAGGAAAGCGACCCCCTATTGCCTTTAGCTAGTTACCACCCGTTAAGACTCGTCGACGGCATAAGGGAAAAGGACCCCTTTTTGATCAATCACCTAAGAGTGAATCTGAGGTTTGTTTTAATCAAAAAACTAATCCTAGTGAAGTGAGCACCTCTTTTGTACCACTTTCATCAAGCATGGACATGAGTTACACTTTCACTCGACAACAAAGAGAAGCCATGAATCAAACTCTTGAGGATATCTTCCAACGGCATAGGAGAGAGTACGGTGGTTCTTCTCATGCTAGTCCACCCGGGTCACCTCCCAACAATGCGAGGTATTTTGATGCTCACCAATGAGCTGAGAGACATCATAAGCAAACTCACTCAGATTCAAGGTCACAACACGAGGACCAGAACAACGAATCTAGTGATCACCACATAAATGCAGCCAATGCAATAAGGCATTCGAGACCATCCTCTCCACTTAAAGATACCTCTCGATATGCAAATACCAGATTAAAAAGCATTGAGAGGGAGAAGCAAGCCTATTTGGATGAACAAGCCGCAAAAAAGAAGAAATTTAGACAATTAGAAGAAGAGGAACGTGCATTATTGGACATAAGGAAGAGAGTCACCCAAGAAGAAGAAGATAGACTCTATGCACAACAACTCCAAAGCCAATTCAATGGGAGGGGAACCAATAGTGGGACCAACTCACCCCCATCTACCCCTTCGCCAAGTCCTAGAAGAAGATCAAGGACACCCTCACGATCCTTGAGCCCTAGAGGAAGAAGGGCTTCAAGATATGATCATCATAGGAGATGATCACCTCATAGACATTCAAAGCAACCCTCCCAACAAGCACATCATGGCTCACAACATGGAGGAAGTTATGCCAAATTTGATCATATGGATTTTATGACTATGCAACAAGAACCATCCTTTCAAGCATATGTAGAACAATATGTGGAACAAAACAAGGATCAATTCCTAGAAAGCCTTATCAACAAAGGTGCTAAAGTTCCATATGATTTTGACATCCACCAAAAGATTAAGAAATAGAATCCTTCAACCAATGAGGTGATCATGCAAATGCAGAAGGATATAGAAAGGATGAGGGCTCCTAAGAGCATATTTAATTTGGACTCCATATGTCCCAACCCTATAGACAAAAGTGTGGTGATGATTGAATTTCCTAAGAAGGTTGAGTTCCCAACTTATGACAAATATGATGGCATTGGTGATCCTCATGACCATGTTAGATAATTCTATATAATGAGCTTTGCCTTTCATCATGAAGACTCCTACTTGATGAGATTATTTCCAAGGAGTCTCAAAGGTCAAGCCATGGAATGGTTCACCAACCTTACTCCTCCAGTGAAGACATTTAAAGAACTTGTCCAAAGATTTATCCAACATTTTGCTTACAATTTATCTAGGTCAGTCACAATGCTTGATTTGTGCAAACTCAAACAAAGTCAAGGAGAACCTTTTGTCACCTTCTTGCAAAGATGGAGACGGTTATGCTCGAAGTATCCTAGGACAATTCCTAAGGAGGAAAGAATAGACATCATTGTGAGCAACTTAGTGCCGGAGCTAAGGTATGAGGTCAGGAAGATCCCATTTAATTCTTTTGATACCATGGTAGAAGTGGCATGTCACATAGAAGATGTCCTAAAAGAACAAGGGATTTTGGCTAAATCAACTAACAACAACAATAGCCAAAACAACAACAATAATGGTAATAGGGACAAAAAGAACTCTTATTGGAATAAGAATAAATAGGTGGTCAATGACAAAGTTGTTGACTCACCACAACCTAAGAATGAAGGAGTTCTTAATCTCTCCAATGTGGTACAAGCCATGAAGCTGCAAGCGTCCTCAGGACAACAAGAGAACAAACCCAAGTATCAAGGGAAACCTAAGAAGGAAAAGAGACAATTCACCAAACTTGGGGACTCATATGCAGACATTTTCAAGACACTAATTGCTCATAATTTGGCACAACCTCAGGATCCTGCCAAACACTGCATACCAGATCCTAAACCTCATTGGTGGGATGAGAAGGCCTTTTGTGTCTTCCACAATGGAATTGGACATGATATAGAAAACTGTTTTAGACTTAAACATCTTGTCCAAGACCTCATTGAAAGTGGACGATTACAAGTTGATGGTTTAACTACTAATGCGGATCATAAGGCTTTTAAAGAACCCTTGCCCAAATATGAGAAAGGAGAGAATTCTAACAACAAGCATGGCAAGGCTGCTATCAACTATACATACACAAACACTGAAAATGTTATTAACATGCTTGAAGTGGCTGATAATAATATCAACATGATGAGAGGGAAAGATCCTTATGGATATGATGTGGATTCAACTCCTATGCCTGATGAAGGACCCGTTGTGGTGCTAAGAGGTCCTCACTCATGAAGGATGCCCCAATCCCTCAATGCTATTACTAGGGGTCAGTCTCAAGCTCCCATTATTATCAGAGGTCCTAGCTCTAGCAAGTCTAAGCAGCCCATATCCAAGGGTGTTCTTCCTAAATCTGTTGTTGGTCCTGATTCAAATTATAACCTTATTGACCAATTACAATGTACACCAGCGCAGATATCTATTTTTGAACTTTTAGAATTATCCCCTAAGCATAAGCGTGTCCTTGAGGATGCTTTGCGAGCAGCCAATGTCCCTAACAACTTAGATATCGATCAATTCTAGAATATGGTCAACCATTTGGCTAGCCCTCATTACCTCACTTTCTCAGAAGAAGATGACAAATCCATCAGTCACCCACATAACCTGGCCTTACACATCGAAGTCATGATCCATAAAACCCGTGTTAGGTGTGTATTGATAGATGGGGGTGCGGGGCTCAATATTTGTACCATGAGTTTGTTGAAGGCTCTAGGATATTCTGAAGTAGTCATTGACACAAGGAAAAAGATCACAATCAAAGTATACGATGAAGCAGAAAGAAGTTCTAAGGGATTGGCCATTTTGCCTATTCGCATTGGTCCAGTAGAAAAGGATATCTTATTTCAAATTGTTGATGTTGGTCCTTTAGCCTACAACATTTTGCTAGGTAGGCCATGGATTCACGAAATGCAAGCAGTCCCATCAACGTATCACCAGTGTGTTAAGTTTCCCCATAATGGTGTAGAAATTTGCATACCTGGAGATAGTGCTTTGTCAGTTAATAATATTTCTGCTGGATCGCATGTACCTTTGAATAGGGAAGCTGACAGTTCTAGTATTTCACTTGAACAATGTAAGCAGAAGTTTAAGACCATAGATCTTGGGATGGGAGATTATAAAATTGATTCTTTTACAAAAATGCCAATCTCTCCTAGGTCTTATGGGAAACCATAAACCTTCATCATCAGCAATGACATTATTTGAAAAAATTTGTTGAGTCTTCAGTTCCTATTCAGGAAGAGAAAGAGGAAGTTGCCGTAAGAGACTGGATCTATCATGAGGAAAAATACCAACACAATGAGAACTTTGCTCCTTCACCTAAAGCTTATGGGAGAGGGTATACATTGGTTAAGAATATGGGTTATCCAAGATATGGTCCCCTTAGCCATAGGTTGGATGCTAAAGCTGAGCCTCTTAACCATGCTCTTTTTGGATGAAAGAATAAGTCAACAGTTGGCTTAGGTTTTGAAAATAAGAAGAAGAAAGGTGTCCTTGTCCCAGCTGTGACGGACAGTGACAGTGATTCAGACTACACACCTGATCTTTCTAATCAACAAGACATGTCTGATGATTGGGTGCCTTCAACAAATCTCCTTTGGGGAGATTCAAAAGATTTGATAATTGCCGGTCCTACTATCCCAGCTGTGACGGATAGTGACTATATGAATGCTAGATTGACAATGGAAAATGTTGCTAGCCTAGCTGCGACGGATAGTAACAATGCTGGCATTAGAGAAGGGGAAACCTTTCCCAACCTTGAGGCTTCTACATCATGAGGCCCAAATGATGATTCAGAAACAGACTCACATGAGTTTGAATGGGATTCACTTTCAGATGCAACAGTTGATTTGGACATGGATGTTGTCCATACATATAGTATTCAACCCAATGCGGCCAAAGAGCTTAGTGTAGGATTAGAGGATTGTACTCCTCGAATTGCCTTAGTGGATGAAGCTTTGTTTGGTAGGATGAGTCCTAATTCAGGTATCTTAGGAGAAGACTTGATGAATCCTGATTGTATGGTCACCAAAGATAACACCTTTCACATAAATAACATTGAACCAGTCATTGACCTACCCCTTGTTCACTATGACCTAATTGACTGGTCTCAGTGTCATCAAGAGCCTAGATTCCTCACTTTTCAGAATGATTACGAAATTGCCTGCTATCTGAATGCTCTTGAACCCGTGGCTTCTTCCACTAGTGAACCAACAACAAGTATGATGGAGCCTGATATTAAGTACCTCAGTCTAAAAATAAAAGAAAAAGAAAAAAAGAAAAATAGGTCTGATGGTGAAAACCACTTTGTGGCGGTATCAGAACCAAAAATAGTAAAAAGAGATGACGCATCTGAGGGTGAAAACCTCTTTGAGGCGCCTAAGGATGGGGTACTTAATAACTTTTCGAGTTATTTTCAGGACAGATCATCAGTATTGATTGAGACAACAAAACCAGTTAATTTGAACACAAAAGAAGCTCCTCAAATAATTCATCTCGCTCAGTCTTTATCAGAAGAAGAAACCAAGGCATATATACAATTCTTACAAAAGAAGAAAATTAATTTTGCATGGACCTATTCAGACATGCCAGGGCTTGACACAAATCTCATAATGCATCACTTATCCATAGCTCCAGGAGTCAAACCAGTGAAACAGAGACTCAAAAAAATGCTCCTTGTCAAAGCAGAATTAGAAAAACTTTTGAGAGCTAGATTCATCAGAGCCATCGACTATGCAGAATGAATCTCAAACATAGTACCAGTTTCCAAACATGATGGGTCCATTCGTGTATGCACAGATTTTAGAGATTTAAACAAAGCATGCCCAAAGGATGATTTTCCACTTCCAAACATTGACATGATAGTGGACATGACAGCGGGCTATGAGATATACTCTCTAATGGATGGTTTCTCAGGATATAATCAAATTAAAATAGCTCCTAAAGACCAAGAGAAAACAACGTTCACATGTGCATGGGGAACCTATTGCTGGAACGTCATGCCATTTGGGTTAAAGAATGCAAGAGCAACATACCAATGAGCTATGACCACAATTTTTCATGATATGATGCATAAGAACATGGAAGATTATGTGGATGATACCTTGGCTAAATCAAGAAAAAGGGATGCACACCTTCCTGATTTGGAAGTAATTCTCGATCGCATGGAATAGTTTCAACTCAGATTAAATCCAAAGAAGTGCACATTTGGTGTCACCTCAGGCAAACTTTTAGGATTTATAATATCAGCAAAAGGTATAGAGGTTGATCCCGAAAAGGTCCAAGCAATTTTAGATATGCCACCTCCAAGAAACATTAGTCAGATGAGAAGTCTTCAGGGCCGACTCCAGTCAATTAGGAGGTTTATCTCATAGCTGGCAGATAGAGCACAACCCTTTAATAAGACGCTGCATAAGGGTGCTTCTTGTGTATGGAATGAGGATTGCCAAAAGAGCCTTGATCAAATAAAATAGTATTTAGCTAATCCTCCAATTTTGATGCCGCCTATTCCTGGGAGACCATTGATTTTATACATTTCAGCAACAAAGTCTTCCTTGGGTGCATTGTTGGCTCAATTAGATGATACTGGGAAAGAAAGGGCCATATACTATATCAGCCGTACTCTAGTCTCTTATGAGATCAATTATAATAACATTGAGAAGTCTGGTCTTGCAGTGGTGTTTGCTTCTCAAAAGTTGCGACACTATATGCTTGCTCATACTATACATTTGGTTGCAAAAATTGATCCTCTTAAGTACTTGCTTAGTAAGGCTGCTCTCACGGGTAGACTTGCTAAGTGGATGATGGTTTTGACTGAATTTGATATAGAGTACGTTGAGAGAAAGGCCATAAAGGGGCAAGCTATTGCCGATCAATTAGTTGATTTCCCAATTAAGGATAGTATGCCTTTTCAAGTGGAATTCCCAGATGAACACATCCTGTATATGACTACTCACACTTGGAAAATGTTCTTTGATGGTTCCCACATGCAAAATGGATCAGGTGCTGGAGTATTATTTGTCTCTCCGCATGGGTACAATATTCCAAAGTCTTACAAACTTTTATTCCCATGTACGAATAATATTGCAGAATATGAAGCTTTAACCAATGGATTGAGAATGGCTATAGAATGGAACATAACAAAGTTACATGTCTTTGGGGATTCTCAGTTAATCATCAACCAAGTCAATGAGGAGTATCAAACCAAAGATGATAAATTGATACCCTACAAAAAGATGGTTGACTCATTGAGACGCTACTTTACATTTGTGACATTTCAACAGATCCCTAGGATGGAGAACAAAGCTGCAGATGCTATGGCCACATTAGCTTCACTCTTTCAGTTGGAAACACATGAATCAAGATTTGAATTCCTGGTGGAAGAGCTACACCATCCCATATCTGACTCATCTGAAAGTCATGTCATTTGTACCCTCGTCACACATGAATCTTCCCGATATGGTGCTATCTATTCATATCTTTGCGATGGCATCATCCCCGACACATTCAACCGTTCTAAACACCGAAACCTCATCCGTAACACCTCTCGCCACACCCTTATCTCTGGTGATTTATATAGGAGGGGTTTAGATGGGACGCTCCTTAGGTGCTTGGAAAAGGAGGAATCCGACCAAGCATTAGTTGACATCCACGAGGGCATTTGTGGTGGACATTCTAATGGTCTTGCCATGGCTCGAAGGTTGCTTAGGGCAGGGTATTATTGGCCCATGATGCAAATAGATGTAGTAGCCTTTGCTAAGTCTTGTGAAAAATGTCAGAAACATGGCAACCTGATTCATGCTCCAGGTAGGGAGCTGATTCCTTTTGTTTCTCATTGGCCATTTCAACGCTGGGCCTTTGATCTAGTTGGGTAGATTCATCCCAACTCATCAGGTAGATGTAAGTTCATTATTACTGCCACTGACTACTTCACAAAATGGGTGGAAGCTGTGCCACTTTCTATTGCTTCAGGGAAGACTATCTCTTTGTTCATCTTGAATCATATTATTTTCCGATTTGGAGTGCCTTCTGAGATTATCACTGATAATGGAGGTCAATTCAAGAACAAGGACCTAAAGCATTTATGCAAGAAGTTTAAAATTAAGCAACATTGGTCCTCCATCTATTTTCCACAGGGAAATGGATAGGCAGAAACCTCTAATAAAACCATTCTTAAAATTCTTCATAGGACAGTGCACAAGAATGGTAGGGATTGGCACTTGCAAATCAATCCAGCACTATGGGCTTACAGAACAATCATTCGCACACCTACAGGAGCCACGCCTTTTTCCCTTACCTATGGTGCTGAAGCGGTATTACCTTCAGAAGTAGAGATCCCATCACTCAGAGTCTCACTCAAAGGATTGATAACAGATGAGGATTACCGCACCATGAGGTTACAGGAACTAGAACTTTTAGATGAGAAGCGTAAGGCTTCCTTCGATCACATGAGAGTATATCAGAAGCGTATGTCCAAAGCATTCAATAAGAAGGTTCGCCCTAGGGAATTTCAGATAGGTGATCTTATTTTGAGAGAAAACCCTAAGAATCAACAGAATAGAGAACAAAAGGGCAAGTTCGAACCTAATTGGCTTGGACCATATGTTATTACAGCTGCTTTTGGTACCGGTGCATATTTACTATCAGATCCCGATGGAGAACAGCTCCCTGATCCCATCAACATTGTGCACCTAAAGAAGTTCTATCCTTGATGCCCATTTCTATCTAGGGGCATCCTTTGTACATACCTTATTGATCTTGAAAAAATACCAAAAAAATTGATATATGATGCTGAAAAAATCCTAAAAAGCATAAAAAGTCCTGAAAAAAATACAAAAAAATTCAAAAAAAAAGAAAAAAAGAAAAAGTGCCTTGGTGAAAACCTGGAAACAGGCGCCTTGGTAGCAAAAATATAAAAAAAGAAAAAAATGAAAAAAATAAAAACAGATTCCAAGTGGTGAAAACCTGGAAACAGGCGCTACTTGAGGCCTTTGCACTCCTATTTGTTAGCATGCATCCTCGACACTTAGCCACTTTCCATCATGCCTTGACCTTATTTGACTTGGTTTGGAATTGGTCTTTATTTTTGTCTAGGGGGCATAACTGTTAGCATAGGTCCTTTAGGTGCGTTTGTCTCTTGGGGCATTTCACAACAGGTGTTTTTCAACACCACGCCAAATAGTGTTTTTCAACACTACCCTTGCGTCGAGTGTTTCTTAACACTTATCAGATGTCTTACCCAATAGTCTAAGTTTGATACGATATTTCTCATTAGCAGATGTGATAACCAGAGTCTGACTCTATGACCAACACACACGCACTTAAACAATCAACTTGTTGAGATATGATGACTTTATTTTTCTTTGTGTGCTGTCTATGAGGATTTCTTTGATGAGTGGTCTCTCCCTAACAAGTTTCCGATGATGCATAGCTAGAAGACTGAGGGTATGAGAACATGTTTTATTTCTTTATCTGCTTATGGGTATAGTTTGTTGATCCTAACTGTCATGAGCATTTATGCTAGTCCTACTTGACACTATGGATTGACAAAGTATTATCCTTGACTATTTTATGCGAGTGCATGCTTCTAGTTATCCTGACTTTCATGTGTCTTGATACAAGCATAATCTCGCCATATCTAAACTTAGGTGATCTCACTGCATTAGTCATCTTGACCTCCATGTCTTTGATGCCTAGGTGAGATTTCCACATTTTCTTCTGATAAAGATCATATTCATATCCACATAGTTATGCTAGTGTGCATTGTATGATCTTACGACGTTACCTAACGCTCGATGATGATAATTAGATGTCTATAAGCATTGTGACCTTGCAAGTGAACCACTTTCATAGTAGCTTGCATTTCTAGGTTCATGTTAGTTTAGTTTCTACACCTTGCATATGGAGAGAGCTCTCCTTTTTTTTCATCTACGGACTAGTTGGTCAACTGTGCTCATTTTCTGATTCTTCTTGATCATATCTTTCATTTTTTATCTTTCATATCACATCATTTTCTATCCATTTTCGGACTCAAAATTGAAATCCAAGTCACATTTCAAAATTTTCTCCCCTTCTTCTGAGCAGTTGACTGAACTTTTGAGGCATAATTTGATTTTCGGTGGAATTTCTTCCTTCCATGTCTCTCAAATTTTTTAGTCTTTCATCCACTCTATTTCTAGTCTTCTATTTCTATTCTTCTACTTCCTCACTGGGGCATGTTTTCATTACCTAATGGTTATCCTGTTGCCCTTTATCTTCGATTATGATTTCACTTCAATTTGATCAAATCTTTATCAATTTGTTGTCTCTCCTCTACCTGATTTTGATTTCGATTCCGAGGGGGCAGTATTTATGGGATCCTTATCCCCGACATCTTGATGCTCTTGATTCAGACATCTTTTGTGAGCTTTTGCTCAAATTTGAGATTCTTATCTCTTACTTTGAATGTGATCCTGAATCGACCTCACATCTGAGTTATTTTGTGATCCCAGATCGATCTCACATTTCAACTTCATTCTTTGACTACATGTGTTCCCAAATCGATCACACATTAGTCAAAGAGGGGCAAATGTATGCACCCAAAAATGGTCACCTAGACTTTGGGCCCCATTTATTCGATTTATTGATCCTGAATCAATTTTATCAATAATCAATATTTTCAACATTATCAATTTCTTGATTAAATCTTAAATTCGATCATATATTGGATTTTTATCCTATGGGCTAACCATTTTATCCTAAAGTCTTTATTTATTCAAAAGGAATATTTCCTCCCCTTTTAATAAATAAAAAGCCCCACCTTTTCCTCTTATCCTAAGTTGCACAAATAAAACATTATTCTTATTTCACAAAAAGGAAAAAAGTACTTTTTGTCTCACATGAGGCTCAAAAGTCAACACTTCACTCTCATTGGAGGATACTTGTGCACATGGATTTATCCTCTTTCAACCTCCACCGCCAATTAAGACTTTTGCCTCTTAATCTCAATGGTCCGTTCCTTTGCATTTCTTATAAAAGGAAAGCTCTCTCCTCCATTTTCATATCATGTTTTTGAATACTAATCTTATGCTGCAGGAATTCTTGAAGACTTTTGGATTTTTTGGAAACCTTATTGTCCTTAGTCTTTTATTCTTGCATTTTAGCTTCATTTCATAGCTAAGTTTCCTTTGATGCAATAGATTTAACTCACATAGCTTAATAGGAGGGATTTGTAACACTTGTTCTTTCCATTTCATAGCTTAGTTGCATTGCATTTTCATTTCTATAGACTAGTTTGCATTGCATTTTCATAGTGATTCTTGAGGATATTGGCACTCTTTCCCTTGTCCTCATTTGAATCTCTCGTTGTGTGGTTGACTAGCAAGGTCACAAGCTTGTAGCTCTAGCTGAGAGCAAATACATCATAGTCCCTTGCAACTCCATGCATAGAGAGCTATGAGCCGCTTTGTGAGGCCTCATTCTTGAGCAACCTTGCATGTAATGGTTCATAGAAGTGCACCATTTTAGTGTGTACAACTGGCAGATTGAGAAATTTACTTCACATGAGAACACTCTCTCATGACAAGACCTTCCAAGCTTGACAATTGGCAAAGTTCATCTGGGAGTTGTTGCATGCATTCACACAACAAAATATCAAGGAATTTCATCTATTTGAGTTCACCTATGGAAGATGGTAGCTCTTCTAAACATGGAAATGAAAACAAACGTAGCACTTACAGTGAGACAAGCTTTCATATACCATCAAACAACTTGTAAAGATCGTGATAGTTTTTAACACAACTTTTGAAGGGAGTTCAAATTAAAAATACATGCAAGAAGTTCCTGCAAGTTACTATAGTGATCAATGGTAAAATCAACAAGATTGGGGAGATTTAAGTATAGATTTGTGTGCATCCAATTCATAATTTCACAACCATCACATAGACTCAAAGATAACTTCTCTAATTTTTGCCAAGATTGGGAATAATCATGAAGGGTTGGAACAATCATTCTCTGTAACCTTAGACTCTTCAACTTAGATAATGAAGATATGACTAATAAACCTTTGAGATTGGCCTACTTTGAGTTGTAATTGACAATTATGAGGACTTTCAATTTGTGCATGGTCTGCAAAACTGGGGGAAGAAATTATTCACTTGCATAAAAGTTTAACACAAGTGCCTCAACTTTAGACAAGCTCATGTGACCCCAATCCTCCTCATTCATTACCTCTGCACTCAAAAAATGAACCAATCAACATCATTGGATAAAACTATTAGGTAGGTAAAGGCAAAAGCTAAAATGATACTTGCAAGAATGAGACTATTTAATCTTTAATCTCTAGAAATAAATGGACATAAATGATGTTGAGACTTCATAAAAAAATATCTACCTAACCTGCGTGTAAAAAAATAATTACAACATCAAATGGAGAATCTGCATGCATTTTCCATATTTTGGGATCATCGGGAAATTATTTTAATATCATAGATTCATATACTAAATATTCCCCTTGATCCATGTAAAGTGTATTAAGCTCTAGTAAAATAAAGGGTCCAAAGGATTACTTGTTTTCATATAAATTGCATATGATTAATAGGGCAATGTTAAACATCTTAAACCTTAATTTTTGTCTATTACCTTCCCAAAATAGATGACAAGAGTTCATTCTTAATAACTCAAAACTCTTACTATCCTTTGATAAACAACGTTTATGTTCAAAATCAAGCACTTTAAAATCACATGAGAGCATTCCTTATCGTTGTCTTGATCTCTTTTGTTTCCCATCATTCTCCCTTCACCATGAAATAGAAACAAGGTTTATTTAAACACCATAAGGAACTAACTTAAGTATTGTTACAATTGATGCAAACGTGGACAACAGAGTTGGAGATATTTCTCCTTATTAATAGAATATGTGAACAACAAACTCATTAACTATAATGACAATGCTAATTAACTTTAACTAACTATACACATGACTAAAAACATAATTGTTCTTTTCCTTGTTGCATAAGGCATTGCTTCAACCATAACAACAGTCACTACAACGCCCAAAGTTGCAACAAGCTTAAGCTTCTGGATCTCCATCCTTCGTCGCCTTACCATATGACACGAATTCCACTCGCTAGGGGAAACATGCTTATCCCTTGTACTATAAGTGCGAGTGGATCTCCAAAACCCCAAAAAAATCTCCAATAGTCAATGATTTGTCAGCAAAAATCTCCACATGGCATAGAGATCAGGGAAGAATTTGTTAGTACTGATGGAAAAATATTTCTGATCAATGCTTTTTCCATATCAGACAATTTTTTGATATAAGACATTGCCTCTCTAATCCTCTTTCATTCATATCTTTAAACCCTAATAGTAGTTCACAATGATTATTTCATCTTCTTGTTCATATATTTTCTACTTAATTTTAAGCACTGGGAGTGTTCCCATGCAAATATTTAATTAGCAAGAAAGGATAAATTAGAATCTTTTCCTATTTTAGTGGAGCAACTAATGCTTTAAAATGAAAAATAAGCTTGGAAAAAAAGGGGGGGCTGAAATAAGCAGCAACTGCTTATTGAGAAAAAACAACAAAAAATCACACATGGCTCCACAAATTGGTTTTCCTTTTATTTTTTCTTCCATTTTTTCTCTCTAAATTTCAATTTTAAAATTTATTATCAATTATTTCACTCAAACATGCTATTTATGATGGCTGCTAAAAAAACAAGTAACAAAATATAATGATCATAGGACCACTAGCTCCACAATTTGCTCCTAAAAAAATTGAGTCTGCTAGCCAAAATAAGCTAAGCAGCCACATGGGGACCTCCTCTAAGTGCCTCTTAATTACCCATGACCGCTTGTTGTTTTAAGAATACTGGTGGAAAAAAGTGGACTTGTTTTAAGGTTTAAGACACTTTTCCAACATCTAACATATTTTCGTCCATTGTGTCCAATAATTAAAAAAAAATCCTAATTAAGCCAATAGGCACTTTCTGTGTGGGCTTTTAAGCCTAAAAAAATCTTTATTGGTCAAAGATTTGTCATCCTCATTGCCTTCCTGCTTTATTATTCTTGGCAACTCGTGGCACTAATTCGACCCTTCCATGTGGACTATGTACAATGCACTAGTTGTCCCCACACACTTTTCACAGCTACATCATAGCTTGTCTGCCAAGGCAACCACAATTTATGCTCAACAAGAAGCTCGCCTATGGTTTAGGGTTACCAAGAACCTTTCTCCCAAGAACACTTTGGGAGATCTTGAGGTATGTCAATTTTCATTATTCCCTTTTGAAAATATTTCCTTTCTATTTAGGTCCACATTTTCCTTTCCGTATTGTTTTTACCCAAAACCCTGAAGTTTTTATTTCTTTGTTTGTTTTAGTTATTTCTCTTTGGACAATGTTGGTAGGTGCCAACAGTTTATGCAGTGTAGATATGATATCATTTTTTTTTTTGGGCAATATGTGTTCATCGTAAATGAGATGGCATTGAGAAGCTGTGCAGGTGGAAGCTACTTATATCAATTGATTTTCTCTCTTGCATGAGGAGCTTCAAATGACAAAACTTCATTCTACATGGAGTAATATCTCTTAGATTTATATTAGGGTCTAAAATTTTTTATGTTCATAGATTTCCTTTTGATCATAAAAATATAGTAATTCTCACAATGCAAGATTCATTAACACTTGATAACATCTTGGATAACTACAATAGGAGAGGTTTCAAATTCCTGAACTTTGTTGTACTAAATATTATTTTTAGCTATGATCGGCTTATTTCAAAACTTGAAATGAAAACACATGGTTGAAAACCTCATCATTTTTGTCATCCACCTTGTATGGCCGTGTGCTTGCAAACAAAGGTTCTCATACTTTTCCTCCCAAAAACCTCACCATTTTCATCAGGCTGTGTGCTTGCAAACTGTGGTTGTCATCGACCTCACCAGTTTGAAGTAATCATATTTGCCTGCATGCTTACAAAGTGTGGGTGTCGTCACACTATTCCCCCAATGCACCAAGTGTCAACGACCACTCTTTTGGGTTACGTCATAATGGTCTAGAAAGAACACCACAAGATTGACCTCAAAGTAAACCGCATCAAACCACCAAACAAAACTATATATATTGTCGTGGTCGTCGACATTATCAATTGGACAAGGGAGTTTTTTTGTGTTGCTAGAGGTATGAGCATATCAATCCCTTCCATTTCATTTTGTAGAGGGTTTCAAAAAAGAGACTAGAGATATTATGATTGGGTGATTTATCTTTGTATGAATTTTATTTGTTATGATCATTAGGGTTTGCAGATTTTATTCATTGGTTCTCGATCTTCTATTAACTTGTACTCTGTCCATTTTTTACAATTCGCAGACTTTATTTGACACTTCTATATGGCCTTTTAAGCCCTCATGCCCAACCATTTAATCCGCAAATCCATTATGTTTAATGACACTACAATATCTTATTAGAGCTCGCTTCTTCAATGCTCATGATAGCGTACTTATCATATTCATGTGTTGTTATTTTGTAACAGTTTAAAAAATAAAGAGAAGGGGCTTTTGATGAGAAACAAAAACTCTACCTCTACCTCTGCCTTTGCCTCACCTGGTATAGTGCTACCCATGCTTTCTTTGAATTTGGGGATCCCAATTTGCTTAAATTGTTCCATAAAACTGCTTGCAGCCCATGGTTTTATAAAGCTTACCCTTGAACCCTAGGAGAAACCTCTTGAAGCTTGAATTGGAAATGACATTATTTTTTTCTATTATTTGTTTTTATGGATTTAGATTTGGAAGTTAAACTTCATGATTTGCTAGGGTTTTTAAACAAGGGTTTGGACAAATAAGAAGTATTGTTATCTGGGGATGAAAAATAAGGGTTTGAAAAGATAAGAAAATGGGGCCTATTTCTGTTGTCATTGTGGATAAAATGACATCAAAATTGGTAATCTCATGAACAATCTGGTTGTTTATGCTGTATTTCAGGTATGAATTTTATTTTAACATCCAAATATTTTCATCTCTGCAATTCACAGGTTATTTGATGACCAAAATTTCTACTAATTTTTGCATTCAGAATGTAAAAAATTAAAGTTTTATAAGTGTTACATGACATGGACATGTTCAGGTTTCTATTTGAACAGCTCAGTATCTCACCTCTACACGGGTAGCCTAGGGTGGGGGGAATTATAGATGTGTGTGTGTGTGTGTGAAAATTGTACCTAGCTGGAGACACAACACTTCAGTAAAACATTAGAGGTTAGCAAATCCAAAAATCTGCAAATAAATAACTATTGCTAACCAGGCCTTTTATTGCCTTCTAGTAAGTGCGAGTATGGTATTCTTAGAGTTAGACCAAGATCAGTGACAATGCAACACCTAAACAAAGGATTTAATGATGAAAAATGGATGAAAGATGAATGCATATTAATCTTTTAAAAAAATAAAAAATTCTATGCAATATGTATGAAAAACTATATGAGATTGATGTAAAGTGAATTGAAATGAGTGCAATATAATCTATCAATGATATGGAATTGCTATGAAAAATGAATGAAAACAAGAATCCAAGAAATAGCACAATCTCACAAATCGCCAGATCGCACAAGCTAGATTCTCCAAATTCATAGGTGTAGGATTGTGAAGGACTGAGCCTCGTTTATATAGAAATCCAGGGTTTGAGAATGCATAGAAAAAGCCAAAAATCTCTCCCTGATCAACTCAAATTGATTGTTGAGTTATCAGAAAATCAGAAAGAGTTAACTCATAAAATCATGCAAAACAACCTTTTAACTCAAATCAGGAGTTCAAATCACTTTTTTAACTCACAATCACATGTTGAGTTCGAAAAGTTAACAATTGAATTGATTTGTTGATTTAAAGTTAACTGCTTTTTCTGAATGTGCATGGATAATTATGAATTTATTTAATATTCCAAGTGATTTATTCTCAACTTAACTGATTTTTGAATTGATTTGTTGATTTAAAGTTAATTGCTTTTTCTGAATGTGCATGGATAATTATGAATTTATTTAATATTCCAAGTGATTTATTCTCAACTTAATTGATTTCTGGGTTAATCAATTATTTAATCAAACTTTATCCCAAAAACTATATCATTAAATTTCACAACTTGATTTAATCAATTAAATAAATGTTCAATTGATTATTTTTAGCAAATTTAATTTTTTTGTCAAATAAAAAAAATATTAATTAGGAATAAATGTAATTAAATCTAATTAAATAATTAAGTGGCAAAATTAAACTTAATTAATTGAATATTTGACATATTCAATTAATTAACTTTAGGATAAATAATTTCATTTATCGCCAAATAATATTTAATTAAAGATAATTAGGATAAATTAGGAATATTTAAGAATATTCCCCGATGTAGAATTAGGATAGAATCGATTAGGGTTTTGATGATTTGATGTGTTGATGTGCCTTATGTTAGAACTTTTATGTCGGTTTTGATTGATCTATTGATGTAGGAGGTCAATGGTCCTATAGCCCATTTTTGGGGTATTACATTTTGCCCCTCTTTGAATTACTGTGCGGAGTGCAGTGGTTCAAAGATTAATATGTTTCTGATGATGGTGCCTGATAGATTAACCAATTTTGAGACAAAAACTGATTGAAAGATTTGAAAATTATGACTCAAGTCTTGGTTGACCAAAGAATCAAGATGATGTTAACTATATCAACAATGAACCGATGATTACGAAGAAGTGTCAAAATGCCTGATTCTGAACTTATGATTACAAGGAAGTGACTGTCCTGACTCCAGACCTGATTTTCCAAAGGAATTGAAAGGATGTCAAATCTGAACACTTCAGTTACAAAGAATCAAAGAAGTAACACAACTAAACCGATGGTTACGAAGAGCTAATATGGTTCACAAGTTTTAGGAGAACACCAGATTGATATGGATTTCGATGAATCTGATATGCCCCAAGCAATGAGGACTTTGCTGAGACAACAACTAGATGTGGTTGTTGTCTTGATTATTGAAAGAAATTTGATTTGATGGATTTGATAAATGATGTGTAATACCATGCCCCTTTGGGATGAAAATCAAAATTTGGCAAGAAAGCTAGCGTGAAATGGTTTAGAGGCGATGTAATCAAATTTATAAGTGGTTATGCACATCTAGAGATGCATTCTGCATCGTTTGGAGGTCCTAATGACCAAGTTTGACTAGGTTTGACCATGAGTTGACCATGGTTGACCAAGTTGAAATGTTGAAGAGTTTGATGTATGATAATCAAATACTGGATTTCTGGGAGGTGATGAAGGTTGATTATGCAAGTAGTCGGTTGTCCTGGGTCCAAAAATTTTAAATCATAATTTGACAATAAAAATGATCTTAGATTTCAATTTTGATCCTAAAAATGGGTTCAAAACGTCGAAATTAGCCAGGGGTGCAATTTTCATGCAAAATGAAGCACTTTGAAAAATTAGGTCAAAACCTATATAAGGCCCAAAAGGGTAATTTTCAAATAATTTTCACCATTGACTTTTATAAACTTTGTGGAGCCCTCTGAGAGAAAATGAAGGTTCCCGTCTCCTCACACCAATTTGAGTGCAACCATCGATTCCAGAGACCTCAGCAGTATGAGAATCCGATAAGTGGACCTCTGTACCTCTCAGTGAATTCAAATTTTGCATCTTTTTATGCTTTTTAGGATCTTTTAGACTTTTTTTTGAAATTTTTAATTTTTGCACCACAAAAACTCATACGACAGTCTGCTTAGGCTCATACGAGTTTTCAATACCATGTAGAGTGTCGTATAGGAAACATATGTAACTCGTATCAGAGGGACCCATTTGTCATACGACATTTCATCGGGTCCCTCAAGTGTCGTGCGAGAGCATGTACAATGTCATATGACCATAAAGTGTTGTATGGGAAGATGTATAAACTCATACGAGTCTTTATGCCAGTCTTTAATTTCCTGAATTATCGTATGGAAAACATCGACCATTTTTTAAGCCCTTAAGCCAAATTTTAACTTTTTTGATTTTGTAGCTGATTTTGGTAGCCTTTTATGCACCTTCTGAAGTATTCAATTTCTCATTTTCTGTTCCTTTAGTATGATTTCTGAGCAAATTACTGATAGGGTGTCTCATTTTTGTGTTGTGTAGGTCCATTACCTAGATGTTCACATTCGCATCTCACACCCCGCTACACAAAGACTTTGTTTGTCGTTGCCTGACCCCATGAGAGTTCATCTAGTAGCCTGCGGTTTTGAGTTCTTGATCCAGTTACCTGATATTCAGATAAACCATGACCTTCTGACTGCATTGATAGAGCGTTTTCATTCAGAGACATAAACATTCCATCTCCCGATAGGGGAGATCACTGTTACACCTGAGGATGTCTACAAGATCCTCAGAATACCTTTTCATGGCCCACGCTCGAGTTATATTAGTGTGGGTAATACCGGCTTACTTGCATTTCATACATTATTTGGTGCTGATGAGTAGATAGCACAACAAATCATGTGAGAGACACTTGTACAGAGATATGGCGTGTCCCACCGATTAGAGTGCATTATAGCTGACATGATTGGAGGGATCATCATGTCCGATCATCAACAGAATGGTCTTCTTATGGGATGGGCCCTAATGGTTGCACGTGTGATGGTGAGTTCGACTGAGCTTGGATGGGGTAAGTTCTTATTAGCACATATGTTCTCTGAGATGCATGAGATCGTCTACCATGAGGGGAAGACGTTCACTTCTGGTGCTCTAGTTCTTTAGATTTGGGCTTGGGAGCATATCCCTATATGCAGACCAATTTTTACAAATGAGAGATAGCCATAGGAGTCGTTGATCTATAGATATTCTAGATACATTACACAAGTCTGGATGGGTCACACCGAGTACTGGTGGCATGTGCTGGATGATATGACCTTTGTCGTGTGGAGACCGTATTTGCAGGTTGAGGCGTGACCAACTACTCGTGTCCAATTTGGATATTTTTGTTAGAGTCAAATCTTGATAGGATGATCGACCACAGTCCTTAAGAGATTCATTATTACACGTGTCTAGAGTCAATATGGCATCATTCAGGATGCGCCATAGGATTTTGTTGCCTATGCATGATTGGTGCGAGAGATTGGTCTGGGATGGTCAACCATGCTTTCTTATGCAAATTGCAGCCTTGAGTATCACGAGCTTGTTAGCAAAGATCGGGATTATAGACCACGTGTGGAAAATGATGGAGTGACAGATGCTTTCATTGCTTATTTGGTGGAGCATCCGATGAGGTGTTTCTTAGATCCTACTGAGCTTATTCCTACCATGGAGGATGCTGAGGATGTCACAGGTGCCCCTATGTGTAGAGGTCAGAGACAGTGTGAGGTACTGATCCTAGTGGTGCAGCTGACACCACCTAGGCCGTGAGCAGTGATGACACCTCCTAGGCCATCAGGATAGATGAGACCTCCCCAGCCACAGACAGTTCCAGCAGCTAGGCCTGCAGTATTGCAGCGTAGATATACGAGAGGTGAGAGTGGTACCTTGTGCAGGATTGGTAGTACTGATGAGGTTCTAGGAGCTTAGTAGGATTCTTTTATGGAGGAGGCACAAGATGCTCCTGATTTTGACTTGGGTGCAAAGATTCATCATTGTAAGGAATGTACAGAGGCTAGCATAAAGCAGCCTATGGAGGAGGCAAAGGTAGCCGCGGAGGCAGATCCTGGTTTAAGGTATATGCCACAAGATGTTATCAGGCGACTCTGACAATAGCTACATGATCAAAGGATCCACAATACGACATTAGAGGTCCAGCTCTAAGATCATGAGAGACAGTTGTGTGAGTGAGAGGCTGATGTTAGACCTCTGCAAGCTGAGGTGATCCACCAGACGGGTTGGGCAGCCTATTATGTTTTAGCATATTATTCTATTGTGCCACCTATATAGAGGATGATATCATTCTCCCAGTACATGATAGATTCTAAGGGAGCTAGGGCCTCATGTGCTAACCCATCACCTGATCCACCTATTGGAGGAGGAGTTGCACCTAATGCTGAGGACCAAGCAGATGGTTGATTCCTGAGATTCCTCATTTTTTACATTTTGATTATATCTCATAGTTCATTGTAGCTCATTCATTTGTATACAGTGCCATTAGTGCACCCCCTTGTACTCTGTCGATATTATGATATATATATATATATATATATATATATATATATATATATATATATATATATATATATATATATATATATATATATATATATATATATATATATATATATATATATATATATATATTTTTGGTTGTGACACCATTGTACTTTGTCATTTCATTTTATGGTGTAATATCACATGATGCCTATGTATGAAACACTTCTTTTATTGTGGAATGTATGGATTATGCAATGAATATTTTCTTTCAAATGTATGAATATGCTATGCAATTGTAGATAGTAGATGAATAAATGCACATGTATGTTTTGTTATGAATGCTTATGTATGTAATGGATTTATGAAATGAAATGTAATGTAAATGCAACGATACACATGACATGTTTTTGTAGGTATATGAAGAAGACAAGTGCTCAGTCATCGTCAAAATGGATGTGTAACCCAGGATGGCGACTACTTGCTGATTAGTCAAGGGGACCTTCATACAATGTTTAGTTCTTGCATTTTTTGTTTTAGTGTAAATTAGGAGAATTTAAGCATTTGATCTATATAAAAACCATGATAAATGTGACCATACAAAGTGCAAAATGCAAATAAAATGCAAGACCTAGGACTTAGTCACTGATCATGTGTAGGTCTTTATCATCACTAAATTTATTAGGTAACCAGATAGTCGATACAATGTCCACTGGCTAGACAACCATAGACATATGAATATTGACTGTTAGTCAGAGATGTCAGATTAGATATAAGCACCAAGGCACAAAGAGCCAGGATGACCTGAATATCATGTGCATTTTGATTTTGTAATTTGTATAAGCATCATAACATAAACATTGTGATGACCTAAATATGCCTTGCGTACAAACACACCAAACAGTTGGGAGATCATTCTGATTCCAATGTGAATTACCTGCAGTGACCCTTTATCGTTCACATCCTTGGGTAGAATTGTGTTTCATAGTAGGAGCAAGAAATCACTCAAAAAGACAATAGTTAGATCATACTTCCTTGAAGCATCTGGGTATTGATGGTCGAGGTACACATGGCCATCCAATACATGATGGAGGCACTTATAGTGGACACCAATTCAATCCAGAATTTCCAAAGTTGTTAGATTTTCACATACAAACATAAGATAAAGAAAAGATAATGCCTTAGTCATCACTCTCTAAATCCTATAAGGGACATCATCGAGGAGCTCGAAGGGACAGAATATGCAAAAATCTCAATGCGAATTAGTAAGCATACAAGGAGATAAAAACATTTATACCAAGATTATTTTTGTTTGTTTAGTTGTTGTTTGATGTACAAAATCCTTTTCTGGTAGGGAGACAAATAAACTGACTCAGATGCAGCTTGGAAGGACTTTGAATAGATATGACCCATCTGAGGTATATTGGAGACCATAGGATATGACATTGACTGCCCCCAAGTTTGAAAGATTGATAGGATCCAGATGTTGTTGAGCTTGGTATACTAACTAACTTTATTGAAAATAGGACGCAAAAGAAAACAAGGAGATATGTACAAACTAAAGCAGACTGAAAGTTGGGAAATACCAAGATTGCGCTAATAGATGGAGCGTTTTGATACAAGTGGCACCCGTTTGCTAGGTTTTCACCATCTTGGCAGAGATTCTATTTTTTCTACCAGGGTGCCTGTTTACCAGGTTTTCACCAAGGCACTTTTTTGTTTTCTTTTTTTACTTGCATTTTTATCTTTTCAAATTTTTATTTTTTTTTTCAAAAAAAATTTGTGATTCATCAAGGCGCCTATTGCTAGGTTTTCACCAGGATGATCATTTTTTAGGACTTTTTCCTATTTTTATGATTTTTTCAGGACATTTTCACAGACTGAATGCCTTAGGCATAGAATTTCTTCAGATGGAGAACGTTGATTGGTTCTTAGAGTTGTTCTCCTTTAGTCATTGAGAGTTGATGGGCTCCAGAGCCAAAAGTAGCAGTGTCAACAAAGGGACCCAGCTAGTTGGGTTCAAACTTCCCCTTGTGTTCTCAATAGGATTGATTTTTAGTGTTTTCTCTCAAGACTAGATCGCCAACCTAAAATTCTATGTGTTTGACTTTCTTATTGTAGCCTTTAGACATTCATTTTTGATATACTCTGAGATGATCATGTGCCGCTTGCCTACACTCATCTAGTAGTTCAAGTTCTTGAAACCTAGATACTTTGTAATCATCATCATTTACTAGACCATGCATTCTGATTCTCAGTGATGGGATTTCAACCTCAATAGGTAGTACCGCTTCAGACCCACAAACTAAAGCAAAAGGAGTAGCCCCAATGGGCATTCTAATACTTGTTCTGTAAGCCCAAAGAGTTGGATTGATCATTAGGTGCCAGTCTCTTCTTGTCTTGTTGACCATTCGATGCAAGATTTTCAATCAGTTCTTATTGGACACTTCAGCTTGTCCATTCCCTTGAGGATAGTAAATAGACAACCAATGTTGAGTGATTATGAATCTAGAGCATAAGGAATCTAGGTCCTTGTTTTTGAATTGGCCTCCATTGTCTGTGATAATGGAGTGTGGTATACCATATCTACAAATTATGTAATTTAGTATGAACATTGATATCTGTTTGCCCGTGGCCTATGTTAGAGGAACTGCTTCTACCCACTTTGTGAAATAGTTTGTAGCTGTTGTGATATGGGTATGACCATTAGAAGAATGAGGATAGGTAGCACCAATGAGATCAAACACCCACTGTTGGAAATGCCATTATGTTGTAAAGGGAATTAGATCTCTTCCTGATGTGTGAATCAAGTTTCCATGGACTTGACATTTTTGACAATTCCTAGCATATTTGACAACCTCTTTTTCCATGTCTGGCCAATAGTACCCAACCCTAATAAGTTTTCGAGCTAGTGTCAAACTGTTGGAATGTGATCCACAAATACCTTTGTGGACTTCCTCTAATGCGCATTGTGACTCTTCATGTTCTAAACATCTAAGAAGTGTACCATCTAGACTTCATTTGTATAAATCATTACCAATGATGACATACAGTGATGCGTTTCGGATTAGGTAACATTTTTCACGATGGTTAAAGGTATCAAGAATTATTTGGTCTTCAATGTAGGAGTATATGTTTTTTTAGTGGGAGGAATCGTGACCAATAACATTGTAGATCATTCAGGTTTCTAGACAATCATAGGTAGGGAATGCCAATGCTTCCACTAGGAACTCGTAGCATAGCTCATGTTCGGGTTGTTGCAGTAAAGATGATAGCATTTCCATGGCATCAACAACCTTGTTCTCCATTCTAGGAATCTATTCAAACGTGATAGATATGAAATACTTCTTTAGGTCATCTACCATGTATTTGTATGGAACAAGTTTCTCATCTTTTGTTTGATACACATCATTGACTTGGTGTATGACCAGTTGCAAGTCTCCATGAATGTGTAGTTCTGTTACTCTCCATTCGAGTGCTATTTTCATACCATTTAGTAAAGCTTCATACTCAACTATGTTATTGGTACAAGGGAATTTAATTTTGAATGCCTCCAGAATAGAGTAACCTTGTGGTGTGATGAACAATATGCTTGCTCTAGATCTGTTTTGTGTGTAGGATCCATCAAAGAATAATTTCCACATTCTAGAAGATAGGTTCATGATAGGAGAATCTAGAAATTCCATTTGCATTGGTTGATCATCAAACATTGGAGCATCAGCTAACTAATCTGCAATCACTTATCCTTTGATAGCTTTTCTTTCAACATATTCTATGTTGAATTCACTCAATAGCATGACCCATTTAGTTAATCTACCTATGAGGGCAGCTTTGCTCAATAAGTACTTCAGTGGATCGATTTTAGCTATCGATTGTGTAGTATGAGCTAACATATAGTGTCATAGCTTTTGTGATGCAAAGGTGATAGCGAGACATGTTTTTTCTTTCATGGAATAGTTTTTCTCGTAAGTTGCCAATGTTTTGCTGATGTAGTAGATAACCCTCTCCTTGTTTTCATCATGCTGCACTAGCAATGCCCCCAGTGAAGTATTTGTAGTGGAGACATATAATATCAATGGCTTCCCTTGTATAGGGGGCATGATAATAGGTGGATTTGCCAAATATTGCTTGATGTGATTGAAGCTCTTTTCACATTCCTCATTCCATGTGAAGGTCACACCTTTATGTAATGTCTTTGTGAAAGGTTGTGATATGTCTACTAGCTAAGATATGAAATGCTTGATTGATTGTACTCTTCCTTGTAAGGTCCTCATTTGACTGATGTTTTTAGGAGGTTGCATCTCCATGATTGCTTTGACCTTTTTCAGATCTACTTCAATTCCTTTCTTCGAAATAATGTACCCTAGAAGCTTCCTTGAAATGACACCAAAAACACATTTCTTAGGATTTAGTTGGAGACTAAATTTTTCCATTCTATCTAGTATTTTTCTCAAGTCAGTTATATGTTTAGATCTCATCATTGATTTAGCTAGGGTGTCATCAACATAATCCTCCATAGTACGATGCGTCATTTCATGAAAAATTAATGTCATAGTTCATTGACATGCAGCGCCAGCATTCTTAAGACCAAATGGCATGACATTCCAGAAAAAAAGTACCCCATGCACAAGTGAAAGTTGTCTTCTCTTGATCTTCTAGAGCAATCTTAATTTGGTTATATCCAGAGAAACCATCCATTAAAGAGTACATCTCAAAGCCCGCAGTCATGTCCACTATCATATCAATGTTTGGTAGCCAAAAATCATTCTTAGGGCATGCTTTGTTTACATCTTTGAAGTCTGTGCATACTCTTATAGATTTGTCTAGTTTTGAAACTAGAACTATGTTGGAGATCCACTCAGCATAATCTATCACTTAGATAAATCCGACCTTTAGCAGTTTTTCTAGTTTAGCTTTGACAAGGAGTGCCACATGAGGATGCATTTTTCGTAACTTTTGCTTGACTGGTTTGACTCTTGAAGCAATGGAGAGATGATGCATTATGAGATCAGGATCTAATCTAAGCATATCTAAATATTTCCATGCAAAATTGATCTTCTTTTCTATTAGGAACTTTGTAAATGCTTGTTTTTCTTCATCTAACAGAGATTGTGCTACATGAATCAACTACGGTTCTTCTGTGGTACCCAAATTGATAGATTGAGTTGGTTCTATCAATACTGGAGATCTGTCCTGTAAATGACTCAGAAGGACATCAAATATTTCATCCTTAGGCACCTTAGAGAGGTTTTCACCTTTGGATACGTCTTTTGTTTTTACTATTTTAGGTTATGAGACTGCCACATAGTGGTTTTCACCCTCAGAACTCTTGTTCTTTTTATTTTTGTTCTTTTGACTGAGATATTTAATATCTGACTCTATCATGATGATGCTAGGTTCGATGATGGAAGTCTTCATGGGTTTTACTGCATTTAGGTAGCATGCGAGAGCATAGTCTGATTGGAAGGTATGGATGTCTTGGCTTGGATCAGTAGATGTTTGGTCGATAAGCTCAGGGTGTTGGATGGTAAGTGTGGGAAAGGATGGAGTAATCATGTTGACACATACAATTTTGTCATCATTGGCTCTGATTTGACTCTCAAATTCAAGGATGATATTACTACTCAAGATGTTCAGTTCGTTAAGCATCTCAACGTCATTATTGGATCCTGCGTTAGTAATAAGTGAATTAGACTCACAAGGTCTATCATTTCATCTAGACTCATTTCAGACATAGGTGCATATCGATGAATGAAATCTATGTGTTTTTCTGTTATAAGCTCATCTTCTTCTAGAACAATTCCCCATTCACAGTCATTTGATTCTTCATTTGGATCTCTAGGAAAGTTAAGAACATGTGTGAAGTCAGGACAGATTCCCCAAGCAGGATTACCTTCAAAGTCTGAGCATAATTCATATTCATGGGAATCCATCTCAAAATCATTATTGTTTCCTAGATGTTCAGCTATTATGATAGGTTCACCTTCTTCTTCTTGCTTGTTTTTAGGATCAGCCGGTTCTTGTGTTGTGACTATCTCTTGTTCAGTAGTAGGTTCTTGTGTGTCTACTACATTGATTCTTTTAGGTTCTTTTTCATTTTCAAGAAGGTCTAATATATGCTGAGGTATGCATTCATAAGGAAAAACATTAGTTGTATTTGAATCATCACTCTTTGAGTGTTTAGGTTCTTCATTTTGTTGAATATCTGGTTCTATTTGTTCTAGGACATGTGTGGAACTCCCACTAAGATGAGAAGACTTCTTATGATACCCCAGTCCTGTAGTATCCTTGGTTATTCTCCCACAGTGTTCAATGGGTTTTATGATGCCTTTGCCTCTTGTTCCTAGAGGTCCTTTTCCTGAATATCCCATTTTAGACATTAGCTTGTGACCTGGTCCATATGACTTCATAGGAATCTTTGGTGTTTTAGAGTTACATTTTCCAACTGTCTATGATTGAGATTCATCTTTGTACAACCATGCTAGTATAGCTTCTTCCTCATCAGATTCTTATTTTTGATACTTGCTCAGTGACAAAACTTCCATCAAATATGACCTTGGATTCTCTAGATATCATTTTCACCTTTTCTGAAGGTTGTCCATAAGATATGGGTGAAAGTGGGTGAGACGTGAGGGATAGAACTGGTTCCATTGTGTATTCTCCCATAATGGTGTCTTTGATCTTGACTCCTTTTGATAGGTCTTCCATTTTAGATGTAGAAGCTATGTCTATTTGTTTAGTAGGAGACTCTTTGTTGTGTGGAACAAGTTTATCAACACTTTCCTTCAATGTGTTACAAGATGCTAATGTGTCTGCTGGTATGGTGACCTCTACTCCATCATAGGGAAATTTCAGACATTGATGGTAAGTTGATGGAATAGATTGCATCTCGTGTATCCAGGGTCTTCCTAGAAGAATGTTGTAAGCCAGGGGAAGATCTAGTACTTGACAGGTAATATCTCTGATGACAAGTCCTGTTTTGATAGGTAACACAATGACTCCTTTGGAATTTATTTCTTGTTCATCATATGATTTTATGGTTATATTCTTTTTAGGATCAATAGCATCTTTTGACAATCCCAGTTGTGTAACCAATTTGTAGGAACAAATATTTAGACCAACACCTCCATCTATCAACACACGTTTGACACGATGGTTTTGGATTAAGACTTTAATATGTAAGGGTTGGTTATGTGGGTGACTCAGTGAGTTGTCATCTTATTTTGAAAAGGATATGTACTGAGGGGACATCAGGTGACTCACCATTGTTTGGAATTTGTCAAGATCAAGATCTTCAGGAACATTAGAGCCAGCCAAAGCTTTGTCCAAAATTGCACGATGAGAAGCAGAGATGCGAAGCAATTTGAATATAGAGATTTTTGCATTTGTATGTTGCAATTGTTGGATAATACTCTAGGATATCTCTTTGGACTCTTTAGAATTGGAAGATTTGGAAGTAGTCCTTTGTTTAGATACAACAGCTAGATTAAATGGGACCTTCGGGGCATTTGATGAACTCAAGTTTTGTCCTTGGAGATTTTCCTGAGCTTGAGATCGAGTAACTACATTAGTTGTTTGGTTGTCTCTATCCTTTCTGATAATAGTGATGACATTGCAATGTTTAGATAGGCATGGTTCTACCATGTTGATAACATCATTGCTACTAGAGTAAGTGTAATTGACTTTGGCACCCATATTAGGTTTAGAAGACGAATATCCTTGATTATGCTTTGGAAAAGGTTCTGTGAATGTCGTATGATCATTATTGGATTTATGGCTATCAATTACAATTTCTCCATCATCAATTTTATCTTGAATGAGATGTTTCAAATGCATGCAGTTATTGGTTTTATGACCCTTGTTTCGATGGAAATCACAGAAATTAGTCTCTTTCCACCATTTAGGTTTGACTTCAAGATCATATGGTTTTATCTCAAGTAACGTGATGATATTATTTTCCAAGAGAGTTTTCATGGTAGATTTCAAGGACTTGCCCAGAGAAGTGAACTTGTGCTTTGGTTTTATAACCCAAGGTTTGTAATCAGTTGATTTTTTAGCTAGTTTAGTTGCTTTCATCTTGGAAGATTTTATGGCTTGGGTGCCAATGGTGAGATTGAATGCTCATGCTTTAGATGGAGCACTGATATGATCAACAACACCATTTGTGATGATATTTTTGTTCTTGTTCCAGATTTTGCCTTTGCCCTTGTTGGAACTAGATCTTGATTCGTACTTGTTTTCTTTATGAAGTGATATGTCTCCCTTACGAACAAGAATTTTTTTAATTTTTATGGCGTTCTCTACCATTTTATCAAAGGATGAATGATTTTGCATTTGCAGATGATAATTGAGTTCTGGAATCAGATTGTTGATAAAGATTTCTAGTTTCTCGTTCTCCAGAATTGGTCAAGCATAGAGTGAAAATTTCTTCCTCCATCATTTGAGGAAAGTTAGGAAGGGTTCTCTTGAATTTTGTTTCATATTACAGATATCGTTCATGGTGATCAAATGTTAGATATTGTAGGAGTATTGTTGATAAAATAGTTTGATTGGCTCCTCAAAGGTTTTGATAGTTGGAGGCATTTTAGAGAACCGGTTGATGGCTGCCCCTCCCAAAGATCGAGGAAAGAGATGCATTAAGTATGTAGTTCATGCATAAACTCCATGGATAGACTACAAAATTATCTGACATGATCTTGGGGATTAGAATTTCTATCATATTTATCATATTTGGGGAGTTCCACTCTTTTTGGGAAGGGTGGCATGTACAAATTACAATCAAATAGAAATGGACATAATGCTTCCATAGATAATTCTTTAGGTTCTTTCTCCTTTTCTAGCTTGTTAATTTTGATTTGCATGGCATGCATCTATTTCATCATAGCTGTTATGGGAGTTTCTTCCTCTTACATGATGATATCGTTAACATTGAAGTTAGGAGGAAGTTTTGCTCCTTATCTTGCCAATTTGAGGAAGTACATCTCTATGTCTTCTTGTAAGAAATGTCTCATCATTCTTCTAAAGAGGTCATCACCACAAAATTGTGCAATTTCTGATGGTGTGACTTCTTGATCTGCACCATGATTGGATTGGTGGCCTTGAGACATATTGGCATTTTGATTTTCCTCTAGGATTGAATGACGAGGATTAGAGAAACCTTGTCTCAGATGTAGATTTCCCAAGGCGTCTTCTTCATAACAAGTGGTATTGTAAGGTTGATGAATGGTCTGAACAATCAAAGAAGATGATGCTGATGTTTTAGGTTCTTCTCTTGATTTTCTATGTGAAGAAGCTCTATTTTCCACCATTAACCTTGGGTGAATTGAAAGAGCAAGATAAGACAACTGATATATGATCTAATTTAGGAAAAATTGAATGACGCAACCTTGTTAAGATTTGGTAAGAAGACTGATTGGACGTAAGTGTAGCATACTATGTCCTAGGTGTATGGGTAGATGCCCAAGAGATTATGAACACAAGCTCACAACACCTAGCCATTTTTTGAAGACAAATTTTGAGATTACTTTGACAAGGTTTTGACACAAGATGAGACGGGATTCAGATCAAGAATCAGAAGAAAAAGTCAAGCTAGAAGGATCACTTTGGGAAAATGAGTTGGATTCTCTATTAGCTCTAAACTGTTCCTGACACAGGGAATTTTTTGACAGAATCTGAATGATGATTGCAAATGATTGATTTTCTGACAAAACAGGGATTTTCTGACAACTTTTGGTCAAATCACGTATGACTTTATCCAGGCTCGTACAACATAGAAACATGGTTGGCATGATAATTGTAGAGACTCGTACAACATATGACTCCAGGATATATTTTTTCTTTGGTTTCCTGACAAGACTCGTATGATAAAGTATTGATTCTCATACGAGTTTATGGGGGTTATGATACGACAATTGTAATTCACATAAAAACTCGTACGATAGTTGGATTTCCAGGATGATAGTTTGTGTATGCACCCTAAAATGGTCGCCTAGACTTTGGGCCCCATTCTTCAATTTATCAAATGATGGAACCAATTTATCAATTTCCTAAATCAATATTTTTAAATCAATATTTTCAATCAAATCAATTTCCTTGATCAAATCCTAATTCTATCATTTTTTCAATTTTATTCTATGGGCTAACCATTTTATCCTAAGTCTTTATTTAATTAAAAGGAATTCCCTCCCTTTTTATTAAATAAAAAGCCCCCACTTTCCTCTTATCCTAAGTTGCACAAATAAAGTATTATTCCTATTTTATAAAAAGAAGAAAAGGCCTTTTTGTCTCACATGAGGCTCAAAAGTCAACACTTCTTTCTCATTGGAGGAGACTTGTGCACATGGATTGATCGCTCTTTCAAACTCCACCCTTGATCAAATCTTTTGCCTCTTAATATCCATCGTTTGTTGATTTTCTTATAAAAGAAGAGCTCTCTTCTCATTCAAAGGATCCATTCTTTCATACTAATCTTATGCTATGGGATTTCTTGGTGACTTTGGAGCTTTGGAGATCTTCTTGCATTCTAGCTTTCATTCTTGCATTTAGCTTAGCTTTCATGGCATTTTAGTTTACTTTCCTTTCATGTTCTAGCTTAACTCACCTAGTTTAATTAGCAAAGGCTTGTAATACTTTCATTTCCATAGCTTAGTTGCATTTTTTATTCTAGCTTAGTTGCATTTTTCATTCTAGCATAGTTGCATTACATTTCCATTTTGATTCTTGAGGATATTGGCATTCTTGCCCTTGTCTCTTTGAATCTTCCATTGTGTGGTTTACTAGCAAGGTTATAGGCTTAATAGCTCTAGCTGAGAGCATTCTAAACATCTTTGTGACTCCATGCCTAGGGAGCTCTAGGTCACTTTCTCAAGGTTTCCAATCCATGGATTCTCTTGGAATTAATGACTCAGAGAAGTGCACATTTTGAGTGTACATTTTTGGTGCCCACCATGGGGCATAACACTTCTATTTTGCCTTTATTTTTCATGCATTTCTGCTAATTTTTCATCATATTTTGCTTGTTGTTTCAGCTATTTTTCCATACTTTCTGACAGAATATCGTACGATAGTTCACCAGTATCATATGACAGTTTTTTATATACCCGTGTGATACTTTTCCAGTCAAAGTATTGTACACCCATACAGAACTTTGTTGCATGGATATATAACATTTTGTCACATGGAAGTGGTGCTAAGTGTAGCACAAAATAGAAGTGTATCACTACTATACTACGAAGTGTAGTATGAACTTCTACTGACAAACTGTTGTACTACCATACAGAAAATGTCGCACGACTATATAACATTTTGTCACATGGAAGTGGTGTTAAGTGTAGCACATAACAAAAGTGTAGCACCACTATACTGCGAAGTGCAGTACGAAACTTTTTCTGACAGAACTGTCATCCAGGCCTGGTAGTGACTGATTTTTATGCTTTCTTTGCAATATTTGGTTTGTTTGCTTGCTGGTTTTGATTTGTTGTGTTAAGACAGAGTTTAATTTGTAGATTATACTTGATTTTATTGTGCTAACCTTTGTGGGACTAACAAGTTGTGTTTGTAGGTGTGCCCTCATTGCTTGAATATTTGCTAAAAAGAATGCATGTCAAAGCTTCAAATGCACAAGGGCTACTAATCCTTTTTGCAGGGCTGCCCAAAGCATAAAAACAATCAAGTGCTTGTTCATTTAATTTATTTTAAGTGTGACATATACTAGTTGTTTCTTTTTTAGGCACTTAATATTCTTATTGTAGGAGTCTTTTGGTGGTAGGAGAGTACGCTCTTCACCCTTGTGGTGAACCAGAAATCTTGACCCACTTCTAGATTTTGAAAGCAAGAGGCTAATTGAACATTGCTTGGTGTGCTTTGGAAACATTTTTGAGATAGGAGAGTATGCTCTTCACCCTTGAGGTGAACCATAAATCTTGACCCTCAAAGGTTAATCCACTTCTTATTTAGTTTAGAATCCTTTAGCAGGCCTGCTCTTGAGCAATCAAGAGGAACGACCCAAGTGGGGACAAGCTAATGCCAAGCTATTCTGACCCACTATAAAATCAAGGCTATCAAGGACACAAAACCTTGGTAGATGTAGTACTTGTCTTTGCTTGGTGTGAGTACTTTTGGGATTGTGACCATGAGGAAAATACTAAGCAAGAATGCTTAAGGTAATCTTGTGGCCACGAGGTCTGTTACTTTCCACTAGGTAAGAAGTCCCTTTGGGGAGCAAGAGGGGTATTACGAACAAAATCCCTTACTATGAACCATAAATAGAAGCTACCCAATTTTGTCACTTAACATCTTGGTGCAAGGATTGATCCTAGTGGACTAACCCGGATCACCCCAAGACTACTCACCATCTGTGTTCCTTTGGTTGTGTCATTGGCACTTCCACGACAAAGCCAATATCTATTGTGGGTAACCACTTTGTGTGAGGTGATGGGACATCAAGTGTGGGCCAAGTTGTTAAGTATTGAGCCTTTGTCTTTCTAGGCTAGTAAGTGCTTGATTTGTCTTCGTTGTGAACTACCCGTGTAAATGTTCTCAGACATTAAACATCACGGTAGTGCTCATAGGATTTTTCACTTTGATATCCCAATTGCATGTCTTAACAAGGTTTCTTTTGCCCTTGTTCAAGTGTTTGACGACATGTTTGATCACTTACTATTTGCAAACCTATGTATTTTCTACTATTACTATGTTTGGAATTGATAAATTGAAATCATCAACCTACAACTTTGACCAATTGCCTTCAAAACTGAGATTTATACATTCACTGGTCAAATATCGTATGATACTGCATGACTGTCATACAGCTTGCTTGGATACTATCGCATCAACTGCATGGAAACTGTCACACGACCTTAGTGCAAAATATTGCCTGGACATATTATATCATCCTGCTATCTTGCGAACCATCACACAGAGTCATCTTGCTATCTTACTGCTGTCTGCAATTTGAAGCTGATTTGTGTCATTTCTAGTCTTCCTTGGTTGGTCCAGGTCAGATCTTAGGTGCTATGACATGTTTCTCAACATTCACATGAACTTAAATGGTATCAAGTTTCACAAAATGACTCTTGGTCTTCTTTCTTCCACATCTCCCATGTCTTCCTAGTCTCTCTTTTCCATCCTTTCTCTTCTTCCTTCATGCTTCTTCCTCTTCTTCCTTCTTCTAGTCTACCTTCTTCTATTCATCTTTTTTGTCACTTTCATGCTTGATTCCTCCTCTTCCAGAACCATGAATTTCAACTATCTTGTTATGGAACCTCTCTTGAAAATAGATGATCTCGAACTCATTGCTCAATTCAAAGAATTTTATTCCTCCAATAGTCCTAGATATGGCACGGGTGATGAACTTAAGACAAAAATAAAAGAAAAGATGAATGAATCAGATGCCTTTGCTAGGATCATAGACACGATCACATCATGACCTCCTCCTTCCAAACATGTCTCATCTTCTAATTCTTCTCATCCTTACTCATCTTCCAAGTCTTACCATGACTCTTCTAGACATTATTCACATTCCTCATTATGCAAGTCTTCTTTCTCCACTAGGTCTTCACTTTCCTCTTCTTCACAATCTCATTCCTATTCTACTTCTCCCAAGAGTCTTACTTCTCTTCTCAAGACATACCATAATGAGCAACATGAAAATCCTTGTGTTACCTCTTCCCCAAAGAGTGACACGCTCATCTTTGATGACTATGATGATTATGATAATGGACAATGTAGTGATGCCTATGAAACCTCTATTCCTAAGAGTCCTCCTAGTCGTGTGCTTGTGCTTATTGGAAATGGGTCATCACATTGGATAGATCATGATGGTGATCCATATAATTTTGATTTTGAAAGAGACTTTGGTGATTTCTGTGAACGATACCTAGATGATACATCTACTTCTATTGAGGAAGAGAAAGCTCACCGTGTTGATTATAAATGTAAATACTATAAGAATCTCTCCTCTAAGAACTCTCATGCTGAAAATAAAGATTACACTCTCAAGCAAGATTATGTTAATGATGGACCTTTGTCTTGTGATGGTTTCTTTCTATCCCCTACTTCCTCCAATACCCATACATTTCCTAAAGCTTCTGAGTCTTCCAAATCCTTCACAAATCCTCCATCTGACAAAGATCCTAATACTTTTCATGCGGTTCCCTATAGTTATCCTCAAGGGCTACCTATTTAAGAAACTCAAGCTAACCTTCACTTGGCTACAAATACTTTCAATAATGCTAAACCTAAAGAGTCTAAGCCTTTATACGCTATGCCTACTTCAACTAGTCCTTCACCATCTCTTCCAAAGTCTTTCATACAATTCCAACATGCGTCCTTGTCCTTAGAAGTGGCTCCATGTCAAGAGGACTCTAAAAATGATAAAGAAAAGAACATAAAGAAGGATCAAGATCAAGAACCCTCCATGTCATCCAATCCTTTTCATGATGTCTCTTATCCATTTCATGGTTCTTTTGATCCTCTATGCCCTTTCTCATTCATTCCACCATATCTTAAGTCTCCTCCTCAGAAAGATCAAGATACTACTTACACCGTTGAGCTTATTGACAATCAAAATAACCTTACTACACTTGCGCTTTCCAAAGATGATACTTCCATTAAGGTTATTAAAAATAGTGTTGTTACTTCCAATGATAAGCCTATTGAAAATAAAGAGAAAAATTATACGCTTATGCTATCCAAAGCTCCTTGTCAAGATCAAAGCCTTCCATCTTCTTGTTCTACCACTCCATGTTCACTTCCACGTTCTACTCTTCCTAAGTCTTTTCAAGCTCCGAACAATCCTATCAAAGAAGTTTCTCTTCTTCAAGATGTTCATGATCCTATTAAAAATCCTAATGCTCACTCTAAAGATGTTGATGTCCTTGGTTGTCATATAGATGTTGATGAAATTATTGATTATCCTTTTGTATCTTCCATGTCCATCCTTGGACCTCCTCCACCAATACTACGGGCTTCACATCTTCCTTCCATCTTGGGCCCTTATGTCCCTTCACTTTCCCCTCCTAACTCTCCTAATTCATCATCTATCTTGGGTCCTTACGTCCCTCCATCTCCTATCTTTCCTCAAGATCAACATAGATGCATACCCTTGAATCCTTTTCAATCACCTACCCATCTAAACCAGTCATATCCTCCTTCTTCTGCCACAAGTCCCAAGTCTTTTGGAAGTAACTTGAATGTTCAATATAAGAAAAAGAAGCAATAAAAGAATCCATCAAAAAAAGAAGATCACCATGTCTCCTCTAATTGACATGGCAACATAAAGTCAAAAGAGATATCTAAGAAGAAAACTACAAGACAAGTATGGGTTCCAAAATTCATCATTGAAGATATTCTCTCTAAATCATCAAAAAGAAATGAAAAACCTATGGCTATATGGATTCCAAAGTCTCTCTTGAAAGAGTCTAATGTTGAGAAACAAGTGAAGTTCACATTCAAGCTTCCAAAGGATTCCACTTCATCTTCTTCCAAAAACATTCTTCCATTCCATGTGCCTAAACCGCAACCTCTACTATCCATTCACCATATTCCTTCACGTATTCCTTCATTTACATTTCCTCCATCCTCTAGCCACCCTTCAAGGTGTGTGTTGATGTTGATATTTCCTTCCTTTCCATTTATCCTTTCACAATCCTTCCATTCATTATCCTTATACCTTCTATCATTTTTCCTCATTTTCCTATTCCTCCCATCTTCCAACCTCACTCGCTTTACATAAAACCTTATCCTCCATTTTTCTCTTCCATCTTCCTTTCCCTATCAACATCTTTGAGCATATCATTTTGAATCCTTGGCATATCATGGTTTATCCTTTCAAGGAGCATTATCTAAAAATCTTGCCTTCTTCCAATATATATATATATATATAGAAAAATTCAAAAAATAAAATAAAATTGAAAATGTGCCTTGGTGGAAACTTGGAAACAGGCACCTTGGTAGAAAAAGTAAAGAGAAATAAAGTCATCCTATGGTGAAAACCACTCCCTTGTGGTGCCTTAGATAAGTACCGTGATGAAAACCTGACAATCAAGCATCATGCGTAGTTCTTCTACATATTTCATCCATTTTGTCTTCTCTCTTTGATCTTGACAATGTTGACCTATGCACGAACATTTGGCTATCTTGTGAGCTATCTTACGATGATCTTGCTTTCATTCAATTCATGTTTATCCTTCATTCCATTAATTCTAGCCTTTTGCTATCCTTTTCCCCTTTGGTCTTGATCTAATAAAAAAGAGTAAAACACAATGCTATGAAGCCTCTTGACTGCATTCTTTCCTTCTTTTACATTACACTTTTGTGACTTATCCTATGTTGGCCTTTCATTGCTTGTCCAAATGTGCTTTACATGACAATTTTTCCCTAGCTTGGGTACTCTTGAGGAGTTTTCCCTTGAGGATTTATTCCCTTCATTCTCTTCCATTCTCTTGTCTTTTATCTCTTCCACCAGCTTGCTAATCCTTCTTGTTTTCCACCTTGCTAGACATTGAGGCTACACGATGTGATCTTGCTTGGGAGTTTGATGCTTGTTCTATCTGGGGGCATTCCTTGTACATACTTATTGATCCTGAAAAAAATCCAAAAAAATGATATATTGTTAAAAATTCTAAAAATTGGAAAATGTCCTAAAAAAATTATCATCTTAGTGAAAACCTAGCAATAGGCGCTTTGATGTATCTCAAAAAAATTATATATTCCAAAAATACAAAAAAAATTAAGAAAAATAAAAAAATTCAAAAAAACTTGGAAACAGGCGCCTTGGTAGCAAAAATACAAAAAAATTGAAAAAATAAAAAAATTTGTCAAGTGGTGAAAACTTAGAAATAGGCGCTACTTGAGGCCTTTGCACCCTTGTTTCTTAGCATCCATCCTCGACACTTATACTTTCTCCATCATGCCTTGGTTTGGAATTGGTCTTTGTCTTTGTCTAGGGGGCATAAATGTGTTAGCTTTGGTCTCTTGGATGCGTCCATCTTTAGGACATCTTGAAAATGATGTTTTTCAACACCACCCCAACTATGTTTTTCAACACTGCCCTAGCGTCAAGTGTTTCTCAACACTTATCAGATATCCTACCCACAGTCTACCATGATATGATATTTTCCATTGGCAGATGCGATACTCAAAGTTTGATTCTATGACCTACACACATGCACTTAAACACTTGACTCGCTAAGACTTGTTTGAATTTATTTCTTTGTGTGTTATCTATGATGATTTCTTTGATGAGTGTTCTCTCCCTAATAGTTTTCAATGATGCCAAGCTAGAAGACTGCGGGCACGAGTACATGTTTTATTTATTTTCTACTTGTGGGTATATTTTGTTGGTCTTAACTATCGTAAGCATTTATGATTGTTCCACTTGACACTAGGATCTACAATGTATTATCCATGACTGTTCTCCGCAAGTGCATGCTTATAGTCATCTTGACTTTCTTGTGTCGCGATGCGAGCATAATCTTGCTATACTAAACTTAGGGACCCTCACTACACTAGCCATCTTGACCTACATGTCTTTGATGCTTAGGTGAGATTCCCACATACCTATCTGATATAGATCATATTCATATACCCATAGTTATACTAGTGTGTATTGTATGATCTTGTGACGCCACCAATAAAGCTCGATGATGATTATTAGAGTCTAATGGCTTTGTAACCTTGCAAGTAAACCACTTTTCATAGTAGCTTGCATTCTTAAGTTCATGTTAGTTTAGTCTTGCACCTTGCATATGGAGAGAGCTTTTCCTTCATTTTTCTTTTGGACTTTTAATCAACTGTGGTCATGTTTTGATCTTCATTTCCTTATCTTCTTTCGTGATCTCAATCGAAATTTCCTATCTTAAAGATTTGATTGATTTTGAGACATTCTCTTTCTTGAGGCAAATTCTCTTTCTTCTCTTCATTTCTCTCCACCTCTTCCAAACTTCTATCTTCCATTCGCTTTCACCCCACTTCTTTTATTCTAATTCAACCTTGGGGCATAACCTCTCATGATGATCTACCTTGGTTTTGTGATTCTTATATCTTTCATCTTACATCAAGAACCTTATCTTTAGTTCGATTTGATCAAATTTATCAATTTACTGTTTCTCCTCTATCTCATTTTGATTTCGATCATGAGGGGGTAGTACCTATCAAACTTCAATCCTTGATTCAGCTTATCAATTGAACTTTGAGATTCTTATCTCTTATTTGAGACTTGACAATTACCTATTTACAGGGGTGTTGGCCTTGTCTTTTTTTTCAATCAACTTATCTTTGTCCTGATGTGTTCCCATCTATCGAACACACATCTAGGTTGTTTTGTGATTCCAAATCGATCTCACACTTCAATTCCATTCTTTGACTACATGTGATCCCAAATCGATCTCACATTAGTCAAAGAGGGAAAAATGTATGCACCCTAAAATGGTCGCCTAGACTTTGGACCCCATTCTTCAATTTATCAATTTCTTGAATCAATATTTTTAAATCAATATTTTCAATCAAATCAATTTCCTTGATCAAATCCTAATTCTATCATTTATTCAATTTTATTCTATGGGCTAACCATTTTATCCTAAGTCTTTATTTAATTAAAATGAATTCCCTCCCTTTTTATTAATTAAAAAGCCCCCACTTTCCTCTTATCCTAAGTTGCACAAATAAAGTATTATTCCTATTTTATAAAAAGAAGAAAAGGCCTTTTTGTCTCGCATGAGGCTCAAAATTCAACACTTCTTTCTCATTGGAGGAGACTTGTGCACATGGATTGATCCCTCTTTCAAACTCCACCCTTGATCAAATCTTTTGCCTCTTAATCTCCATCGTCCATTGATTCTCATTTCTTATAAAAGAAGAGCTCTCTTCTCATTCAAAGGATCCATTATTTCATAGTAATCTTATGCTGCATGATTTCTTGGTGACTTTGGAGCTTTGGAGATCTTCTTGCATTCTAGCTTTCATTCTTGCATTTAGCTTAGCTTTCATGGCATTTTAGTTTACTTTCCTTTCATGTTCTAGCTTAACTCACCTAGTTTAATTAGAAAAGGCTTGTAATACTTTCATTTCCATAGCTTAGTTGAATTTTTCCTTCTAGCTTAGTTGCATTTTTCATTCTAGCATAGTTTCATTACATTTCCATTTTGATTCTTGAGGATATTGGCATTCTTGCCCTTGTCTCTTTGAATCTCCCATTGCGTGGTTTACTAGCAAGGTTATAGGCTTAATAGCTCTAGCTGAGAGCATTCTAAATATCCTTGTGACTCCATGCCTAGGGATTTGTAGGTCACTTTCTCAAGGTTTCCAATCCATGAATTCTCTTGGAATTAATGACTTAGAGAAGTGCACATTTTGAGTGTACAGTTTGTACCAGAAAAGGATTTTCTCTCAGAATTTTTGAAAGTTTTCAATTGTTTGGTGTTTTCATTCTGAGATTGTTTGTAAATTTCTCTATCCTTGGTTTTGAAAATATGTGTATTGGATTGTATAAGGTTGTTTAACATAGCAATAGGCTCACAATCACAAAAAACAAAGGGAACTGACTCAATGAGTCAATCACACTTATCTTACCCTAGCTAGGAGAAGAGATGTATTACTTACTCATTGACTTAGGAAAACACTCATGGACTCCTTAGAATATGTAGGTCCAACAACATGCAATGGATGTTGAAGCCCATATTAGCCAAGTTGAAGCATTGAAGAGGGCTCAATATGACGAGTTTCTTGGGGTGATTACTATTCACCTCGCACAAGCACTACAAATCCTTCAAGGGTGGATCAATGGAAAAACTAGATTAGGATTTTAATCAAGGTCTTTGTTCACAATTGTCTCCCATATTCCCGCAAGCAGGATTAAGGCTGTTAACCCTATGAGCACTCTAACAAGTGTAGTCTCACAAGTAAGATTTAAGCGGATTTGCTCTACACAAAATCAAAGTGTGTTCATGACACAAGACCAAGGAAAAAAAACACCTATGTCTTTTGAGGCTTTAACCTCAAGGAAGCATCAAATTTTATAGTGGGGTGGAAGATTCGGTGTAAGACTTGTCCCCACTTGGGTCATTCCTGGGAGCTTTTTACCTCTCTAGTAGGCCCTCTAAAGGTTTAAAAACAAATGTGAGGTTGGGGACCATAGGATCTGGGTTTCTAATTCTCTAAAAGAGAAGAGAATAATTTCCTAACCTTGTCCTTTTCCCTATCCAAGACACGCCAAGAAGATTAATCCAGAGATAGTACACAAACTGGTACCAAGAAAGACACCTTCTAGGTTTCTGATTCTCCTAATAAGGAGAAGAGCATAATCCCCTTAGTATTTTCCTCAATAGCAATAGACACACGTACCTATTTAGCTAAGTGCCTATGAAAATGAAATAAAAATTAAGCAAATAGAATATTTGCTCGTAGATAATTTAGGCAACCTGCAAAACCACTTGTCAGAAATTTGGTTGATTGAGCTATCTTTGACTAGCATTTTCTAAAAAATTGGGTTATTTGCAAAAGATGGGCTTAGAAGTCAAGACAAGAAGAGGTCAAAAGGATGTGTTTTTATACTCAGTCTTCATCTCTCATCCTATACAAATGCGTTAGGTTGTAAAAAATAATAAAAAACTAGCAATCATCAATTGTTAGGATTAGCTGTCAGTCAAAATCTAAAATCCAAATTGGGGGTTGACCCCGCAAGGTGATGGTGGTCACAAGCCCTATTGATAGGGCGGTTCCATGTTCTATTCCCACCCCCACTTCCCAGCAATGCCCTGCACGATGCGCATGATGGATGATGAAATAGCAGGCATGAGTTTCAAACAAAAATATGCTGGCGCCCATTCCGTTCGCAGGCACACAACTCCCTATGCGTGATGGTGACCAATTCGATGCTAGCTTGGTGGTATGAGTTGACGTGATGAAGGTGTATGAAGACACATGAGAGATATAAGGTGTTTGGCCCCAGCCGCATGGAGAGATAAGGTGGAAGTTTGTTGGAGAGATAAGGAGTTTCACTTGGGTGCTTTAGAGTGATAAGGAGTTAGAATTTGGTGGTCGTGTCTTCCCATACTATGAGTTGGCTTCCTAATTACTCTGAGTGTTATGTGGGTTATGTCCCTGTCAGCAGTGGAGAGATAAGGATGATGTTTTAATTGGAGAGATAAGGTTGTGTTGTGAGGCGATATAAATAGATTAAGGATGTATCTATGAGGCATGTTCATGCCTTGGTAGCCACATATTCATCACGGGGATGGGGTCCCCCATATGTGACCCCACTGGTTCAAGGCTCAGTCAAAAGTGATTATAGATCAAAAAAATAAAATCTAAAATCCAAATCTGAAAGATTGCTCAAAATTTTGGTACGACAATGCAATACTGGAATCAATGCACACATGACACTTTAGCTCTCATACAACAATGCCCATACAACCAACATGACACTTCAGATTGTCATCTATCGTACACCATACATGGTATCATGATACGCCAATCTGTAGATTGTCATACAAAATTGTACGAAACATAAAATAAAAATTGAAGCTTTGAAATAAAAATGTCAGGAAAATTATAAAATCAGAATGGAAACCCATTGCAGGGCCCCACGGTGGGTGCCATAAATGTGTGTGTGAAAATTGTACCTAGTTGGAGATATAACACTTCAGTAAAACATTAGAGGTTAGCAAATCCAAAAATCTGCAAATAAACAACTATTGCTAACCAGGCGATTTACTGCCTTCTAGTAAGTGCGAGTATGGTATTCTCAGAGTTAGACCGAGATCAATGACAATGCAACACCTAAATGAAAGATTTAATGATGAAAAATGGATGAAAGATGAATGCATATTAATCTAAGTTTTTTAAATTTTTTTATGCAATATGTATGAAAAATTGTATGAGATTGATGTAAATTGAATTGAAATGAGTGCAATCTAATCTATCAATGATATGGAATTGCTATGAAAAATGAATGAAAACAAGAATCCAAGAAATAGCACAATCTCACAAATCACCAGATCGCACAAGTTAGATTCTCCAAATTTGAAGGTGTAGGATTGTGAAGGACTGAGCCTCGTTTATATAGAAATCCAGGGTTTGAGAATGCATGGAAAAAGCCAAAAATCTCTCCCTGATCAACTCAGATTGATTGTTGAGTTATCAGAAAATTAGAAAGAGTTAACTCATAAAATCATGCAAAATAACCTTTTAACTCAAATCAGGAGTTCATCTCACTTTTTCAACTCGCAATCACATGTTGAGTTTGAAAAGTTAACAAATTGAATTGATTTGTTGATTTAAAGTTAACTGCTTTTTCTGAATGTGCATGGATAATTATGAATTTATTTAATATTCCAAGTGATTTATTCTCAACTTAACTCATTTTTGAATAAAAATAATTGATTTATGGGTTAATCAATTATTTAATCAAACTTTATCCCAAAAACTATATCATTAAATTTGACAACTTGATTTAATCAATTAAATAAATGTTCAATTGATTATTTTTAGCAAATTTGATTTTTTTGTCAAATAAAAATAATATTAATTAGGAATAAATGTAATTAAATAATTAAGTGGCAGAATTAAACTTAAATAATCAAATATTCGACATATTCAATTAATTAAATTTAGGATAAATAATGTCATTTATCACCAAATAATATTTAATTAAAGATAATTAGGATAAATTAGGAATATTTAAGAATATTCCTTGGTTCAGATTTAAGATAGAATCGATTAGGGTTTCAATGATTTGATGTGTCAATGTGCCTTAGGTTAGGACTTTTATGTCGATTTCGATCGATCTGTTGATGTAGGAGGTCAATGGTCCTATAGCCCATTTTTGGGGTATTACAATAGATAGTGTCAGGCCCCCATTAATTCTTGATAGGAAGGTTTAGAGGTGGGATAAACCCTTCAAATATTAGGGGCCTCCTTCACACCCCAACTAATCTCTCGACTATGTTCCCTATGTAAGTATTTCTTGACACTGTTGTCACAAGCAAAAGCTTCAAATAATGTTTTACAACATCTTGTTTATTGACATAAATAATACATTATAAAATGACTGACTAATGTGAGAAAAAAAAAGTGATTATGGCTTTGAGTTAAATACAAATCCACGAGTGACCAAATGAAGATATGATGGAAGCAATCTCAACTATTACTAAAAAATGCACAAGAAAGTTCAGATAAGGGACTTAACTAAGAAGCAAATGTAGTGTGTCATTGATGTAAAGTCACTCTACAAAAGAGACAACTGATCCATGTTTATAATCTAATTTGGTGACAGTTTTTCTTTGTCTGCATATTTTTTACGAAGCTACATAATGATAAAACATTGTAGAAATCATGGTCACTGTAATCCTCATTATTTAAATTGTAAGGTCTTTGTGCAGTTCTTGACTATAATTGACATCAAATGATGCTATATGAATGCTTGTGCACTTGTGACCGAAGGATCTCGTAGTATATTCTTAACACAGAAATATAGATATAGCTGGTAATCTCATTCAAAAGTCTAGATCTTGGCCATTGTACATCATCCTTGATGCTTATTTGTACTTCATGTTCCATTGTTTGATTGCTACCCATGCTAGGGGTTTTGTGGATTCTAACCTCTAATGCATTTTCTGAGTCTAGGAAAATTTGTTATCTTGAATTAAATCTCTAGTAACCTTGTCAATGATATATCAATTCACTATACTCCCTATTTGTATTTTCATACGACTTTTACGGGGTATGGTTTTGTAGTGGGGATGTGAGCAAAGGGGGTTGAATTTGGCTTTTCACATGTTAAGTCATGTTTTCCAAAAGTTTCTAAGGCCTTTTCATTAAATACATGTTTTGTAAATATTGGAATCATTGCATTCTTTGAGATGATCTTTGTTTAAGGCATCCCATCAAATGATTTAGGATGGGATGAAATAGGCATAGAATCTGGTGTTTCATTTGCCAATATGTAATTTATATAAAGTGTTTAAAGCATTTTCAATAAATCTATCTTTTCTTCACATCCTGCGATAGGAGCTGGATGATGCACTTAAAACCACATTTTCTGGAAACTTTCTAAAGTCTTTTTAACAAATCTATTTTGTGCATATACTGCAAGCATCTTTGATGGCAATATGTCCTTTTTGTAAGAATTTTCCTAAGAAAAAGAATAAACACCAAGATCTAGAAGCTCAAGATATAGCATAAGAGAGACAAAATATGATATGATCAAATGATCAAATAATAATCAACAATACAATAAAATGAATTGATAGATTACATATAATGTAGGAATTGCCTAAATATATAGGCAATATGATAAGACTACATGATAAGGAGATGATAAGCTATCAAGCACACTAGGTGGAATCACATGTCCACCAAAGGTGGATCATCCTTCATTATACATCAAAGTATGTGCAACACATGCAACAATAAGAGGATGATAATGTGATAAGAGCACTAAAGGTGGATCTCACACACAAAGAGGTATGAGATGACAACTATCACCAACTAAAGTGGAAATTCTCCTAACCATGTGCTAAAATGAAATACAAACTCCTAGGTGTCTCAATGACAACTAATATGCAAATGCATTATCTTAAGTAAACTTAAGTAAAGTATAATTAGTAAATGCTTAATTACACCGACACTCCACCCCCCCCCTTAAGTGCAACTTAGGGGAATGCACTTAAGCTCACAATGAAAGATGGGTCTCGGCTACTAGGCCATGTTAGGTACCCATGCACAAACTGCAAGAGCAATGCAATCTCTCATAAAGTGGAGAAAGAGGGAAAACCTCATGGGAAAAACCCTCCCCCAAAAAGAGAGATGAATACAATAATAGAATATGAGATAAAAGACATCATGTGAGAAAAATATCCCCCCCATAAGAGAGAAGAAGTGGAAGAGAGACCAAGTAGCCCCCCCTCAATGTAGAATGAACACCAATGGTAGATGCTCCAAGCTCGATGTAGAAATTGCTCCATGAGTGTAGAACAACATTCCTCCCCTTAGGAAGAAACAAGACCAAAGGTGTATGTATGAAGCCTCCTCCCCAATCTCTAGGAAGAAACCTCAAAAAGTATGAAATCTGTGAAACTTGCTCAAGAGTCCCCATGTTAATGTTGAAAGGTGCCTCCTCCAAATCATGTGTACTAAGCCACTATGCTGAAAAAGACAAATAAGAATCAACTGAGGATGAATGTAGAACATGTACCAAAGACCCAAGTGTATCCTCTGAAGATAAACTAACCTCCACTAACTATTGTATCAAAGTATCCAATCATGTCACCCTCAAAAGAATGATCAAGTAGAGAATGAAGATGAGGGTCAGCATGCTCCCTCACAACAACTGAAGAAGGACCATCTTCACCAAAGAGAAGATGAATATCATCAATGAAGTCTCCCAAATATGAAATGTAGGACTCCACAAACAAATCTGCAATGTCTGTCAAGTAGTAATCCCATGGAACCAAGTCTAAAAGGCAATGAATATCTTGCTACACTGAAGCATCTGAACCCATGGCTGTGTGAATGCAAGCATCATCAGGAGCAGGAGTAGAAGTAGTTGCAATAGGAGGAGATGAAACAGAAGGCTCAAGAACTTGATCATGAGTGAGAATACCCAAGTTGAAGTAGCCAAAACTTTCCTCAAAATATGAATCGTCACTATAAGTGTGATCATATGCTAAAGAATCATTATCATAAAGAGGAACAAAATCTGCAAAGGAGTACAACTGAGAAGAATGATCCACTATCCCAGTAGCAATAACTGCTCCACTCTCAGAGTCCTTGATGAAAATTGAATTAGGTGTAAATTCCACAGTCTTCTTTATAGCACCATTTGTGATTTGATATATAGAAAGAAGGTTATTGGTCAAGTGTGGAACACACAACACATCATTGAAGTGTCCCTCTCTAACATCAACACTTCCTTTCCCAATCACATTCATGTAAGTGTGATTGCCCATCAAAATAGGTGGACCTTTGCAAGGCTTAAATGATGAAAACATGGCTGTGAAGAAGCCATACGATGAGAAGCCCTTGAATCTAGAAGCCATCTACCTGAATCGGGACTTGAAGAAGCATATAAAGCTTGTCCTTTTTTAGTGACAAATGCATGACCCTTTCCTTTATATTTTTCTAAATTTTGTGAAGAAGTTGAGGTAGACATCCTAGAAGGCAAATTGATCTTGTTCTTTACAAGAATATTTTTCAATTCATCAATGTCCTTATAACAAAAGCATTCTTCATGTCCATCCTTTTTGCATTATGCACAAAACCGATTCTCCTTCTTTCAAAATTCACCCTTTTGAGGTGATGTAGAAGTGCCATGCTGTGTGGAAGTTGATTTTGCACTGTCTTGTTGAGACTTAGACTTCCAATTCTTCTTCTTCTTTTGACTTTGTTTGCCTTGACTCTCATGATTAGATACCAATGCCTTGGAAGTTGAAGACTTGAGAATCCCCATACTCTTTAATTTGGTTTGTTCCAACATCAACATTTCTCCAAATGCCTCAAATGATGGTGTAATAAAGGCACTTACCATGGTCATTTTGTGAGTATTGTATCTTGACACAAAGGTTACATATTCTGAAGAAAGATTGTCCATCACATGATGAATCAATTGTGAATCCTTGATAGTGATTCCACAATCCTTGAGTTGTGCTCTCAACTCATTGGCTTTGTCGATGAAATCTTGAATTGTGCCAAAGTTCTTAGGATCCAATTTGAGAAGTTGTGCTTGAATTGTGAATCCCTTATCCTCATCCACTCTACCATACAAATCTTTAAGTTTTTCCCAAGCATCCTTGGCATTGCCCAAGGAGGAAATGTGAAACAAGAGATCTTGAGTAACACATGTTTTTATGATTCCAAAAGCTTGAGAATCTCTATCTTTCCAATCAGTTAATTCCTTATCATCCACATTAGGTTCTTTAATTGTTCCATCCACATAATGATTTAATCCTTTTACCATTAGCTTGCTCCATACATTTTCTTTCCATGTAGCATAGTTATGTGGAGTTAATGATGGAAATCCATAAGGACCCATAATGAAAAACTGAAAAGAGCTAGAGAGAAAGAGACCCAATCATAGAAGGAACCCCCCAAATCACTCAATCAAAGAACCCCCCCCCAAAAAAAAATAAAAAAAATAAAAAAATAAAAAAAAATAAAAAAATAGATGATTTGGGCACTTTATATATAGTGTGTGTACAATTGCCACTTGTCAAAATTGATGAAAGTGGACTTCTGATTTTGATGTTTGCAACAGAAATATATGAAGCTATAACAGACTCAATAATATAAGACACAAGATCCCTCAAAGATCTAATCAATTACAAGTGCCAAAATAGACCATATTCTAAAAGTACTATGTCCACTCAAAATTTCTCCAAATTGATACCAGATTTGGAAAGTAGACAAACAATCATGCACTTTCAAAAAAATTGCACCTAAAAATATGTCTGTATGAGCCCAAACAAAGCCTCTGAAGTTGCCAAAATAGGGATCAAACGGGAACAGTCACCAAAAACTACAATTTCTGCAAAATCTATGTACCAAAACCAGAAAATAGCTGCATCACTGAAAAGTTCAAGAAATTCTACCCAAAATAAATAAAAATGCACTCAATTTGGAGTCTTGATGACCAAGTTATGGCCTCCCAAAGTCGAACTACCAAATCAAAACTGCATATGGTGAGGGCTGCAAATTTTTGAAACTTGTTGATGTTAGTTGTTTACTGGCTTAAATTTGACAGTCAAATGGACGTCATGACAATGTAAAAACACCCATAATTGATGGTCAAGCAATTGTCAAATTTTACCTCATGAAATGATGACAATATCACTAGCTTAAAATTGACGGTTAAACGGTCGTCAAGGCAAAACAAAAAATTCCTACTTTGACGGCTAGACGACCGTCAAATTTAACATAATGAAAAAGTCAAAAAGTGTATTTTTTTTAAATTATAAAAATATCCTTTTATTCATTGGCACCACGTGTCATCTTTTTATTGGTCTGCATGCTGACGTGGTCTCTACATGGACAAAGGGTGATCTGCGTAGCTGACGTGGAGGAGTGGTGGTGGAGGGGGTGGTTGTCAGTTGGTGGCGCGGAGGTGGTGGATGTGGGATTTTAATCCAACATTCACTGCGTAGGGGAGCGCTGTGATGTTTTTAATCCGCAATGCCCGAGTCATCAATAAAGAGCACAACTCAGTTGTGGAGAATCTGAGCTCAGCTTGTGTGTGCGATCCGTTCGATTTGACAAATCCAAACCTAGTGCTTGGCTGGCCCACTCAGTCATATTGCGAGCACGAATGTTGGGTCAGGTCCTATTCCTGCTCGGGATGAAGTCGGCTTGGGTCTGGATCGTCTGCTACCCAGCTCGTGAGCTGAGTTTGTAGTTTTCCGCTAAGCATGCATAGATTAGTCCCACATTCATGGGATGGAAAAATATTAGATGTTTAAATACAAAGGCCTGCAATAGTATAATGTAGAACTCTGCAGGCAAGGCTCTTAACTACGTGAAAGTGATGATGTCTACAAGTCAACCTATATATGTGCAGGTCGGGGTTTGACTGCCCAGTCTTTGTTGCACCCTTAGAATGATGTATGGATCTGACACCTATGTCATGCCTGCAGAAGTGATCTGATTGACAAATAGGGGAGGGGACCCCAAAACAACCCCATAAATTTTGCAGGAAAATACACAATATGCACAAATCGAAAAAGTTCAAAAATTAAAAAAAAAATTGAAAATATGTACCATCTTGTAGATCAGACTGCCCAAGTCTGATTTGCAAATTGTTTTTGCCTCGGATTTGACTTTTGCCTAATATAAGAAAATTTATTGTTAAAATTTATGGAAATGGCCACCCGGACGCAATTGTGAGGTCAAATCTTGCTCTAGATGCTCCGAAAAATTGTTGATATCCCGGATCTAAATTGTGGCCCTCCAAAAGATGAAGAAACAATAGATCTCCAATCGCTATGCAATGAAATCTTCTATGACTCTAATACCATGTAAGAATTTGCCTAAGGCAAAGAATAAACACCAAGATATAGAAGTTCAAGAGATAGCATAAGAGAGACAAAATATGATATGATCAAATGATCAAATAATAATCAATAATAAAATAAAATGAATTGATAGATTACATACAATGTAGGAATGCTTGAATATATAGGCAATGTGATAAGACTACATGATAAGGAGATTATAAGCTATCAACCACACTAGGTGGAATCACATGTCCACTAAAGGTGGATCATCCTCCATTGTACATCAAAGTATGTGCAACAATGAGAGGATGATAATGTGATAAGAGCACTAAAGGTGGATCTCACACACAAAGAGGTACGAGATGACAACTATCACCAACTAAAGTGAAAATTCTCCTAACCATGTGCTAAAATGAAATGCAAACTCCCAGGTGTCTCAATGACAACTAATATACAAATGCATTATCCTAAGTAAAATTAAGTAAGGTGTAATTAGTAAATATTTAATTACACCAACACTTTTGCTATACGTTTGTACTCCAGACCTTTTCCTAAAGCTCTCACATTTGCACAAGTGGGAATGACGCTGACAAATAATTTGGTTTTATGCTTGTTAATTACATTTTCTCAAAGTTTCTAAAGTGTTTTCAATAAATCCATTTTCTTTATACCCTGTGTGTGTGTATGCTAAACACCTTCATGAAATTAAGATATTTAACTATCAAATCAAAGAAAATGCAATACAAATTTAACTAAGAAATGAAACTAAAATCCATAACATCTCATGGTTCTCTAATCAGATGTGGTATGTAGAGCTCTCAGCTTAATCTCCACTAGTGACACTTTTAAAATGAGAAAATATATGCTACAAATGCTTATTCTAGCTCACTAACTCTTAAATTGATACAAAGATAATTCAAATGCTCTCAAATGCTCTTGATTGCTATGAAATTGACTATAGTAATGATGCTTTGCAAATAAATTTCTAAGATGAATATTGCTCTTGAAATGCCTCATACTTATAGTAAATTCCCAAGGGTAGGGGGTAGAGTGAATTAACCATGATTTACTTTTGGTTGAGTCAAAAAATTTGCAATGTTCATAAATGGGGGGATAATTTAAAGGTTTGTCTCAAAGCTTTGGACAAAAGGACAAAATTGAGTGGATGAGATTGAAACTTTGGAATGAGTGATCAAGATTTATTTCTTTTTGAGTGATTTATGTCTTTTTGTCCTCAATTCTCATTGGTTGCTCAACTTTGTTGAAAGATATTAGGATTAATTAAATTCAATTAATAATGATTCCAAAATTTTTGATATGCCCCAGATTTTGATGATGTCTGATGCCAATTTGATACTCTGATGCCCCCTCAGAAATAAAACATATTTGTTGGTGAACATATTTGTCTTCTTCTTCTTAAATGAAATCAAATAAAAACTCTATGCCTTTGAAGACAAAGAATTCATCAACAGTTGGGTAAGCATTAGAAATTGCTTCCCTCTAAATTTTGAAGGTTCAACTTCCTTGTAGGATATTCAATGAATTATCAACATAAAAGTAAATACATACACTTTTAACCAGAAAGTGTGGAAGGACCGCTCAAATACTCTTGGGTATTGAGGTAATTTTAAGAATCAACATATGATTAATTCACACTATGAAGAATACTGAGATCTACTAATTACTTCTAAAACAAATAACCTATAAAAGAACTCAAGGAGAAATAACTAGAAAGAAACCGGGAGTGACTAAGTATAAATAATACATGCACGGATATAAATGTACCAATTCTCAAAGTAACCAACACATTCCAGATTTCGATTCAAAGATCTAAATCAAACCATACATCTATATATTCATATATGATCAGATCAAAGTCTAATCAAAACAAGTCACAAACTATTTCAGAACATAAAAGACTATTCTAGCTATCTACTTAGAAAAACTATCTATTTTTCTATCTGTAATTTCTAACCCCTTCATAGTTTAATGCCCCAACATTTATAATTTTAGGTCTGAAAGAGCCTCCAAAAAAATCCGGCCTCTTGAACACTAGAAAAACCGTTAAAAAGCAATTATAAAACTAAAATGAGAGTTTCATAACACATGTATTTTAAAATAGAAAGAAAGGTAAATGCTATCCTAAAAAATGCTAACTCCCTCCAAGGCCTTCTGACATGGCAGTTTGTACGAGCTTCCAGGTTCGGAACACATTCACCAATTCCTGAGCTAGCTAAAAATGTAGATTCTTTAGACCTATCAGCTTTGCCCGAGTCACATTCTTCTCCCATCTTAACTCCTTGATCCTCTCCACCTGCTTAGGTAACTGGCCCTTGTTCAGCAGTAACATGGATTCTACGTTTGCTATTTTGGTGAAATCTTGAACCATCGGTGCTTTGTTTTCTTTAAGAGCATTCATGGTATCTATAAAGACTTTGACCATGGCGTCTGCGTCCCTATTACCTTCATCAATTTTTAAAATAATTGAGGGATTTACTATCTTGATGTCTTTAAGGGCATTTGCATGCATATCTAGTACCTCCTTCTCTATTGCTTTGGCTTGAGAAATCACAACTTTAAACATTGTGTTTTTCCAGCTGAAATTTTGTTTCAAGATGAACAACATACATGGGTCTACCAACTTCATCAAATTTTTTTCTAAGAACTGAGTCACACCATACGTCTCTATTTCTTGAACCTGTATGACAACAGTTGCACATTTCTCTTCTTCCATTTCCCAGCTTGGGACTAGAGTTTGAATCTCACTGAGTAATCCTTCCCCATCTAAGCATGTAGATATAAAATCTTTTATGAAAGCACTACCTTCATTGATTACATTATTTATCCAGGATTTCATGACCTCCCTTCACTAGCCTTTGGCTTTTAGCTAAATTTGGATCAAAGTATTGTGGGGACTGGGCCAGTGGCAATGCTCCAACATTAGTGAGTGAGAAAAGAAACTCGACCATGGTAGATACCAGCCGTTTCAACTCATGTTTCTCTCTCCCATCCTTTTGCGATTGCCCGAGCATATGATCAGCTGAAAATTTAAAAAGATGATCTCTAGAGTCCCTGGTTAGAACACCAAGCTCCATCTTAGTGATTTCAAAGTCTTCCACCCCTAGTTCCTAAATTCCATCTTTAGGCCTGAAGGTTTCTATTTCTGCAGTCACCTTTCCAGTAGATGGATCAATAGATAATCTTGCATCACTCTTCATTCTTTTTGCTTTAGGAGTCCGGGTGGCATATTTGGTGACAATCTCTTTCACAGGAAGTGAAATAGCCTTATAACTCTTCCTTTTACTCACTAATTTTGTTAACCAAGGAGGGACTAAACTAGTGACTATCTGATTGTCAGGTGCTTTGACAGGAGTGCTCTCAGCCAGAGGTAGTTCTATGTTACTGGTAAGAATTTCTTGAACCTTTTCTTGTTGATCCAATGGAAAGGAAATATCCTCATCCTTAATCTCAATATCTAGATAATTAGGTCCTAAGGATGCCATCTGAGAATGCCTTTCTGATCTTGTTCTAGGCCTCGATCTAGGTGTGCTAGGATGTCTGCTAGGAACCACCTTTTTCTTAGGGGATGTGACTTTACCTACATTAGGAACCATATGAGACACATTAGATGAGACACGTTTCACATTTTTTAGGGCTGATTCTATACTACACCTTTCAAGAGGGGGGGTTATTTGCTCCTTTCTTTTTCTTATCTATCAAGGTGTGAACTGGGTGATGGATAATTACTTAGACTTAGAGCTTGTCTAGCAAAGCCCTTATTGTCAAAACCCCTCCTTAACTCATAGAAGTTAATAGGTTACTTCCTATCACCAAGGAATCCATCATACTGTTACCGACCAAGTTTCCAACCTTAACTGGAAACATAGAAGGCCACCTTTCTTCTGGTAGGGTATTTTTAATAACTATGAACAATTTCTTTAGACCTCTACCAATATAAAATAGTCAAAAGAAAATCTTGGGAGCCTAAGAGGTTCTTCATCAAAGTCTTCGACCCAGATGTAAGTAAAACGTGGAAATTGAATGTAAAAACTTACGTAGACTTGAACCAATTTCTATGCTTCCAATGAGACTCTTTGGTTTGGAACTCCTACCAATTATTGACACAATCTTCCCAAAAAAACATCATGAACCTTCCTGTAGTCTTCCAAAATCTTCCCTTTCTTAATAAGGGACAATACTCAGAGATGAAAAGGTCTTCATTCCAAGGGACATGTTGAATGGCTGATAGATCCTGTGTGCATGCTAGACAATATATCAAATAGGAAGACATAAAGAAATCCTTCTTAATGGCCTAGGCTTGTTTAAGTTGGTCCCTCAAGGAATTGATGATAATCTCCTCCCAATCAAGATGTTGCCTCCCTTCCAAGACTATCTCTATAAAGTGAAACATACACTCCTCAAAGAGGAGAACTTGCTCTGAACCTTTAATCCGGTGAAGTAAAACTATCACATCATGAATAGGTGGCTTCATATGGTCTTTAGTGAGAACTTTAGGCAATCGGGATCCTCCCTTATAATTAGTTTGGGTCCATTTCTAGGCCACATGACTACTATTTTTATCTATGTTTTCTCTATACTGAGCTAGAGATTTGGTGGGAGTGAAACTGATGAGAGATTGCTCTGGGATTTTGAAAACAACCATGATAGTCTCTCTGTTAACTGGCACAAGGGTTTGGCCTTCCGCATTCATTATGCACTTGGATTTAACATCATATCTATTAATACATTGTTGAACCAACTTCGGGCATACAGCTGACGGAGGGAAAGTCGTAGCTACTCTAGACTATGATCTTTCGTTGCATGGTTTGTGAGGTCAATTGCCATTTTTTCTATTGATACCCCTAATAGGTCTATATCCATGACAATAGGGGCACAACACTCCATATTCTTGACATTCCCGAAGAAATGCATACTAGACCTCATCTCTCCCATAGGAATAAAAATAAACCCCCTCTCTTGAATCAATATTATCAAACAACAACAAGAAATGAAAAAGAGCTTTAGGAGCTACCTATTTTACGTAGACTCAGAATAATTTCCTCTCCCACAGCCGAGAGTCCACATAATTATTACAAGAAGAGAACACTTACAGAGCTGTTTATATTTTTAAAAGATTGTGCCCTAAAAAGTTGACTTTAATGAGCATTAGTTGGGAACATTAATTTAAAATGATGTGAGTAGTAATGACTCAACATCAAGACTTCCTTGAAATCCACAAACTTTAATATCATCATTAATCATCCCATAAGCAATATCTCTCACTCGTTTTAGAGATTTCACTAATTGCAACCTGAAACTTTATCTGAGGCTTGACCCATGGCTCTGGTCAAATCTAAATTGTCCATATTAATAACTTAACCATTACTTCACTATCAGCTTATGTCATATGTCCCATTAGCTATCACTTCACTTATGACTCTGCCCACTATCTATCCTTGAACCTCTTTGAACAACTTTGAACCGGGGTTCAAAGTGGTTCACCACAAAAAGGTGACGTAGGTCGGGGCCCACCTGCATGAACCAAATGTTAGAAAAATAATCATTCATTGAATTGCTTCGAACTACTTTGAATCGGAGTTCAAAGAGGTTCGAAGTGGTTCATGTGAAGCATGAGTCTTGGAAAAGATTCAAACAAGGATGGCTGAATTTGAACTTGACAAACTTGGAGGCTATTTCTTAACACTTGAAGGACATGCACACTTGGAGGATTGCTGAAAGGAAAGACCATCAAGGGAACACACTAAACGAGCTTCAAATGAATGAACTAGTAAGGTTCTTAGACACTTCCTAATAGTGACTCTAACTGACCCTAATATTGGCTCTAGCTAGGGACTGCATATTGCCCAATGTGCAGAGAACTTTGAATAATTGGTTTTGCAGAATAGCCAACAAAGGGAAAGAAAAGAAGACCACAACGACACACCAAAAAGGAAAATAGGGAAAAACTACCTAATATGTACATGGGTATTGACTAGGTATATCATTAAAGCTTGCATAATTTGAGGTCCTACCCATTATAAGTAAAAGGCAGATTCACACCATCTAGGTAGGACAACCGAAAAGCATTTGAACCAAGAGTTTCAAAAATGATAAATGGGCTCTTACATAAAGACACAAATTTCCCATGAGACCCTTTGGGTGCCCACCTTTTGTCCCATAGAAGCACTTCATCTCCCTCCATAAAGTTATGAGGCCACGCCCGCATGTCAAAAAATTGCTTTACCTTCAAATGATGTTTTGTAATATGATATACCAAATCCTTTCTTTCTTCTTCTAGTCTACTCAAATGCATGACACATTTTTCTAGGGGGTCTTTAAAGTACTGATCTTGAATGACAGCTTGGAGCTTGGCTGAAGAGAGTTCTAAAGGTAGAGATACATGTGCTCCTATTCCATATACCAGGTCAAAGGGGGCCATTCTAATTGCTCTTTTCAAAGTAGTTCGATCTGCCCACAAAGCTTCAAACAACTTCTTATGCCACTCACAGAGGTTATCATCCATTAACTTTTTCATGATCGCCACCACGTTCTTAAAAATGGATTCAGGTTGATCATTCCCTTCTGAGAAATAATCAGAGGAATGAGCCAGAGATATGCCATATTCATAACAGAAAGCCGAGATCTCTTTAGAAGAAAAGTATGTAGCATTGTCTGCTACTATCTTAACAGGTACCCTAAATTTGACAAAAATATAATTTAAAAGGAACTCACACACAACTTGAGAGTTCACTTTCTTAGTGGGGACTGCTTCCACCCACTTAGTAAAATAATTAGTGGCTGTGAGAATATAAACATGCCCAGTGCTAGATGACGGGTTCAAAGGTCCCACGAAGTCTATTCCCCATTGTTTGAAAGGCTCATCAACAATCATAGGTTTAAGAGGCAAGGCGGCAAGATGAGGTATCCTAGTAAAAAGCTGACATTTTTCACAATTGCAAACATATTGATACGCATCCTTGAACATGCCAGGCCAGTAAAAGCGATTCTGAAGAATCTTAAATGCAGTTACAGTTGAGGAGTAGTGGCCTCCACAAGCTTCGTCGTGAAATAATTTCAATAGTTCTTTTTGCTGCTCAGCATCTACGCATCTTAGAAAGGTTCCATCTATGCCCCTTTTATATAGTGTCCCCTAGGATATCACATATTTATTCACCTTCAATTTCAAGTTATGCCTCTCTTTAGGGTTTAGGTGGCCAGGACACTCACCATAGGTAAGGAAATAAGCCATGTCCGAAAACCAGGGGTTGGTTAGATTGACTAGCAACGCCATGGGAATTTCATCAATTTTCTTAGACGGCTCACCATTCTCTGCTATCAACTTGCACAGGCCTTTCCCTCTTACCAATTTGGTCAGCTTAATCATCAGGTCATATTCTTGAATCTTTGCTATCCAGACCACTCTATTATTCATACCAATCTCTTTCTGAGTTAAAATACTTTTCACTGCAATTTCAGGTACGTAAACTGTACAATGGGAATGAAGTGTATAATACCTGAACTATTTTACTACTTTCACCATAGTGAAGGTGTGCTTTTCCATCTGAGAATATTTGAGCTCATGTCTTTTTAGAGGTGTGCTCATAAAGGCTATGGGTGCTTCCTGTCCCTTCTCATCTTTTTGCGTGAGTATACCTGACAGAGTATGCTCAGAGGCATAACAATAAATGATAAAGTCCTTTTTGAAATTGGGACTCTTTAATACAGGTGCCTAAGATATTTCATCCTTAATATCATTGAAGGCTTTGCATCCATTATTGCTCCACTTAAAAGGAATTTTCTCACTCATCATATCAATCATATACTTAGTAATTTCTAAAAATTTAGGAACGAACGCATGTAGAAAATTCACTTGGCCAAAGAAGGACTTCAATCCACTCCTATTTGATGGTAAACTGAGCTATTGGATTGCCTTAACCCACTTGGGATCATTCCAGATTCCATATTTTGAAATGATGTGACCAAGTAATTTACCTTCCTCCATGAAGAACGTTGATTTCTTGGGGTTCAAACTGATGTCGTGACTTCTACATCTTAAGAGCACTGCCTTGAGATCCTTTAGGTGCTGACTTCTCTTCTTCAAAAAGATAGTAAGATCATCTAAATACACCACTATAATTTTGTTCCAGAGATCCTTGAAAGAAGAATTCATTGCCCTCTGGAAGGTTGCACCCGCATTGATCAGCCCAAACGGCATACGACTATATGCATAAGTTCCCCATGGGGTGATAAAATCCATTTTGTGTTGGTCACTTTCTGCCACACTGATTTGATTGTACCCAGAATAGCCATCTAGCATAGACATGACTTCAGATCCTGATATAGCTTGAAGAACATGTTCCATCACAGGTAAGGCATAATTGTCCTTCAAACTTGCCTGATTCAGATTGTGAAAATTGACACAGATCTTGATTTTTCCATTCTTCTTTCTTAGAGGAACTATATTGGTGATCCAAGTTGAATGATGGATAGGATAGATAATCCTAGCTTGTAGCATTTTTTCCACCTCCTTTAATATGGCTTCAGACACTTTCGGATTATAGTTCCTTAATTTTTGATGAAATGGGGTAACACTAGGCTTTAAAGGGATTTGATGTTCAAATAGGCCTCCTTTGAAATTTTTTAGGTCTTCATACCCCCAAGTGAAGACATCTCTGTATTCCATAAGTAACTTCTTCAAGTCCTCTTTTTCAGACGAGGTGCAAGTCTGACCAATAGAAATCCATTTCGAATCATCTTGCTCACCTATATCAATTTTGTCATATTCTTTGGCATTATGCACATGAGATATCTTTTCTTTAACAGTACTGTCATCTTTTCTCCTGAACAAATGTTCTAGAGATACAAGGCCTTTGGGGATTTTATTTCCCTTCAGTTGAATCACTCCATCACTACCTGCAACATCTTCTTAGACTTCTTTGCACTCACTGTTAGATCCTTCAAAATATATATCAGAAAAGCCTATGACACATTCTAGGAAATCTCTAAGCTGGGAATCACTATCAAAGACTTGCCAAAACTCCACATTATCAGGTACTCTTGGCTTGTAAATCATCTCAATTTGATATTTTTGAGTTTTAAAGTCAGGGTGTGGCAACAATAGTGAAGCCGATACCACTAAGGCATCTGCTCTGGTGTTTTGATTTCTTGGTACAAAATCTATGGAGAAGGCATCAAAGAAATCAAGCTCATCCCATACCAAATTTCTGTAGTGCTTTAACCTCTCATTCTTAACAAAGAATTGTCCTCTCACCTACTTCATGATTAACTCTGCATCACCTTTTACAATCAACTTCTTGACTCCCCTCAGTTTTGCCTCTTCCAATCCCAACAGTAAGGCTTCATATTTTGTAGTATTGTTAGTATTTTTGAAATCTAATTTGAAAGAAAGAGGAATACATTCTTTATTAAGAGGGAAAAGGACTACCCCTATGCCTGAGCCTGAATTGGAGCAGCTGCCGTTAAACTCCATCTTCCATATATCCTCTTCTTTTTGAGAAGAAGTTTCACCATCCTTTTCAAGATTGGCTAAAATGACATAGTTGCCAAAATGGAACTCAACATACAAAATTTGAGCTTTTGGATTATCTGAGGGTACCATAATATATTTATTTTTAGGCTTAGGTTCAAGTTTTACTTTCTTTTTACCTACTGTGATCATGGCCTCTGACCAGTCCATCTTAATGTCTCCTCCTAAATCTTTGCAAAAGGTTCTACTGAGTAGCATACCATAGCTAGCTGGGATATCTGCTACCAAGATAGTCAACTTCAGACACTTGTTAGGATATGCAACAAGAATAGCTTGGGCATCTTTGACTTGACCCATTAATGATACTTGTTTCCCATCCATAGAATAACAATGGCCATAAGTTTTAGTCAAGGTGAGACCGAGGGCTCTTGCAACTGGGGCAAGCATGATGTTATTTGATGCACCACAATCAATAATTCAATTGTTGAGTTTCTGGCCATTTAGCAGTAAGGAGATATAGAAGGGATTAGGCTTCCTTTCTTCTATTTCACTTTCAATTGTATTAACAAAGGGACATTCTTCAGGTGTCTGCGAAGTATCTTGGGGCTTAAAGACAAGTGGTTCCTCAACTGTGGTCATCTCACCTATAAGAGGCTTATCTGATTTGGGGCTTCAACTTGACTCCCCTTTAACATATTTTACTAGTTTGTCCAGCTCTTTAGGATTCATTTTGAGGTATTCTACGGGGGAAATGGAGATTGTGGTTGTTTTACAGAATTCAACAAAGTCAAACAAAGAGGAAGGAATTGGACTACCTCTTGGTAAGATCTTCACTTCAAGACCTTTTGGACATTATGAGTCTCTCCATTTTTAGCTTCTTTATGCTTAGCATCAGCATTAGCAGCAATTGAACCAGGGACAAACTTTTGCGTTCTTTGATTTCTTGTTAGAATAGCACAGGAAGGATCCTGCAAAGTTGCTAAAACACTTCCACCTCTGTCAAAGCCTGGCTCATACTCTAGATAAAAAGAATTGGAAAAACCAATATTAGGTGAGTCTTTCTCTTCTTTCAACTCTTCTATACTGATAGTATCTTTTGTTGCATTCATTTGAAGACATCTTAACCAATTGGGACAAGATTCTCCATCATGATCGGTTTTTAGATGAAAGGAACACACTGTTTCCCTTGGGGCAGATTCAATCTGCAATCTCAGTTTTGAACTCGGCAAGAGAGGAGTCTTTCTTGGAGGTTGATTATATTGGCTTCGGTTAACATCTTGATAAGGGGATTGGTACGGAGAATTGGCCTTATTCTGTTGTCTCTTGAGCATAGCCATATCATTCATCAACCTTTGCATTAGAGGGTCTATTTTTGTAGAGGACGAGGGACTTCCTGAAGCCTAAACTTCTCTCTTCCATTTTCCAGCCATTATGAGCATATCCTCTAGCTGAATAGCCTGTGTCTGGGTAGTGTATGTACCCTAAAATGGTCACCTAGACTTTGGGCCCCATTTATTTGATTTATCAACCCTGAATCATTTTGATTAATAATCAATATTTTTCAACATTATCAATCTCTTGATCAAATCCTAATTTCGATCATATATTGGATTTTTATCCTTGGGCTAACCATTCATCCTAAGTTTTTATTTACCTAAAAGGAATATTTCCTCCCCTTTTAATTAAATAAAAAGCCCACCTTTTCCTCTTATCCTAAGTTGCACAAATAAAGCATTATTCCTATTTTATAAAAAGGGAAAAAGTACTTTTTGTCTCACATGAGGCTCAAAGGTCAACACTTCACTCTCATTGGAGGATATGTGTGCACATGGATTGCTCCTCTTTCAAGCTCCACCGCTGATTAAGACTTTTTGCCTCTTAATCTCAATGGTCCATTTCACCTCATTTCTTATAAAAGGAGAGCTCTCTCCTTCATTTGGATCCACTTGTTTTATGCTAATGTTATGCTGCAGGTTTTAGGTGCATTTGGAGTTTGAAGACATTGAAGACTTGTTGCATTTCATTGTAGTTGCATATTTCTTTCATAGTTGCATGATAATGGCATTGTTAGCTTAGTTTCCTTTTATGCAATAGAATAAGCTCACATAGTCTAAATAGGAAGGCTTGGTAATACTTGTTCTTTCCTTTCATAGCATAGTTTGCATCATCATATAGCTTGCATTGCATTGCATATTAGATTCTTGGAGATATTGGCATTGTTTCCCTTGTCTTCACTTGAATCTCTCATTGTGTGGTTGACTAGCAAGGTCACAAGTTTGTAGCTCTAGCTGAGAGCAAACACATCATAGTCCCTTGCAACTCCATGCATAGAGAGCTATGAGCTGCTTTGTGAGGCCTCATTCTTGAGCAACCTTGCATGTAATGGTTCATAGAAGTGCACCATTTTAGTGTGTACAGGTAGTAGCCAAATTAGCCACTCCATCTTTTAATAGGTGAAAGCTTATATCAGGTGGATCAACATTCAAGAAGAAAATCTTCTTATTCTCATTACATAGTGCCGAATTTGCTGGTATCCTTTGCAAGATTCTATTAAACTTAGCCACAAACTCCTGCATAAGCTCATGTATTTCTTTTTTTAGTTGACTAAGTTGAAGCAATAATGAAATCTCATTATCAGGAGTTTTAAATCTTGTTTCAAAAGTAGTTTTCATGTCATTCCAATTAGTGATTGCACCATTAGGTAAATGTCTGAACCAGTCAACTACAGTATCCACTAAGGTCCTAACAAAGAGCTTGACCACTACTTCTTCAGTAGGAACACTAATAAAACCATAGGCAGTATGGAAAGCACTGAGATGATCATCAGTGGTTACTTTTCCATCTCCACTGAACTTGGGTAAGACTTGATTAGCACCTTTAGGCAAATCCCTAGGGGGGTTAGCTCCTAAGTTTAGTGGACCAATATTTTGACCCGAGGGTTGATTGGTAGCCATGTTAGGTAACTAGAAATTCATAGGATGGATATTAAGAATAGTAGGTACCACAGTACCTGGTGTTACAATAGCTTAGAAAAGGGGTGGAACAAATGGGCTAGGTGGAGGTGAAGAAGGTCTGCTAAATGTTCGAGTTTTCTTCTTCTTGCAGGTATTAAGATCAGGTTCAAAACTAAGATTCCTCAAAGCTTCAAAGTCTTCGTCAACTAATCCCCTACTCCTATCACCTCTGGTATATCTCTTTTCTGCCAGTTTCAATATTCAGGAATGACCTTAATTTCTTGTTGGGGCTTATGCAAGTCTATTTACTATAACTGCTTCATGAGTAACTGGTATACCCCTCAGTCGCTCAACTATTTCTTCTTCTCTTTCAAGCACTGCTTGGACTTAATGAAACTGCTGATTACTGCACTTAAATCTCCACGTTGGTGCAGCTAGGCTTGAAATTATGTCTTCTTGTGTGCCTTCAAATCCTAGGTTAGGTTGAATCATAGGAAACACATCATTATGTGGTAATACCATCTTGTGGCATTATATCAGTTGAGAACCTAGTGTTTTATACTACACTCTCCCCAGTAGAGTCCCCAAAAATCTATTGGCGAATAGATTTGTCTTCTTCTTCTTCTTCTTAAATGAAATCAAATAAAAACTCTATGCCTTTGAAGACAAACAATTCATCAACAGTTGGGTAAGTATCATAAATTGCTTCCCTCTAAATTTTGAAGGTTCAGCTTCCTTGTAGGATATTCAATGAATTATCAACATAAAAGTAAATACATACACTTTTAACCAGAAAGTGTGGAAGGAACACTCAAATACTCTTGGGTATTGAGGTAATTTTAAGAATAAACAGATGATTAATTCACACAATGAAGAATACTTAGATTTACTAATTACTTCTAAAACAAATAACCTATAAAATAACTCGAGGAGAAATAACTAGAAAGAAGCTGGGAGTGAAAAAGTATAAATAATACATGCACAGATATAAATGTACCAATTCTCAAAGTAACCAACACATTCTAGATTTTGATTCAAAGATCTAAATCAAACCATGCATTTATATATTCATATATGATCGGATCAAAGTCTAATCAAAACAAGTCACAAACTGTTTCAGAACTTAAAAGACTATTCTAGCTATCTACTTAGAAAAACTATCTATTTTTCTATCTATAATTTCTAACCCCTTCATAGTTTAATGCTCCAACATCTATAGTTTTAGGTCCGAGACAGCCTCCAAAAAAACCCGGCCTCTCGGACACTAGAAAAACTGTTAAAAACTAATTATGCAACTAAAATGATAGTTTCATAACACATGTCTTTTAAAACAGAAAGAAAGGTAAATGCTATCCTGAAAAATGCTAACTCCCTCTAAGGCCTTCTAACGTGGTAGTTTGTATGAGCTTCCAGGTTTAGAACACGTTCACCAATTCCTGAGCTGGCGGAAAATGTAGATTCTTTAGACCTGTCAGCTTTGCTCGAGTCACATTCTTCTCCCATCTGAACTCCTTGATCCTCTCCACCTACTTAGGTAACTGGCCCCTATTCAGCAGCAACATGGATTCCATGTTTGCTATTTTGGTGAAATCCTGAACCGTCGATGCTTCATTTTCTTTAAGAGCATTCATGGTATCTATAAAGACTTTGACCATGGTGTCTGTGTCCCTATTACCTTCATCAATTTGTAAAATACTTGAGGGATTTACTATCTTGATGTCTTTAAGGGCATTTGCATGCATATCTAGTACCTCCTTATCTATTGCTTTGGCTTGAGAAATCATAGCTTTAAACATTGTGTTTTTCCAGCCAAAATTCTATTTCAAGATGCACAACATATAGGGGTCTACCAACTTCATTGGATTTTCTACTAAGAACTGAGTCACACCATACGTCTCTATCTCATGAACCTGTATGACAACCACTGTGCATTTCTCTTCTTCCATTTCCTAGCTTGGGACTAGAGTTTGAATATCACCGAGTAATTCTTCCCCATCTAAGCAAGTAGATATAAACTCTCGTATGAAAGCACTCCCTTCATCGATTACATTATTTATCCAGGATTTCATGAGCTCCATCAAAACTCTACCCTATTGCATCTGTTTCACTAGCCTTTGGCTTTCAGCTGAATTCAGATCAAAGTCTTGTGGGGAATGGGCCAGTGGCAGTGTTCCAACATAAGTGAGTGAGGAAAGAAACTTGGCCATGGTAAATACCAGCTATTTCAACTCACATTTCTCTCTCCCATCCTTTTGCGACTGCCTGAGCATATGATCAGCTGAAAATTTAAAAAGATGATCTCTAGAGTCCCTGGTTAGAACACCAAGCTCCATCTTAGTGATTTCAAAGTCTTCCACCTCTGGTTCCTGAATTCCTTCTTTAGGCCTGAAGCTTGCTATTTCTATAGTCACCTTTCCAGTAGATGGATTAGTAGATAATCTTGCATCACTCTTCATTCTTTTTGCTTTAGGATCCTGGGTTGCATATTTGGTGATAATCTCTTTCATAGGAAGTGAAATAGGCTTATAACTCTTCCTTTTACTCACTGATTCGATTAACCAAGTAGGGACTGAACTAGTGACTATCTGATTGTTAGGTGCTTTGACAGGAGTGCTCTCAGCATGAGGTAGTTCTATTTTACTGGTAAGAATTTCTTGAACCTTTTCTTGTTGATCCAATGGAAAGGAAATATCCTCATCGTTAATCTCAATAGCTAGATAGTCAGGTCCTAAGGATGCCATCTAAGAACACCTTTCCGATCTTGTTCTAGGCCTTGATCTAGGTGTGGTAGGATGTTGCTAGGAACCACCTTTTTCTTAGGGGATGTGACTTTACTTGCATTAGGAACCACATGAGACACATTAGATGAGACATGTTTCACATTTTTTAGGGCTGATTCTGTACTACGCCTTTCAAGAGAGGGGTTCTTTGCTCCTTTATTTTTCTTTTCTATCAACCAGGTCTTTGTAACCCCAAATATGGTTCAGGCTCTTAACTTTATATCATCTTCCTCCTTCCTGTTCCAATCTATGACCAGAGGACTTCTTGCTTCTATATTGATGACATCTGAACTTGCAGCTTCAGAACTATCCTCTTCTATTCCCTTTATATCAAACTTTAACTGCAACAGTTTGATCTGTGGGACTACAAGTCTTGAGTGATCCCATTCCCAGACTGCTTCTTTGTCACTAAGATCTTACCATAGATCTTCAAGGTGTGAACTGGGCGATGGATAATTACTTAGAGTTAGCACTTGTCTAACAAAGCCCTTATTATCAAAACCCCTCCTTAACTCATAGAATTGCATGTGAAAACTTAACAGGTTGCTTCCTATCACCGAGGCATCCATCATATTGTTACAGACCAAGTGGCCAACCTTAACTAGAAACATAGAAGGCCACCTTTCTTCTAGCAGCATATTTTTAATAACTGTGAACAATTGCCTGTAGACCTCTGCCAATATAAAACAGTCAAAAGAAAATCTTGGGAGACTAAGAGGTTCTTCATCAAAGCCTCTGACTCAGATGTAAGTAAAACATGGAAATTGAATGTAAAAACTTCGGTAGACTTGAACCAATTTATGTGCTTCCATTGAGACTGTTTGGTTTGGAACTCCTCCCAATTGTTGACACAATCTTCCCAGAAAAACATCATGAACCTTCCTGTAGTCTTCCAAAATCTTATCCCTTCTTAAGAAGGGACAATACTCATAGATGAAAAGGTCTTCATTCCAAGGGACATGTTGAATGGTTGATAGATCCTGTGTGCATGCCAGATAGTATATCAAATAGGAAGACATAAAGAAATCCTTCTTAATGACCTGGGCTTGTTTAAGTTGGTCCCTCAGGGAACTGGCGATAATCTCCACCTAATCAAGATGTTGCCTCCCTTCCAAGACTATCTCTATAAAGTGAAAAATCCACTCCTCAAATAGGAGAACCTACTCTAAACCTTTAATTCAGTGAAGTAAAACTATCACATCATGAATAGGTGGCTTCATATGGTCTTTAGTGAGAACTTTAGGCAACTGGGATCCTCCCTTATAATTAGTTTGAGTCCATTTATGGGCCACATGACTACAATTTTTATCTATGTTTTCTCTATATTGAGCTAGAGATTAGGTGGGAGTGAAACTGATGAGAGATTCCTCTGGGATTTTGAAAACAACCATGATAGTCTCTCTGTTAACTGGCACAAGGGTTTGGCCTTCTGCATTCATTATGCACTTGGATTTAACATCATATCTATTAATACATTGTTGAACCAACTCCGGGCATACAGCTGACGGAGGGAAAGCTGCAGCTTCTAATAACCCACTCAACAGGAACTCTAGACTATGATCTTCCACTGCACGGTTTGTGAGGTCAATTGCCATTTTTTCTACTGATACCCCTAACAGGTTTGTATCCGTGACAACAGGGGCACGACACTCCATATTCTTGACATTCCTGAAGAAATGCATACTAGACCTCATCTCTCCCATAGGAATAAAAATAAACCCCCCCTCTTGAATCAATATTATCAAACAACAATAGGAAATGAAAAAGAGCTTTAGGAGCTACCTGTTTTACACAGACTCAGAACAATTTCCTCTCCCATAGCCGAGACTCCGTAGAATTATAACAAGAAGAGAACACTTACAGAGATGTTTATATTTTTGAAAGATTGTGCCCTAAAAAGTTGACTTTAATGAGCATTAGTGGGGAAAATTAATTTAAAATGATGTGAGTAGTAATGACTCAGCAGCAATATGTCCTTGAAATCCACAAACTTTAATATCATCATTAATCATCCCATAAGCAATAGCTCTCATTCGTGTTAGAGATTTCACTAATCGCAACCCAAAACTTTATCTGAGGCTTGCCCCGTGGCTCTCGTCAAATCTAAACTATCCATATTAATAACTTAACCATTACTTCATCATCAGCTTATGTCATCTGTCCCATCATCTATCACTTCACTTATGACTCTGCCCACTATCTGTCCTTGAACCTCTTTGAACAACTTTGAACCGAGGTTCAAAGTGGTTCACCGCAAAAAGGTGACGTAGGCCGGGGCCCACCTGCATGAACCAAACGTTAGAAAAATAATCATTCATTGAACTGCTTCAAACTACTTTCAACTAGAGTTCAAAGAGGTTCGAAGTGGTTCATGTGAAGCATGAGTCTTGGAAAAGATTCAACCAAGGACGACCGAATTTGAACTTGACAAACTTGGAGGCTATTTCTTGACACTTGAAGGACATGCACACTTGGAGGATTGTTGAAAGGAAAGACCATCAAGGGAACATGCTAAATGAGCTTCAAATGAATGAACTAGTAAGGATCTTAGACACTTGCTAATGGTGACTCTAACTGACCCTAACAATATTGATTGCTTGATTTGATAAATTTGGTGATATTGATCGATTCATTGATCCAATATGATTTTATTTCGAAAAACATTGATGATATGCCATGATTTAGCAATTTGCCCCAATTGATGTGATAGGTTAATATAGGTCAAAGTCAAAATTTCACCTCTAAATTAGGTCAAATTAGCTTAAATAGGTTGAAAAACCTTGATTTACTATTCATTTTCACTTTTTGACTTATGAGATTTTTGCTCTGGTTCTGCTTTGATTTTCGCGATGGTTGTGCCTATCAGAGAGAATCGATTCGAGAGGAGTCGTCAGAATCAGAGACCACTTGATTATGGACCTCCAGTAAGTCATTGCTAACTTTATTTTTGCATTTATTGCTTGTTTATAGCATTTATTGCATTTTTTCCATGTTCTTGCACTTTTGATTTTGCAAAATCATGCCTAGGAATAGTTAAATGTCACGTAGTCCTTTTAAGTCACACATATGCACTTTTTTACTCACGCCTCTGCATAGTAAAGTGTCACCTAACAATAATAAACTCTCACCTGATAAAAATCCTTTTCCACGTAACAGTAGAACATCCATGCCAATTTCCAATTAGTTTTCCGCTTAGGAAACCTTAGTTTTAAAATGACGCCTAGGCTCCTTAAGATTCTACCTAGCATTGTGAAGTGACATGTAATCTGTTAAATGATGCCTGGTAAGAATAAAATACCGCATGGTAGATTTTCTACACTGCGTAAGGTAAAATGCCACCTGGTAATGGGCAAATGATGCCTACAGGTTTTTTTCTTTTTAATTTTTTTTTCAAATTTCCAAATTGATTTTTTGATTAAAATTTTATGTTGTCGACTGATCGTTTGAATTCCAAGATAGTTTAGGTCTATTGTAGTTTAGAAAAATAATTGATTAGGATATCTGGATAGTAATACCAATGAATATTTGATTATGTCAATCAGATAGGATAAATCTTATAGTGAAATACTGATAGGTAGGACTTGATTAATCAATGTGAAAACTGATAATGATAGGTAGGATTAATGCTTCATTCTTAGGATACAGAGACACAAACAAATGGTACTAGGTTTGATAGATTTGATATTTGATTTTGATATTTGATAGACTAATTGACTTAGGATAACTCATTGATATGGTACATTGATATGATTCCTTTGATTTTTCCAAACAAGCACATTTTTGTAGGTTATATATACGGACCGTCACTTCCTAGGTGATTGATTTAGTTCAGGCTTTGACTCCTAAAGAGTATCAAGTTATTGAGATGTGTGGTCTCAGCTTCCTCCTAGACATCCCATGGTTTTATCTGAACCGTGGTTTACTTACCGCAATGGAAGAGCGATGACACTCTGACCACAACACATTCCACCTTCCCTTCGGAGAGATGACCATCACTCCGAAGGATGTATACAGATTGTTATGGATTCCTTGTTATGGTGAGATAATTCTGTCTATGATAGCACAGTCTACAGATGAGTGTTTGGAGACAACACTATTGATCATGATACTATCACTTGGGCTCAGTTTGCTTCATTCCCTACATTACCAGTGGTACTTGGTGCTTTGATCAGTGGTTTACTACTTCCTGACCATCGAGGTCATGGCTTCTCAGTTGGATGGGGTAGGATACTTGAGGATCTTCTTACATAGCCTCGGTGCTTTGATTGGGGCTCATGTGTGTTGGCACAAATTTACCATGATTTACATGAGGTTGTTTAAAGAGAGAGTGCTTCATTATCAGTAGGTGCAGTGATTTTGCAGTTATGAGTATGGGAGCATCTTCCCATCACTAGACTAGTTTCATATAGGATTCGACGGTGTGGTTTTCCTTATGCTTTTTTGTATAGTGGTATGGTTGTCCAACATCATTTGGGCAAGACTGAGTATTGGCACCGACAAATTGATGATCTTGATCAGGTTCAGTGGCATCCATACATAGGATGTGAGCACTGGAGGGAGGATGATGATGAGCTCCCCTATATGTTTTCTCCTTGATGGATGATAGGTAGGTCTACTACTATTATTGAGCATTTCTTCTTCGGTCAGGTTTCTTGTCAATATAATAGAGTACAGGATATGCCACAGGGTATGGTGTTATATGCTTGAGTTCAGGCTGAGAGATCCATGTGGGGTGCACAGATAGATTTTGAGTTTTTCTTGGATCAGATTACACAGTTAGCATACTGTAGATGGGATATACTTGGGGGTATCGCTGATGCTAGTATGTCCCATGAGTTTCGAGAGTGGTGGGCTTGAAATAGATTTCCTAGATTTACATATTCGATAGAGCCTATCCCAGGTCGTGATGAGAGATTTGAGGATGATGATGATGATGGTGGAGATGATGAGGATGGTGGGGGCAGTGGTAGGAGGAGACGTCAGAGGTGACGAACACAAAGAGCTCCTAGAGCTATTGCTGGTGGATGAGATGGACCATGGGTGAGAGGTGGGCATGCTAGGGATAGAGCTAGAGGACATGTTCAACAGGATCGGATACCTAGAGTAGTAGTTGATAGGCAGTAGAGACGCCAGAGACAATAGAGACAGGTTCATGTAGAGGCTGCTAGACAGATTCCTGGTGGTTTGGATCCATTAGTTTAGTTATAGAGAGTTTCCTTAGCATAGAAAGATCAAGATCAGGTACAACAGGATCAAATTTTGGCACAGCAAGTGCCTCCACAGGTTCATTAGTCATAGGAAATGGGCCAGAGTTCACAGGTTGCTCCTAGCATTGATAGTGTAGCACGTGAGGTGTAGTTACTAAGGATAGATGTATCTACTGTCATTAGCATATTGGATCAGGTAGCTACCTTGATGCAATAGTTCATGACGATGATGGCACAGGGCCATAGCGTAGCGAGCACTTCTCAGGCTCCTCCCTCACAAGATAAACAGGATGGCAGAGGTCTAGATGGATCAGGTGCTGGGGATGGATCAGGTGCTGCTATGGGTTCTTGATGGTTTGATGATAGATCTGCTCATTGTTGATGTCACTTGTATCATGTTTCATGTTGTTTATTGATCAGAACACTGATGTATCACTTTCATGAGATTGTATCTTGATATACTGATGTACTGGATTATTTGATGTTGATGAACACTTATATGATGATATACTTCCTTGATTCTCTTGATGAGTTTGTTTATGAGATTATCTTTATATGTAACCATATGATGTTTATGATGCCTTTTACTTTTGATTATGCTATGGATGTAGTGTATCTTATTTATGATATAGATAGATGAATGCATTGATGGATGAATTTATGAGATGTTTTTTTCTGTTTTTCAATGTATGGATGCAAAGTGTGTTTTGGAAATGTGAATATGAATGCCCTTATGTTTTTTATTTTTGAATGTATGCAATTCTATCCTTAATGATGTATGCAAATGATGTATGAGTAATGACCTTTTTCTTTTGCTTTTCTGATATATGGATAATGAATAATGATTAATGTTATGCATGAATACAAAAAGATAACCTCACTTTTATTGATTGATATTCAAGGAAAAAAATGTTTGATTTGAACCCCCTCATTTCTTTAATGTTCTAATTAACCAAGATTATTAATATACCCCTTTGTCCTTAGAAAATAATCATAAATAAATGCAATTAATCTAACATGATAATGCAACTAATTTAACATGATAATGTAATGCAATGCACCTAAGTGTCACTAGCTTTTAGCAAAGAAATGCCATAGAGATAAATTTTCATCATTGAGCAATTTGGGACCGGAAAGAAAGTACAAGCATCACTGACCACATCATGATGATATGAATACCGCTTTTTTGTCACTTTTGGGTAACCTCTTTGGAAACTAGTACAACCCTCACTAGTTGGATGACCAAACTATGGGAGTATGAATATTGGTTTCAACGGATTCAATGTTGCAAGTGGATTTTGGTATTAAGATATGGAAGATATAAATAGCCAAGGTATTCGTTTGCGTAAACAAGCAAAGGTTAATCCTTCATCTTATGTGATAGTCCTCAATGGTTCTTTGATGACCATGTTGTTAGATGAATTCTCATAAGTTGATGAATCTTCCTTAAAACAACCACTCAAAGGCAAGAAAATATCATGTCTCTATCATGGCCAATCTAGTCGAAACATCATTGATTAGCTAAAAAGATGTGATAAAAGTCAATTCCATAAAGATTATCAAAAGAAAGCTTCAAGTGTTTTGCAATGTATCATGATTTTCAAAAAGAATTTCCAAGTATTCCGATCTTTAAAGTGTTTGTCAATTTTTAATCCCGAATAATAAAGTCAATGAAGGCTCAAGGATCAAGTTGTAAGATCATAATACTTGGGTGCAAACAATGATATCCATCAAAGGTTCAACAAAATCTCTCTCTTTGAAGCTTTGATAATTCTCTCTCTGATATGACCGAATGTAGCACTATTGAATCCATTTGGTACCAAATTTCCAATCCTCTTCTACCCCCAAGTGATAAATGTGATCGTGTGACAAACTTAGGGCCGTAGGAAATGCCATGATGTAACTGAAAGGCTTTATTCTGACTATGCACAAATGACGGATGTAATGAAGGTTTACAAGTGAGATGATGGAAATGCAATATGTACACATGCGACTTGAAGGAAAGACTTAAGGGAACAAAAGGTGCTTGATTGCCAAGTTTTCGCCTTTTGGGTTTTATTGCTTTTTTTCTTTTCAATTTTTTTTTTTGCTACCAAGGTGCCTATTGCTAGGTTTTCACCAAGGCACTTTTTTTCTTTTTCAATTTTTTTTCTTTTTTCTTTTTCAAATGTTTTTGGTATTTTCAAGATCTCTTTGACTATGTACAATAGATATGATGCTCCTCATCTGATACTCTTTATACTCTTTCATCTACCTCATGTATAGAACCTTTTTAGATGGATGCTATTGATAGGTTCTTGTAGCTCTTCTCCTTCACAATCTACTAACTTATAAGTTCCCATTCCAAATGAAGAAACAATGATGAACGGACCAATCCAATTAGCCTCCCATTTCCCTTTCTTTTCTCTTTCATCTTGATTCTTTGGGTTTTCTCTTAACACTAAGTCTCCTACTTGAAAGACTCTCAGTTTGATATGCTTATTGTAGTTCCTTGAGATTCTGTTATGATATACTTTCAAGTGTTCATAGGCTTGTGTTTGGTGTTCTTCTAACAATTCTAATTGTTGAAGTTGGGCAACCCAGTAATCCTCATCTATTATTAGGCCTTGCAATGATACTCGTAAAGATGGGATTTCAATCTCCAAAGGTAGAACAACTTTGGCTCCATAGACTAATGAAAATGGTGTAGCTCTCGTAGGTGTCTGAATGCTAGTTCTATAGGCCCATAATGCCAGATTAATTTGCACATGCCAATCTCTTCCTAAATTATTTACTGATCTCTTCAAGATTTTGAGGATGTTCTTATTTGTAGCTTTGGCTTGTCCATTTCCTTGAGGATAATAAATGGATGAAGAGTGATGTGTGATATGGAATGTGCCACAAAGTTTATCCACATCTTTATTTTTGAATTGCTTTCCATTGTCTGTGATTATGGCATGAGGGATACCATATCTGCAAATGATGTGGTTCAAGATGAACATGGAAATCTATTTACCCATAGTCGTGATCAAAGGAACTGCTTCTACCCACTTAGTGAAATACTCCATTGCGGTGATGATATACTTGTGCCCATTGGAAGAAGGTGGATAGATGGCACCAATCAAGTCAAATCCCCATTGATAGAATGGCCATGGTGTAACAAAGAGATTTAACTCTTGTGTCAGTGCATGTATCATGTCACCATGGTATTGATATTTGCTGCATATTTTGACAAAGTGACAAGCATCTTTCTCTAAGGTTTTCCAGAAATACCCTAAGCGAAGGATCTTCTTGGCTAGATTTAAAGTGCTTGAGTACAACCCGCAAATGTCCTTGTGAACCTCATGTAAAGCTAACTTAGACTCCTCTTCCTCTAGATATCTAAGTAACGTCCCGTCAAGACCCTTACGATACAATGCTTCAGAGAGGATTATGTAACGGGCTGATTGGCATATGAAATTTCATTTTTGGGCTCGTGATTGGCTTGAAGGTAACACTTGGTCTTTGAGATAGGTATATATAGGGCTATACCAAGGTGAGTCATGTCCATGAAGTAGGGAAACAATTTGGGTGTCAGGAAGGTCAAATGTTGGTTGTGCTAACTCTTCCACCAAGAATTCATACTTCTCATTTTGATCTAGTTTTTGAAGTAAGGAAGCCAAGGTTGCCATTGCGTCAGCTGCTCTATTCTTCTCTCTTGGAATTTGCTCAAAGGTTATCAAAGCAAAGTACTTTTTCCAAGCATCAATCATAGTCTTGTATGGCATTAGTTTTTTATCTTTGGTATTGTATTCATCATTGACTTGATTGATTATTAGTTGAGAATCTCCATATACTTGTAGCTCAGTGATGTTCCATTCTAAAGCCATCTTGATGCCAATGACTAGAGCCTCATATTTTGCTATATTGTTTGTGCATGGGAATAAAAGATTGTAGGACTTGGGAATAGTGTACCCTTGAGGGGTAATCAATAATATACCGGCCCCGGAACCTCCGTGTGTATATGAGTCATCAAAGTACAACTTCCATGTCTTTGCTTCTATGTTTACAATTGTGGAATCTAGAAATTCCACTTGAACAACTTGTGTAGAAGTCAATGGGTTTCTAGCTAAGTGATCTGCTATCACTTGTCCTTTTATTGCCTTCCTATCTGCATACTCAATGTCGAACTCACTTAATATCATGACCCATTTTGCTATCCTACCCGTTAAGGCAATTTTTCTTAGTAAATACTTTAGAGGATCAATTTTTGCAATTAGTTTCACCTTGTGCATCAACATATAATGCCTCTATTTTTGGGATGCAAAGACAACCGCTAGACAAGCCCTTTCCATGAATTTATAGTTAAGTTCATATTTGATCAATGTTCTACTTAAATAGTAGATTGCTCTTTCTTTTCCTTGCTCATCTTCTTGCGCCAAAATAACTCCTAGAGACCTTTCGGTAGCTAATATGTACAACAAAAATGGTTTTCCCTTGATTGGTGGCATTAGGATTGGTGGATTTATTAGATAAGTCTTCAATAAAGTGAAGGCTTGATCACATTTTTCATCCCACATGAAAATAGTATCTTTGTGTAGCAACCTTGTGAATGAATGACATTTTTTGGCCAATTGAGAAATGAACCTTCTTATGGATTGTATCTTGCCTTGTAGAGACCTCATTTGGCTTATGTTCATTTGAATTTCCATATCCATTATTACTTGTACTTTTTCTGGATCCACTTCAATCCCTTTTGCTGAAACTATATAGCCTAACAATTTTTCGGATTGGACACCAAAGGCACATTTTTTTGGATTAAGCCTCACTTTAAATTGTTCCAATCGGGTGAATATCTTTTTCAAAATTTGCAGGTGATCTTCTCTTTTCTATGACTTTTCCAATATTTCATCCACATAATCCTCTAGAAAGGTGTGCATCATATCATGGAAGATAGTTGTCATTGCCCTTTGATATGTGGCTCCGACATTTTTAAGACCAAAAGGCATGACGTTCCAACAAAAGGTGCCCCAAGGACATGTAAAGGTTGTCTTCTCTTGGTCTTTGGGTGCAATTTTTATCTAATTATATCCATTGAAACCATCCATTAATGAGTACATGGAGTGACCCGTTGTCAAGTCGACTATTGCATCAATGCTCAGAAGTGGGAAGTCATCCTTAGGACATGCAAGATTCAAGTCTCTAAAATCCATGCATACACGAATAGATTTGTCATGCTTGGTGACTGGTACAATATTAGATATCCATTCAGCATAGGCTATTGCTCTTATAAATCCCACCTTCAACAATTTTTCTAATTTCGCTTTGACTAGGAGAGCTACACGTGGGTGCATCTTTCTCAACTTTTGCTTGATAGGCTTAACCCTTGGTTTAACATTAAAATGGTGCATAATGAAGTCAGAATCCAATCCGGGCATGTCGACATAGGACCATGCAAAGTTCACTTGTTGTTCTTGGAAGAACTTAATAAAATCCTTTTTTTCTAAAGGTGTAAGTGATGCGGCCAAGTGTAGAAATTTTGGATCCAATTTTGTCCCAATGTTGACCTTTTTTGTTGGCTCTATGAGAATAGGTGACCTTTCTTCCTCATGTTCAGGTAGGGTATCCAACCTCTCTTCCTTTGGTGCCATAGTTGGGTTTTCACCATAGGGAACATCCTTTATCTTTACTTTTTTTGGTTCTAGTGCTGCCACGTAGTGGTTTTCATCACTAGAACTTTTCAATTTTTCATTTTTTTTCATTTTTTTCTTTGGATTAAGAGATTGGACCCCCGCTGCTTCCATCATGTTTGATTCAAATTCATTGGTGCAAGAGGGCTCAACCACATAAAGGTATTGGTTCATTGCTTGGTCATTTGGGAAATAGAGTAAGTCACTTGGCTCATTTAGGTCCCAATCAATAAGTTCGGGATTTATCAAGGATAAGGTTTCATTTGGAAAAGTGTCATCAATTGGGTTTATGGACATGACTTCATTGGAGGGTTCATACATTGTATCATTTAGATCTATAACATGAGCTTCCTTGAGATGGTCCATGGAAGAAGGATCAAAGTCCTCTTCACTTGAGTCCTCAAGGACTTCTATGAGAAATAGCATGGGAAATACAACCCATGGATTAATCCTAACATTTGAATCATCTTCCTCTAAGGGTTCCCAAAATTCCTCTATCCATGGTCGATTAATGGGTGCTTGTCCTATGTTGAGTTCTCTTATATTAGGCTCTTCATTAGCTTGAGTTTGCTGCTTTGGAACCTTAGCATAAGTATGTATGGTGACTACCTCTTTATCATGACATGATTCTTCAGATAGAGTGTCCCACTCATAGTCCTAGGAGTCATCACTATCCACATCAGATTCCAATGTGTTCACTTGAGGATATGAATCATGCATTAGGCTGGAGCTTTCTCCTTTGTATTGGTAGCCTACCCCTGATCTTTCTTCTTTTTCCCTCGAAGAAGGTTTAATGGGCTCTAGTAAACCTCTATTTCTTTGGCCTAAGGGTCCTCTTCCCTTGTACCCCATTTTTTGCATTATTTCAAATCCTTTGCTATATTGATCAGTTTGAATGTTAATGTGCTGGATTCTTTCTACGGGAGTACTTGAGGTGTCATCTTCATCATGATAAAGCCATTGAAGGACTTCATCTTCTTCTTTATCAAATGTGGCTTTGTCACTTTCTCTCATGAAGTAAGAGTTATACTTACGAGGGAGATGTTCTTTTGATGGTTTCCCATGCGTTCTTGGAGATGTGGGCAAGTTGAATAGGGAAATGGAATATTCCCCTACTCCTTTGGAACTGATTTTACATTGTTTTTCAAATGTATGCATCATCTCAGTCATTTTCTTGTAATGCTCTTCTTTAACTTTATCTTTTTCTTCTTTTGTGGGTTTGAAAAGTACTATCTCTGATTTAGGCACTTGATCTGAACCTTCATTTGACGTTGAACCCTCATAACTCACTTTCTCCTTTCCTTTAGTTGATGTCATTGAGCTAGCTCGAGGAGGGTTTGAAGTAGCACTTAATGTTAACATAGGATCATCCATTTTGATATCTTCAATGGTAGCCCTTTGAATAATCCCTTCTCGGTTATGGTGAATAAATAGCTCATGAAGGGGTTTAAGTGCATTGCAATATTGGAATGGATTTGAGTCCCCTCCAACTGTGATTTCCTCACCCATATAAATAAATTTGATGCATTGATGATACATGGATGAAACCGCTTGCATCTGGTGGATCCACGGTCTCCCTAATAAAATATTATAAGTTAGTTTCATGTCCAATACTTGGGAATTTGTGTCCTTTTTGATAGGCCCCACTTGAATGGGCAATACAATCATGCCTTTGGAGGCTCTTTCAGCTTCATCATAGGCCTTTATGGTGATTCTTTTTGTAGGATCAATGTAGGACTCAGATAATCCTAGGGATTTGACAAGACTCAACGTGCGAATGTTAAGACCAGCTCCCCCATCTATGAGAGCTCTTTTGACCCTATGTCTTTCAATCAAGACCTCTATATGCAATGGTATATTTTGGGGATGGGTAATAGACATGTCATCATGGTCTAAAAATGAAAGGCAATGAGGTGCAATGAGATGCCCTACCATGTTTCGAAACTTCTCCTCTTCTAAGTTAGTAGGAACATTAGTCTCTACTAGAGCTTTCTCTAAAATTTCCTTATGGTTGGGTGATAGCTTTAATAGCTCCAAGATAGAGATTTGTGCTGGAGTCCTTTGTAGCTAATCTACCAAACTGTATGGTTTTACTATTGTAGAAGATTGCTTGATCACAATGTTGGATTGTGGAAGGCCAATAGGTTTAGGATCAACCCCTTGTAGGGTAATCCTTGAAGTCTACCCCCTAGTGATAACATTAGATGACTCTTTTTGGGGTTGTTCTTTGATCACTATAGCATTCACAACATTATCATAGGGTGGCACAAAATTGATGTTATTGCTGCTTTGTTTCTTTCCATTGGACGATTCACCTTTGTCATGTTTATAGAAGGGTTGTTTGAAAGCCATGTGGTCTTCATTGCTTTGAGGTCTGTCAATGGTGATCATACCACTATCAATCAAATCTTGCACCACATTCTTTAGCTGCAAGCAATCATTTGTCATGTGCCCTTGAATTCTATGGTATTCACAATGGCTATTTTCACTCCACCAGCTAGGCTTGTTCTGTGGCTCATAAGGTTGAATGCTAGGTAGATTAATGATATTGTTAGCCATGAGGGTCTTTAATGCTTTTTTGAGGGGTTCACCCAAAGGTGTGAAGTTCCTCTTAGGAGTTGGTACCAATAATTTATCAGATTTGTTACTCCTTTGATTATTCCCTTGGTTTCCACTATTAGCATTGTTGTTGAAAGGTGCCTTGGAGGCCTAGTTTGCATTGTTCACCTGATTAGGTGTTCTTGTGAGAGAAAATGGAGTCACCTTCAAATTACTAGAATCAACAACCCCGTCACTGACTACTCCCTTATTGTTGTTCTTCAATCCAAACCGATTATAGCTATTGGACCAATTCTTATTCTGATTGTTGTTATTATTGGAGTTGTTGTTGTTGGAGTTATTCTTGTTATCTTTGTACAATTTCAACTCTCCACTCTTAACCAACACTTCTTCTATTGTTACTCCATTCTCTATAAGGTCTTGGAAATTTTTGGGGCATTGCATTCTCAATTAGTAGTTCATCTCGTTGCTCAAACTATTGATGAATATATCCATCTTCTCCTTTTCGAGCACACTCCTAGGATACCTAGAAAATACCGTCCTCCATCTTTGTAGAAAGATGATGAACACTTCTCCATACTTTTGTTTGGTATTACATAACATTATCATTGTGACCTCATGCTTGATGTTGTATGAGTAATGTGCCACAAATTTTGAAGCTAGTTCTTCAAAGGTTTTAATGTCGGATGGTAGTTTAAAAAACCACTCCATGGCCATACCTCCTAATCTTCTTGGGAATAGTCTCATTAAATAGGTTGTATCATGCATGAACTCCAAGCTCAATGCACAAAATTCCCATAGGTGATCTTGTGGATCTGACGTTCCTTCGTATTTGTCATACTTGAGAAACACTACATTGATCGAGAATGGTACCATGACTAGACTTTTATCAAACGGGAATGGACACAATGCTTTGATAGAAAAGGGTTTAGGAGCCCCGCTTTTCTTGATTGTATCCAATTTCATTTTAAATATCTTAAACTTCTTGTTCATGATGTCAATGGGACTCTCTTCAACTTCTGGTAATCTAAGTTGATTAACGTCATAGTCACGGGGAAGCTTAAGACCTGCCCGGGCTAGATCTAGAAAGTATTTTTCTTTATCTCTTGCCATTTCTTTTTCCATGAGTTTTATGAAATAGGGGCACTGAATGGATTCATCAACCTTGTCATCAATTGCATCTTCGGTAGTTGGTTCGGTATTAGTTCTATGGTTAGTGGTATCAATCCCTTGAGTGTTTTGATCCATCCCTCCACTATTGGTATTACCCCGATTATTCGGGTCAATACCTCCATTATTTGTACCACCTTGATTGTTTGGATCAATGCCACTATTTTTGTTATTACCCAAGCCACCGTAGTACATCATGTTGTCTTCCACTTCTTGATCGGGTGATTTTTGGGGTACTCTTGGGGTGGTAGAAGTGTCACCTGGGTAAGGAAGCTCTTGTCTCAAATAAGTCCCATCTACTTGCAAGGTTTGCTTGACGTAGTATGATCTAGTAAAAGTAGGCATGAAAAAACCACTTGGAAAATAAGATTCGATCGTGCCCATGGCCAAATCCTTGTGAAATTTTAAAAAATTGTGTAGAACCAGGATTTTTGACTGGGCTGGATGTTGGAATAGTAGGAACACAGAAAATGGTATCTAAATATGTGATAAAAAATTATTGAACCCCTCGGTAAGTACTCACTATTTGCCCTTTTGTGTTTCTGGGCGTCACTTGCCTGAGTGTAGGCATGATTTAAAATATGGTACACATTGATTGGAATTGAGTTAAGCGGCACACTGCAGGTGTGCAGGCGACACTTTACCGTTGATAGGTGCTTTTCCAATTTTTATAGGCGTCACTTAATATCTCTTAGGCATGACTTCACAATTAATACACATTTTCTGAATAGTCATAGGCGTGACTTTTTTCTGACAAGTAGTATTTCTCTATGCACAGGCGGCACTTTGATGACTAGGTTGTGAATTTTAGATTTTAAAAATTGCAAGATTAGTTTTATGGAATTTCCTGTTTGAAAATGGAAAACAATCGCAACACACACATCAATTTTTAATCATATCCCTAAGACAAACTAAAGTGTATATTCTCAATCATTTTCCACAAGTCTTGCACAAGAAAGAATTCGAAGTAGTCTACCTATAGTCAAATTTGGCTTTTAACATTTTGGCTCTACGAGGTAGCTTGCTATTTATCAAGTTTTTATTGAACAATTCCATTCTAAACTATGCCAAGTTCTTATACCCACTTGCGGGCTTCCCACACGCACAAAAGCATGATTTAGCGCAATCTGTGAGGACTACTAGAGGAAGTGAAGACACTTGTACACAATCTAGCCACTTCCCTTTTAAGGAAAAGCATATTTTTACTATAGTGATTTGGATATTCCCGTGGCAAAGGTGGTTGTCTCCCACTTGGGTCGTTTCCTCTCACTGGCCTCATTAAGGCAATTTCTCGGGAGGTAGGCCCTCTATTGTTCTAGCATGTTCATGTTTAAAACAAGGAAATGGAGTTAAGAACAAGTTTTTGGGAATTTGGTTCACCAAAAGGTGAAGAGCATATCCCTAACTTTTCCTTAATTTCCCAAAGACAATTAGCAATGTTCAATTTCTTTCACCCACTAACTATAGGGACTTGAGTATTTCTACTCCCCTCCACAAACAAAGGGTCTTTGATTTTTATTTGTTTGATTTCCTTAACCTTTCCTATTAATAAAAAATTTCAACACCTTTGGCATTTTGGTTCACTAGAAGAAGTGAAGAGCATAGGCCTAAATGCTAAACTTTCCAAACAAAGAGAGGCTATTTGTAATTACTAGATTTTGGAAATGCTTCAATGCCACAATCTAAGGGAAAATATTGACTAGTTTTAAGGCTTACCTCTCCTTGTAGCTAGCATAAGCTAGGGACATTTTTTAGTGATTTTATCATTTTTCACCTTACCTTGGCAATATCTTTCCTTTCCAAATGTGCTTATCCACTAGCAAGTTAGTCAACACAAACAATCACAATGAAGAAAACCAAATCGAATTTGAAGAAGCAAACTTTTATGTTGAATCTTGAAACCTTATTTGCAAATTTTGATGAAAACTTGAACTAAGGAGAGAAAATCCAATTGAGAGATACAAATTTATTTTTGTAAGCTTCTACAATTCTGAGATAGTTCTGATATACCTTGTTTTCTTCTTCTTGTGACTCCTCAAGAACCACTTTGATGTGTGCAACATTTTCCTTCTTGATCTTCCTAGCCAAAGCCTTGCTTTCTTGATTGAACCTACTCTCTAGCTTTTGAACCTTTCTGTGCCTGCTCATTTACAGTAAAAACATACAGACAGAGAGTAAGATAATCAAATTTATCAATCTGATAACAAATTAAAATAACAGACAGTAGGCATCATTGTCCAGCTAATACGCATAATTAAACTGTTAGCAGGTGTAACTTTAGCAATAGCGAGCGTCACTTTCCAGTGGCTCAAGCGTTATTTAAAGTTACTCAAGTGTGACAATTTATAGACTAAGCGTAACAATTAATGCAAATCACAAAAGATAAGCTATTAAAAGCAGAAATTCACAAAAATTAAATTTCAGTTAGAAGATACTAGGTGTGACTATCTATGTAAATTGCATCATAAAGGATATGACAGTGGTAGAAGTCAGCTAACACGCAACACTTCTCCAGTCGCAGGCATTGCTTTGTAGTCCCGAGTGTGACAATTTATCTCTCAGGCACAATAATTTATCTAGCAGGCGTCAAATAACTGCTATGAAGTGGCATAACAGTAGGCAAAGGCATCAGTTAATGCTTTGTACGCATCATTTTACCTATTTTATGCAAAAAAATCACGTAAAAGTGAAGATACAACGCACAAAAAAATGATAGAAATATTAGAAATGAGGCTTAGGGCCCCATGGTGGGCGCCATTTGTGTGTGTATGCTAAACACCTTCATGAAATTAGGATATTTAACTATCAAATCAAAGCAAATGCAATACAAATTTAACTAAGAAATGAAACTAAAATCCATGACATCTCATGGTTCTCTAATTAGATGTGGTAAGTAGAGCTCTCAACTTAATCTCCACTAGTGACACTTTTAAAATGAGAAAATATGATGCTACAAATGCTTATTCTAGCTCACTAACTCTTAAATTGATACAAAGATAATTCAAGTGCTCTCAAATGCTCTTGATTGCTATGAAATTGACTATAGTAATGATTCTTTGCAAATGAATTTCTAAGATGAATATTGCTCTTGAAATGCCTCATACTTATAGTAAATTCCCAAGGGTAGGGGGTAGAGTGAATTAACCATGATTTACCTTTGGTTGAGTCAAAAACTTTGCAATGTTCATAAATGGGGGGATAATTTAAAGGTTTGTCTCAAAGCTTTGGACAAAAGGACAAAATTGAGTGGATGAGATTGAAACTTTGGAATGAGTGATCAAGATTTATTTCTTTTTGAGTGATTTATGTCTTTTTGTCCTCAATTCTCATTGGTTGCTCAACTTTGTCGAAAGATATTAGGATTAATTAAATTCAATTAATTAATTACATTTAGCCATGTAAGGGAATAGGTTCATTTTGATTTTTGATTTAAAACTATACAATTAATTGATTAAAATCAATTATGTAGTGCTTTTCACCCCTTTAAGCTTTGATTTAATTATTTAATGTCATTATTTGATTTTTCCTTTTATTTAATTGATTTTGTCCACTTTTATTTAATAAATGTCCATTTTAATTTGATTTGATCCTTTTTTATGAGAATTAGTGCATTTTGATTAAGATTTTGCCATTTATTGCTTTTAAAGCACTTGTCCATTTTTGAGTGTCTACACCCTACAACCACTGCATTTTAAGAGGTGACATCTCTCTGAGGCATTTTGTCAAACAGTCCATGTGCCTTGTTTGTGCTCTACATTTTGCATAGGCACTCTATCAAATAGTTCATGTGCCTTGTTTTGTGCTTCCCCACTTTGCAGTTCACATGCCTTGTTTGGTGCTTCAACATTTTCCATATTGTTATGCTAGATGGTTGTCCACGCCTAGTTACAAAGCTCCCATTTCAACATAGGAAAGGGATAGAGGACATTTCACCTCATAAAGTGGAGCCTATTTGCATTAAAAAAGGAAAAAAAAGTTCAAAATCTATTATGAGTCTGTTTGCATAAAAAAGGAAAATAAAATTCAAAACCTATCGGCGCATTCATTGCGTGAACAAACCATGCAAATTCTAGTTAATCCCATCAAAGGTCTTTTTATGGGATCAAGTATCTTTAACAAAGGCATATTGCTAGTCACGTGAATACATGTCGACATGAAGGAATATCTCTAGGCACATCTAGTGGAACCAAACCAATTTTAGGCGATGCACTTGTTATCGCAGAGATTGTCTTCTAGTCCTTATCTATCTTCTCAACAAATTACTAGCCTCTTGGTCTTGTGCAACAAAAAATGATTGATATTTGAGAGAAAAGAACTAGAGTGACTTGATTGGCTCTTCAATATTAGCATTCTCTTCCTTGGCTTTGGAGTATCAATGTTTGCATTCTATGCATTTGTGCCTTTCCTTCTACAGAGGAGAGTTGGAGCTGATTTGTAGCTACAAAATAATATAAGTACACTTTGTGTAAGCTTTGAAAACTCTATATTATTTAATAGCCAATATTAAAGGACTTCGTATTGATTGTATAATCTGTTGTTGTTGTTAATTTCTATGAAAGGGAAGGCTAATCAGGTTTGATAGTTTTGACATATGAATTGAAATTCCAGTTTGTAAATCTAATTTGTATGTTGAGAAACTCCTATTTGAATTTTTTTATCATGATAGCCTTGTTTCAGTTCCTTGACTGGTATTGTTATCATCCATGAACATTAATGAAGATATGCAAAAACCATAGGAACTCAGAAAAAAAAATTCAATCATTTGCATGGAAAGTGTTTGACGAAATGTCAAACCATCAAACACAAAAATAAGGGTAGGTTGACAATGAGTTCTTATTTTCATAGACTTGGCTAACATTTGTCCTCAGACTTAGACAACTATTTGGTGATTGCCTTCTAAAAATGTTAACTAAATATTTGCCTATGTAATCAGTAATATGAATGTAAATGACAGTAATCTATTTTCTACAATTCATGGGTTAAACTCTATTTTATTTGCTATCTATATCACTATGTTATGGACATGCCCTTAAGTTTTTTTTAAAAATAGTTTCCTCTCTTTTTCAAAAAAAAAATGTTTTGTTTTTCAAATCTGATTTTTCCCCCTTTTTTGTGATTTTTTCAAAAAAATCAAAACTTTTGGTTTGTCGATACTTTCCTTGAACAATTTTTGCTGCTATTCATGACTTTCAAAACTAATTTCATGTTCATGCTTCTTGGTGCATAATTACCTTGCAAAATGGCTTTTATATTCTTAAAATCATGCAATAGTATTTCTACCATGTACATTTCCAGAATGCTCACATAAACCCATACATGCACAATAAGCAGTTTATGCAACCTTCAAAATGGTCGACACCACATGTGACAATCTTACACCATTTGAAGGTTGTGTAATTTTCTCTACATGCACACAGAGCTCATTATAATTTATATATATGCATCAATCTCATGTACAAGTAAAAACGATTGTATATTAATGTGAATTGTGAGTCTTTTATTGTGTATGCATATTGTCATCTACACAATTGTTTGTGTTTGTGTATGCATTAATTACAAATGCAATTTATGCATATATATGTGGGATCTTTGATCATTTTCTTATATGATTGAAATTAGAATTGTTGAAAGACAAACCAAATCAATGATTATTAGGTGCAACACAAGTACTTAATCATACAATAAGTTTTCAGTTCAAGGGGTTGGTGATATGGTATCGTGCATCAAAATTTTTCAAATTGCATTTACTATCCATGTTTTTTTCTAATTATATCTCTTGGTAATTAAATTTATTATGAAGAGATATTTGATTTGGTGCCTTCCAAAATCTTGAAACATTTTCTTCTCAAGGCTCTTTTAGTTCTTACTTTAAATATCTTTACATTAGAGGTTCCTTTTCGAGTCTTCATCAATACCTGGTAAAAATCAAATGTTGCTGAGACCTATTTTTTAAACTCATCCATAGGTCATTATGGAAATAAATTTCTTCCATAATATTTAAGTTAGAGTTCAATCATGTGTTAGGAATGGGAACACTGAGGGGGGTGGGGGGGTGAATCAATGTTCATTGTATTTTATCTTTTTACTTAAACTTTAAACTGAACTTAAATGCTTAAGTACTGAAATGAACATTCACATAAACATGAAATCAACACATAACACCAATATGGTTATGGGGAAACCCAAATAGGTAAAAACCCCAGTGGGAATTGACACCCACTAATATTATGTACTAGTGTTTTATGATCCTTGTTAGAAGATCCTTAACCCTGTTAGGAGTTGCTTTACAATGCATTAAGTACAGTAGACCTTGTCAAGGGTCAGATCCTGTTAGGATTTTTTTACAATAGTCCCTATTAGGGGAGTGGATGGACTATCCTAGAGCTCACTGCTCAAGTGGTGAAGGCTACAACCTTCTGATCTTAGATACATACTATATCTGTTGGATGACCTGTCACTGTGACACTGTTTGTCTGATCAGTTCCTTTGATGTGCTAATGCTTTGACCTCTTGCAAAGCTCTAATAAATCTTATATACTCTTCACACACTTCTTCTCTGATTATCACAACTCTATATCAACTTCCATACAAATTACAATGAGCGCATCTCATATTTATATGCGCATACAAAACAAACAACTAGGTCGGCCCTTAAACCTATTACATACAACACTTTCAATTGAAATGGCTCAAGCATGTTTACAAAAAAATATGTTTACATGTCAGAAAACTAAAAACAATAGGCGCATAGCCTTTATATCATTAGAATATAACTGCAACTCAAAATACTAACAGTTGGCTGCTTACTCTGTTCTTCTCTAGCACACACTGGCTGTGTAACTTCAACTGTCTGTATCTTTCTCATACTTGCATATCTAATCATGTCCTCATAGACTAAGCATGAATATAGTCTAACCAACTTATCTTCTAGGGCGCATACCATAACTCAATCATATGCACGTGCGCTGATGCTCTAAGCTTCAGGAACTCTGTACACTGTCCAGTCTTCAACACTTAGCTGATTTCTGATCTTCCCACGAAGTGCGTTGATTCCAATTTTCTATATGACTTTGTTGCCATAATGAAAACACTATACTAAGTCATATACATTAGTATAGCCAACTTTCCAACAATCTCCCCCTTTGTCATTGATGGCAACAAAGGAATATGGCCAAGTTGCTAAGTGTCCTTAATACAAAAAACTTTTGTCTTATATCTCCCTATACATATCTATAATACATATTCTACACATACTCCCCTTTGACATTAATGAAAAAGGTGTGTCAAAAATGAATCTACAAAAACTTACTGTGAGAGAACATCCAAATATGCTATCTGCAGATTTTGGATCTCCTTCCAAAATGTGATCAGCGAATTTACAATCTGTAGATGGGCACATAAAACATATTGTAGCTTCTCCATCTTCTCCAGATCAGTGTTAGGACCTTGATCATATGTCACCATGGTGGCATCAATCTCCTTGATATTCTGATTTAGCATGTTTAATGAGGGCGCAAGAGCATTCCTTAGCTGATTCTACCTAGCCCTTATCTTGATCATCTCTTTTTTTGCCTTCTCAATCTTGTCTAACTATCCTTGGTAGACATTGTTGCACATGTTCACATCAAAAAATGGATCTTCTACTAATTTCCTTATGCTATCTATCATGACTTTTGCCTCTTGTACCTTTTTGTACAGATCACTAGTTAACTTGTCTTGGTTTATACATTCAACAATGATCTTTCTTCCCTTTGTTGCAAACTCCTTTAGGGATGCTTGACCAGCCTTTAGTGAGCTTAGGTCAAGTGCATAGTTGCTAACCAATTCACTTAATCTCTTCTTCAAGTACTTCTCCTCTGTAACTAAGGATGCAGATTCTTCCAGGCTAGAGAAATTGCTTTTGAATTGTGAAATGACTACACTTACATCATCAATAGAGTGTACCTTGGACACTTTCTTGTCTGCAGGTAACAAACTGTTCAGTATGTTCACTGACTCTATAAGGAGAGGATTCCTCATCACTTGTTTCTCCTTAGCCTTCTCCATAGCTAAGACACTAAACTTAATCAGGTCTTCTTCTCCCCATGAGTCCAAACTAGTTGTGTCAGGTGTCAAACTTGACAACAATGCTGCTGAGGGAGTGATGGGAGTGCTATCCATCACTTCTTTTACCTTGATTTGTTCAGCTGATGTTTCATCTTTTTGTTCACTTCCTTTTACCTCTTCTTCTTCTTTTTGTTTTTCAGCTTCTTTTTCTTTTTGTCCTTCTTTCTTTTCTTCCATCTTTTCTTCTTCTTTCTCATTTGTTATATCCTCAATCAATATTTCTTCTTGATGAGTAGGAATGTTACTGCATAATATTTCAGCTTCTTGTGTGCTCAAAAAATCTTCTTCAAACTTGTCCAACTCAATGTCAGTGGTCGCCATGGCTATCTCTACATTATCAATGATAATGGTGCTATCTTTTAGTGACTCTGTCATGGGCGCAGACTTAACTATCTTTGTTTGTGTTTCAATTGCAAGTGCTGAGTCCTAAGGATCTATCATTGATGCATTAGTAGGCTCTACCACCTTGAATTCCTTTAAGGGTGCTTGTGCTGTGGACGCAATAGCTGGATACATGTGCCTATTCATAAAGACCTTCTCAAAGGTTTTCTCTGTTTGCTTATCCACCAGATCATAGTTTTTGTCCATTATATGCAAAGTCCTTGACTTTGTTCTGAGATGTGGCTTCAATAGATCTAATAATAGTGATTTCTCTTCTAAGGAACATACTAGAAGAGTGTCATCTAGAATATTTTCTCTTATCCTTAAATCCTCTTCAATGGCTTGTCTCTTTTGGAATTCTAGGATGTTCCATACATTGTCAGGGATCATAGTCTTAAGTTCCAAGACTGTCTTCTTGAACTTCAACATGTGTTTGAATATCATTACATTTATCTCAGATTTGTCTATCTCACTATATTTTTCATAAAACTTTCCTACTTGATCAATTCTTCCCTCATCAATTATTCTTGCACTTAGCACACTGAGACTAGGTTTGAAACTTACTTCAAGAGGTGCTTGTGAGTTCTTTCTTTTCCTTGTTACTCTTGAGGATGGATGACCAATGCTAATCTCTTTCTTCCTCTTCGACATTGCCTTATACTTAGGAGGAGTAGTAAGGTCAATGGTTTCTTTGGGTGCAGAAGGAGTAACATCAGTTTTACCCTTATGTTCATCAAATTTTTTAATCTTCACTTTCTTCAGCTTAGGATCATCTGATTTTACCTTTGCTGCATTTGCACTCTCTAATTCCAAAGCAATCTTTTGTTCCCTTGCTTTGTCTAGGTCTGCTTGAGACACTCCATGTATTCTTAAGATCTCAGAGGTAACCTTGGCAACCTTCCTCTTTGTTACTATGTTGTTCAATTTAGCATCTATCTCTCTTGTCTTTTCCTCATAGGTTCCCCATCTTGGCTCATTGGGGTCTTTAGGTGCTGACAACAGAACTTGAGCATAGGCCTCGAGAATAGGTTCTTCCACTTCATATCCTAGTGGATGAATCCACTTTGTTCTTGGTTCAATTTCCTCCATGCATGTTGTGTCTGTCTCAACCATAAAACAAATAGTATCCTTGTATTTCTCAAAAATGTTCTCTGGTATCTTGTACCTCATTTTCATTTTGACCCTGAATGTCTTCAACTCTAGTGTCATGTAGTCTCTTAGAGTGCTCTTTGTAGATGCCTTGAAAGATATCTGAGGCATGGTAGGAATAGTCTTGTCTAGATATGAATTTGACACCTTTCCAACAATATGGAAGTACACATAGATAATTAGGGACCCAAACCTGAATATCTTGGTTTTATCATGCTTAATTGCCTTGATGTTGTCAATTAGCTGTGCGTGCAAGATCTCACACATGTTGAACTCTCCATTTTCATTAACAATTCTTATGGCTGCAAGAATTATGGCTACAGACACACTGTTTACCTTGCTGGTGTGTTGAAACCTGTATCCAAGTATCATAGACATCAATTTGATGTCATCTTGCTCAATAGGCTCTATGGTCATTCTTTTCCTATCAATCCTTGAATTGCAAGTCTGTTCAACAATATTCCTCACATCTTTACCCATTGGAAGGATGATGCTTGTCCTTGAGAGTCCTGTCATCTCATGAATTAGGTCACTGGTAATTCTAACCGGCACTTCACCTATCCAAAATAGGTCATCATGAATCCTTCTCAAAAGAATCTTGATCCATTCTGACTCATAGAACTCATATGCCATAGCATACTCCATTATAGGGTGATTATCCCACTATGCATACTCATCCATGAAGGTTTTGTCTAGTTTTAACATAGTTTCCATGTGTGCCCTTAATCTATCCAATACTACTGGTTCTTTCTTACAGTAGATGTATGCCCTAATGTCCTCAACATGCATAACGCCCATAGGCATGTAGGAGAATGCCCCTTCTAGGTCATCTAGTGTAGATTTAAATGGATGCCTCTTAAACACATATCTTTTCTTCTCTGCAACATCAAATACTATAGGAGTAGCCATCACTTACTTGTATATCGCTTTCACAAAGATTTCCAAGAGATTTTGAATTAGCGCGACAAACTAGGGTTTTTGCAACCAATCAAATGCACAACAAATTACTTGATGAATCAAACTGCAATCCTTCTCAATCAACTGCTAAGGCTCTTCTTCTCTTCAATCGCTCTTAATTTGAATGCAACGAGAGATCTTCTAACTTCTATGTACTTTAAAGTAGAGTTTTTGTCATTAATGCTTGTCATGTAAACCAGGCTGTCACTTGGAAATTTCTATCTTTCATTCTGCAAACAATTAGCTAGTGTTGTTAGAATTTAATCTTTCCTTGGTGAAATATGTATTTAAAAGATAAACCAAAGTATCTTTATTGTATTTTGTCCTCTATTCAAAGTGGGAGGACAACTCATATTTTTTAATTCCTTAATAAGGAAACTAGTTTATTCCTCCATAAGAGGATATGGACACTTGTCACACACACTTATGAATGGTGGCATTCATAGACTTGGGAGTTACATTATAACTCCTCTCTCATCTCTATTTAAGAGATGCTCCTCTCTCTCATTTCTCATAATGAAGTTATTGTAAGTGAGCAACTCACTCTCTCTTTCTTACTCTCTCTCAATTTAGGCTATGGCCTCATTCATAATGTCACAACAGGTTTTCTTTGCTTTCCCCTTTCAAAATCTCTTGCCTCTTTGTTTGGATTCTTGGAGCATTCTCTTGTGTTGGTGATTGATCTTGATATTTTATCTCATTCTTGGTTTATGGTAAAATTCCTTCTTGCACTTCATTTTCTTGGATTATTTCATTAAATTGTTTTCATTCTTCTAACATGGTATCAGAGCTACTAATCCTTGTTTAAGTGTTTTCTAGGAAGGTGACATTCAAAGGAGAAAGTTTTTTTTCAAGTTCTTTTATAGATCTAATATTTTCTGTAGGTCTAACTTGTTTCTCTCATATTTTTTTTTTCTCTAACCCTCTTTGGAAGGCTTGCCGCCAAAGAGTAGCTTTTAGTTTTTTTTGGGTTTGGTCAGTTCACCGCCAAACCCAACTCATCCTTCTTCTATTCTAACGTTCTTACATGTTTTGTTATATTCATTCTTTTGTTCATACCCTTTGCTGGTTTGATTCTTGCAGGATTCAAATAATAATCTCAGCATTTTATGATATCTCTTTCCATGCAAGCTATCTCATTTTTTTTGGAAGGCGTATCTCCAATCTCTTATTGTGTTTTTTAATCTAAGATCTTTTTTACAATATTTGTGTGCATGCAGGTTTATTTTATTTATTTTGCAGGCATATCTCTGTTCTAATATACACCTTTTTTATTCTTTCATATATCTTTGGTTTTATAATATTGTGCATGCAAGTTTTATAATATAACTTTCATAAATCTTTGGTTTTTCTAACAAATCTTGATATACCTCTGTCTGTGCTTCTTTTTTTTCCTCCTTTGTTTGCTGGTTGGTTGCGTGATATAGTTTATTCATTCACATTCAATATTATTTTTGTCTCCTTTATCCTTGGCAGACTGTTCCTTACCCCATCTTTCAGTTCAGATTTTTCGTTGAAGATGTACAACCTATTTTGTGTTGGATGCTATGAGAAAATGAAGCTGAATCTTGAAAAAATGAGATATGGGTTTTGTGCAAAATGAGCCCATTTATCTCTCACGCGGGAAGTTTCTCCAAATTCGCCTCTGTTTAGGATTTGTCACCAATCTTTGTCACTCTTTGTATCATTGCTTCCATTCACAGATTTGAGTCGGTCACTACTTGGCTGCCATCATTTTCTCTACTCAAGTTTAATTTATTCTCTGTCTTTCTCTACCTTTTTTAGCTATTCTTGGTTTAGTTTAAAATTTAGTTTGACTATTTATAAAGATGTTAATGATTTCTTAGCTAAGTCTAGAGATAAGTTTGAATTTGAATGATTGTTTAGCTAAGTTTAGTTGTCTTTGTATTCTAGTTTGAATTCATTTTAGATAGTTTGAATAATTTCTATTATATTTGTTTAGTAACATTGTTCATTATATTCTCATCTATTTTTTTTTATATTATTGCTGGTTATTATTAATCTCCTTGCAAAAATATCTTTCCCTTATTATTTGTCTCTTATATTTACTAATCATTACAGGTTATCAATACATTCTTTGTAGTAGATTCTTTATTATTAGTTTCTTGTCTTATCTTCATAATAACACTTATCTAAGTTTAACCTTCATTTGAATATTCCTTTGACCCTTAAAAGTTTTTTTTTCATAATTATAGTTACACTTTTTATTCTATTTTATCATTATAACACTCGTTCTTTTTTTGGTTCATGCACATCTCTTGCAGTTTTATTTAATCATTAGATTCTTAGTTTATTTAATCATTATTTCATTCTTAATATATCATTTTGTTTAATCATTAGATTCTTTTCTATATTTAACAAAAGTTATTCAAAATTTATTTATCATGAAAAAGTTTTTTTAAAAAGCCTTCTCTTACTATTTATATATGAAGCCTTTTCTTTAAAAGGAAAGTCTTTTTAAAGTCTTGGTAAAAAAAAAATTTAGATACTCATTAATTTCTTTTATTTATTTATTATAAATTTTATTAATGTTTGTAAATTTTTTTTAAGACCAAAGTCATTTAATTTAATTTAATTTTTTTTGACATTTTAAATGTATTATTTTAATTTTAACATGTTTCAAGTTTAATATTAGTTCATATATGGTTTTATGTTCTTATCTAATAAATTTCTATTAGCCTTTTTAATAAAAGATTATTTTCAATTAAAAAAATTAAAAAATTCAATTTGTTTAGTAAAGGGGGTATTTTTTTTCCAAGATTGTCTTGTGTTCTCTTTTTTTGTAATATTGTCACATTTTCTTCATAGAAGATAATAGTTGTTCTAACTCTTGGTTTAAAGACCAATATGATATGTACCATATAATTTATCTAACTTTTATTTTAAGAAGGAAAATGATATATGATTGATCCAAAGAAGATAATGTCATTGCTCATGCTAAAATTTAATTTGTTCAAGTATTATGAGTAACCTTACAACATTGCCTTCCTATGGATTATTATTGATTTCATTATTCAACATTAAGTGCTATTAGGTTTTATATGATCTATTGTTTTGCACTAAGTTGCATCTTTTATAAGTTCCATTTGATCCATTGATTCAATTTGTAAGTTGCATTGGGATGCGCTTACTTAGTTGATGTTTATCAACTTGTTCCATTTGTAAGCTGCACTGGGATGCACTTACTCAGTTGATGTTTATCAGCTTGTTCCATTTGTAAGTTGCATTGGGATGCGCTTACTTAGTTGATGTTTATCAACTTGTTCCATTTGTAAGCTGCACTAGGATGCACTTACTCAGTTGATGTTAATCAACTTGTTCCATTTGTAAGTTGCACTGGGATGCGCTTACTTAGTTGATGTTTATCAACTTGTTCCATTGGTTTTTTTTTTCCCCCTCATGATCAGGATGATGCTCTTGAAATTTTTCTTGATTTTTGTTGGATATCTCTTATTTTTGGAAGGCAATATGTTTTTCTCACTCATAATCCTTAGTTCAAATTATTATTTAGCATATGTTAATATTTGTTACATTAATGATTGGTTTAATTTTTTTTTAATCTCCTTAATGGTTCTTTGATTATGGTACTTTCCTGTAGACATATCTGGCATTTCAGTTTACCGATTGATTTGATGCCTGAGTCTCTTGCTCTATTGTTTTATCATTGTCTCTCTCACATTCATTGTATATACTATTGCGATAATGTACTGCATTCTTCATTTCTTAGATTGTGGGTCATGTAGGTGATGGAGTCAAGACCCATTCATTTACAGTGGGATGACTCATTAGTGGACTGTCTATATCCATGTGATTGATGCAATGTTGATGTAGGTCTCATTAGTTGGCCTTGTCTGTGGTCATTTATGCATTAGTATGTTTCTTTTATGAGAAGATTCATAATGACTTTTATACCTCACTTTGAGCATGTGGTTTACCTTGGTATCATGTTAAGCTATTGTGTACCTTTTAAGATTGATCATGACTTATCTCATTCTAAATTTTCAATGATTCTATAAAATTGTAGCATCTTATGATACATATTATAAGTTTCTTTTCAAAATGTACTAATTTGTATCAAGTGTAGATCCCAAGTATGGGAAATCTACTTGTTGTTTTTCTATGTTCTATGTTTCAGGTGATCCATCAAGGGAAATTCAAGACATCAATTCATTTACACAAATACTATGAATCACAAGACTACTTGAAGATGTGGTTATACTTCCACTTGAACACATTTAAAGGACCCATCCACTTCTCTTGGCTCTACAAAAGATGCATGTTCAACATACAAATGAATTTTTGCACACTTGAAGACAACACTGTATTTCCTTATATTGAAGATCAAGTTGCAGATTGTTGTAATTCTGGGTTTAATACCCCTTGTTGTAAAATCCCCAAGTAAAGATTAAAGGGGAGTGTTAGAATTTAATCTTTCCTTGGTGAAATATGTATTTAAAGGATAAACCAAGGTATCTTTATTGTATTTTGTCCTCTATTCAAAGTGGGAGGACAACTCATATTTTGTAATTCCTTAATAAGGAAACTAGTTTATTCCTCCATAAGAGGATATGGACACTTGTCGCACACACTTATGAATGGTGGCATTCATAGACTTGGGAGTTACATTATAACTCCTCTCTCATCTCTATTTAAGAGATGCTCCTCTCTCTCATTTCTCATAATGAAGTTATTGTAAATGAGCAACTCGCTCTCTCTTTCTTTCTCTCTCTCAGTTTAGGCTATGACCTCATTCATAATGTCACAACGGGTTTTCTTTGCTTTCCCCTTTCAAAATATCTTACCTCTTTGTTTGGATTCTTGGAGCATTCTCATGTGTTGGTGATTGATCTTGATATTTTATCTCATTCTTGGCTTATGGTAAAATTCCTTCTTGCACTTCACTTTCTTGGATTATTTCATTAAATTGTTTTCATTCTTCTAACAAGTGCGCTCTTGCACGAAGGTTCCCTTAGTCTCCAAAAGCTTAAGTCCAAAGGTGCATACTCTAATAGTGAGTATACCAGCCACACAGGAGTCTATAGCTAAATTAGCTCCCCCTATGACCCTGAGGTCCATTCATCCAGATGTAGAGGGTGCATCCACTACGGATGCATCCAATGCATACTCATCAACCTTATCCTTCTTTGCTTTTGACCAAATCATGCTCACATTCTCTGAGGCTTTCACAAACTTGACTTCTCCTTTGGGATCCAATACTGGTTCTTCGATCTTTTTAGGGCTTTCCTGACCTTGCGTCCTTGATCTACAAAACTTTGAGATGTGTCCAACTCTATTACAAGAGTGACAAATGACTGGAGGCCTTATATTCCTTGGCGCATTGACATGGGTCACCATTTTACATTGTCTAGCTGAGTGACCATTATAGTTACATATTTGACATGTAACAATCTGAGAACTTCTTACATTTGATTGATTCTGATTTCTTTGATCATGCTCTATGACCAAATTTATTGCATGAATAACAGTAACCATTAAAAGATCTTACCTCTGTACAGTTCCTCGCTATGTGTCCACGCTTGTTACATGCATAACAAGTGCGGTCTACTGGTTTACGCTCATTCTTAAGTGGTTCACCATTATTTTTAGTTTGATCTTCAGTCTTCTTAGTAATAGTAGAGTCTTTTTGTGCATTCATTCTTGCTCGCATGTTGTCAATCTGATTTTGTGCTTCATTGTATCCAATGCAGCTAGTATCTCCTTTAGCTCTTCTTACATACAACTGAAATTCTATCAAATCAGAACTGGTGTGTAATTTATCAATGTGATTCTTAGCATCTTTCAATTTAGATTCCAAGCTTTCTTTGTTGTTTCTTAGCTCTAAGATTTTCATGTTTTCTTGCCTCAATTCTTCATTCAGTTGAAGGTTCTCTTTGGCTTGTTCATCAT